>JAGGNK010010092.1:2782-33968 GCA_017590115.1 Montifringilla adamsi | reverse complement strand
GGAAGAAATGCAGTCCATAATGAAAATAATACTTTCTCAAGAAGAGAGGCAATTTAATCAGAGCAGCTAGAATAAAAGCTTGGGGAGGAATATAATCCGCAGGGGCCCCCCCAGGGAAGACAAAATGCCAACTGCACCTCATGAATGATGTTATAAATGAGAAGCTTGACTAGGCTAATATTCAAGCAGCAATCAATTTATTAATTAATATGGTAAAGTATGAGCAATACAGCGCTGGGTACAGCGGGGTAAGTTTTCCCTCCAACTGTGGGTACAGCGGGGGAAGTTTTCCCTCCGAGTGCACACCAATAGTTGGGGCCTACAGGTATTTATAGGGGTACTCATAAGCTTTCTCAGCAGTTTCTATTCCCAATTTTTATGTCGCAATTCTATACACTATTGTGATTTAGTTTTTCTCAGGATGTATCTCAGAAAAGAGTATCCCCAGATGGTGGGGTCCAGCTTCCGAAAGAAGAAAGAAGTCTCCCAGCTGGTGAGGTCCAGATTCCAGATGCGGGTTCACCTTCTAATTGCGAGGACTATAAATCTCATAACAGTGATGTCCAGCTTCCCTTGGTCGAAACTATCAATCCTTGAGTTGATGTTCATCTTCCTTTCTCAAGCTGCTTTTCAATATTTTGTTAATGCGTCGAGATAAGCATTTTTCCTTTTTATATATTCTAAAGCTCTAGTTTCAAAGATCCTTACTACAAGCAATATTCTAAAATTATACTTCAAAAGGTTATTATTGCAAAACTCTTTTTAGCTAGAAGCAGAAAGTTCCTGTCAAACAGCAACATCCTTAAAGCTTTAATTCCAATGCTCCTAAATCAACTTAAGACTTATAAAGGTTAATTGCAAACAAAGGACAGGTTCAAAGGCCTTC
This sequence comes from Montifringilla adamsi, assembly GCA_017590115.1. NCBI lineage: Eukaryota > Metazoa > Chordata > Aves > Passeriformes > Passeridae > Montifringilla > Montifringilla adamsi. The sequence continues at coordinate 33,082 of JAGGNK010010092.1, read as the reverse complement.
TTCCATGCTTGACTTCCTCAGTTATTTATTAGAATTGTCTTTATAATTGTCCCATAGTCAGTTTCCACCCATATCACAATCACAGAGACACACCTTGCCTGTATGTACCTGACACGAAACACAGCTTTGTATTTCACAAGGGGAAACTGCGAGTACTTGCATATTTCAGCTCACCACCCAGACTTGCATGCCTTGTCCATGTTACCATTATTTCAATAATTTTGCTTCCTGGACAAGCTGCCAGGTCCCCAGTACCAGTCCTACCTCCCTTCCAGCAGTCTCTCTCTGGGCAGAGAGTTGAAAATAGATCAGGGATTACCTTTTACTCCATAAGCATACAAGACAGCCAAAGAGCTTCCAGGAAAAAGGCCATAGTGAGTGCCCAGGACAAAGAGGTTTTAAGAAAGTGAAAGAAGGAGGTATTGATTGAGGATCACAGTTATGTTGAGGTTTAACCTTTCAAAGGCTTGTTGCTTTTGAAAGAGAGATTTTTGGAGTTCACTTGAGTTAGCAATATGAATTAAGCATTTAAATTTTAGCTCGTAGAATTATGTGTTGAATTTTAACCTATAACTTAAGGAACCTTTGCCATAGTACAAAAGGCATAGAAAAGTGCAAATTTTAGAAGCTTCTTGCATGAAGAACAATACTGGGAGAAGACCAAGGATGCAGAAACCCAGATAAAGGCGCTCCTGTGTCTCCAAGCTCACCAAGACCGACAGACCTACTCAGGTAAGCACCAAGGGATCAAAGCACACGTGTGAAGGAGAAAAGTTCAAAAGTTCAACCATGAGGAAGACCACAATCTTCGGCCTCAGAGACCACCAAAGACTCCCGTGTGACCACCACCATGGACAAGGCATGCTCAGAAGGGCGTGGATCCAATTATCATGCCAGGCGAGGACAGGCGGGGCCAGGGGTTGAATATGCATGAAAAGGTTGAGCAATGTCATGTGTATGGAGCACCTTTGTGAATAAAAGATGAGGCTCAGACCAGGGCTCAGGGCACAGGTTTTCAGGAGAGCTATCTCGCTTGTGCCGGACGCTGACAATACAGACCCACTTCATAACTACATCGGGTTGTGGAGTCTATTTATTCCACCTATCGCTTCACTTTTCTACTGAACACTGCAGGTGAGAAAGCCCAGGCAGAAAAGGGAAGGAGAAGCCACGTAAACAAAGCCATAGCTCTATACAAGGACAGAAGCAGATTTCACCTTCACCAGGCTGAAGAGACTGGTTTTATCATTAGAAAAAACAAAAGCAAAACCACCCCAACATCATATATATTCTCCCACTACATTTAGAGATTACCACAAGAAAAATGCACTATCAAAACCACTGCAGTAAATTAGTGAGTTAGGAAAAATGAACAGGTCACAGGTTAATAGTATCCACATCTATCTTTGGAAAGATGAGCAATTACAATCTGCACCCCAGCTCATGCTCAGTATTTACTACAAACTTAAATAACAACAAAGTCAAACACAACAGATGACTGATGTTCCTACCTTCTGCTTCCCAAACACAGCCAAGGGTGGCAGCAACTACAGCTCCATTCTCCTGAGCTCACACCCAGCGCAGCTGTTCCAGCCACAGCAGCACGGGACTGGCCGCAGGTTGTACAGCCCGTGCCTGAGCCAGGCGTCAAAGCGAGTTTCCTCTCAGGGAATGGGAGCCCTATGCTCTTCCACAGCTTCTCTGCCTTCTCGAGGAGCAAAGCAAACCCTACCACAGCTACAAAAGCCGACGCTTATCAAAGTTCTCCCTTACCAGCTTGGAAGAGCCAACTCCCCCAGACTCCGCAGAGTGTCCATCCCAGAGAGCCAGCCGCAGCTGCCCTGCTCTCCTTTCATCAGATCCGGGTGACACCCACCTACAGCCCTTTAAAAGGGTCATTCCCAACCTGAGAGCCAGTCGGGTCTAAGCAGTGAAAAGTGATGATAATGAGAATCACCTGAGTAACAGCTGAGGTGACTTAGCTCCCTGCTTTGGACAGGCCCACTTGGTGTCCTTGTGCAGTGGGGCAGTCCCTGCCCCGGCACTGGCAGGGGCTGGAGGGCAGCTGGGAGCCTTTCCTAGCGCATGGCAGCTTCTGCAGCTTTGGTAGCTGGGGCATGTCTTGTGTCTTCTGGAAACCTGGCACACAGGGGGATCCTCAGGGAGCCTCGGGCTGGCATCTCCGATTTTGTTTGCAGTTCTTTTGTTTGTCTTAGGTCTGAGATCAAAAAAAGGGCTTTTTCCACAACTTGCAAGCAGCTACGTGAAAAAATCTTATTAGTTCACCAAACACAATTCTTTTTAGCTAGAAGCAGAAAGTTCCTGTCAAACAGCAACATCCTTACAGTTTTAATTCAAATGCTCCTAAATCACCTTAAGACTTATAAAGGTTAATTGTGAACAAAGGATAGGTTCAAAGGCCTTCTTCCATGCTTTACTTCCTCAGTTATTTATTAGAATTGTCTTTATAACTGTCCCATGGTCAGTTTCCACACATATCACAATCACAGATACACACGTTGCCTGTATGTACCTGACACGAGACACAGCTTTGTATTTCACAGTCCCCCCTCTGCTTGTATAAATTTTCATTTCTCTTACTCATTCGTGTCTGGGCTTCAAATCTGGCCAAAACTTTAGAAACTTTTCCTTTTTTGTCTTCTTTCTTTAATTTCATTATTTTGGATATCTTAGCTGTTTTCTCAAATTGACCAACTTTTCCTGTAGCCAATTCCAGGTCTACAGGCAGCACAGCAACCTGCATGCTTTGAATAACTGACTGGATTAGTCAGATAAAACATGGAATAAGGCAAGGTAGAAACAATAACCCAGCTAATGAACACAATATTATGAACCCTATTTTCTTCCACCAAGTTTCCCCTCCAAACATCTCTTCCCACCATGAGGCTTGAAGGATGGAATTCCATTTTTGGACTGGGACATGAGCCACCTTTTTGATCTCTGCTGCCAAACCCCTGATGGTTTCTCCGTAATCATCAATCTCAATGCAGCATTCTGACTCATTAAATTTTCCACACACTCCCCCTTCTTCGGCCAACAAATAGTCCAATGCTATTCGATTCTGATTCACAAAAGCCCGCACTTGAGTGTCCTGCCGGCTTAACAAGTCCAGGGCCTCCGAAGAGTGATTCGAGACTATCTCTACCACTGCTTGTAGTGTAATCAATCGGTTCAGTAGGTAAATCGGGGTCCTATATCCCCAGCTTCTGTCTTGAGCCCACATGGCTGGCCCATAATAATCTATTGTTCTTTCTGCCGGCCACTCTTCCTCTCCCCATTTTTGGTCCCCTCCTGCCCTTGGAAATTCCAGTTTTAATTCCCTTTTTTCTCTGTTCAGTTTTTCATATAAGGGTGCTCCTAACAGGTGACTCTTGGACTTTGGTAGTACAAAGAAGGAGGGTTGTATAATCCCTAAAGTACAGGATCCTTTCCATCTATGGGGTAGTTCGCTGTAAGCTTTTTGTCCACAAATCCAATATATCCCCTTTGGGGCTTTCCATTGGTCATTTACAGCCTCAGGTTTTTCCCAGTAAATTCTTAGGATATCTAGGGATTGGGAAGGGTTAGCTCCAGGACTTTTATGCCAGCACAACTTTATCTGGTTATTCCATTCACAATTTTTCTCCTTTGTTAGGCTCCAGTATCCAGCAGGAGGTGTTGGCTGCCAAGTTCTAGTATTATTTGAACTTACTGCTAACGTAGACATGCAAGGGGTATACCCTACCACTTCAGTATCTCAATTCAATTAGTACTTGTTCAATAATGGGAACCTTAAAGGCCTCCCCTTTTGCTCCAATTACCTGGGCTGTTTTCTGGCTGATTTTGCATCTCTTTGGCAATCTTTGCACTGTTGGTCTTTCAGCCCCTGTATCTACTAAAAATGTAACTTCTTCACCTTGGGGACCTATTTTTAATTTTATCAAGGGCTCCTGTGATGTTCTGGTCCCTAATAAGTAGCACCCCTGACACCTCTAATCCTCTACAAACAGTTTTTGATCTGCCTTTGGCTTCTTGCAAACCCTTTTAACATGTCCTTCCATACCACAGTAAAAGCAGGTAGGTCTTTTAGAACCTTCACCTGTTATTTTTCTGGTGGTTTTTGCCTTTCTTGAATATGCACTCTCCTTCTGAACCTCCTTTACTGCTGCCACGAAAACCTTAGCTTGAACTTTCACCTGGCTCTTGCTGCTGGGCTTCAGCTTCTCCCTGCTGGCTCCTGTCAGTCTCCGGCTGTCATCAAGGTCTTCCTTGCAGCTGTGGCAAAAGTGGAGGCTCTGGAATTGGTTCCAAGGCCTGGCAGAGCTGCAGTCCCCGGGGCCTCTATACATATATAAATATAAATCTCAGAATCTATATAAACATAACTACATATATACAATTCCATCACATCTATAATGATATATCTGGATTTAACTATAGAAACACACCTGTCTAAATCTATAAATGTAACTATATTGATATATAAATAGAACTATAGAAATCTATGAATCTATGTATAAATGGAGGGATTCCACCTGCCCGATGGTCACAGGCTCTCCCTCTGATCCTTCTTCTCACGCAGGGCAGCCCTCCTGGCGAGGTAGATCAGGTGGATATCTGGGAAGCAAAGGGACCACTGAGTCAATATTGGCCTCTGGCCTTTTGGAAGTAAGCGTCCTTCTATCAGGGACTGTAAAAGATGGCCTGAAAGGCAGACTCTCACTTGGCGATTTGATGCCTGCTCTTCAAAGAGCCAGGATTGTTGCAAGTGTTCAAAACTTCTGAAGTTCTGAAGTATCCCAATAAACTCAAAGGCCTCGCAGTGCAAAGGGCACCCACGAGAGCTTGAAACACAGACAGTCCCAGCTGCCAGAAAGAAGCGCAGCCTTGTTCTTTCTCTCTGCTGGCAGAGAGACCTCAGTCCTCAGGGAAATGGCTGAAGCTGAGGGGTGCTGGGAGCTGAGCTATGAACCAGCACCGTTCCCTGCCATCTACAGCCTGCCCTCTGCAGGGAGCAACAGCTCCTCCACAACAACCACCAGCTCTGGGACGAACAGCTGGGAGGGACAGAGCTCCCTGCCAGGCCTGCAGGCTGCACCAGCTTTGCTCAAGTATGCAGATCCAAAGTGCTCTATCTCTCCTGTAATTCTCACTAATTTGGGGTAATTTCAGTTTTTCTTTGAGCTACTGGATTTGTGACTAATGATTTATTTGGCCTCAGAACTTCTGCTGCTTTTATTTTTAATGTATCTCACTACACCTACCAGCAGACTGGTACTACATTGATTTAATGCTTGGAGACAAAAAGCTCTGACTTTTACACTGACCTTTTGCTGGGGTTTTCCTCTCTTGCTTGAAGAGTCACTCAGTGTTGCCTCCAGAGCACTGACACCCTGCAGCAAATTTATCCATGGACATCAGCACAAAACTGGGACACCCAGCTTGGTGACACAAGTCCCACAAGACCAGCTTTATTCCCTGCTCTCTTGCCACAGCAGAGGACTCAGTGTCAGAGCCTCTGGAGAAGCGTGGAGGGCAGGGCTCAGCGAGGTTGTGCCAGTGCAGGATTTGAACTAAAGGCACCAGGAAGCACCAGCCCTGCAGACAGGAGCTCAACTCTGCTCATCTCCCTTGCTGCCAGAGGCAGGCTCAGAGCAGCCATCTCACACCTCTCTAAATCAGTGGGGTCTTTGTCCTTACCAAGCTCCTTGGGCTCCTGGGAATTGTTCCTGCAGCTCTCCGTGCCAGGCAAAGCTCCCTCTGCTGCAGCTCTGTCCACAGGCTTACCTCCTGAAGACTCAGGCACAACATTAATATTCCCCTTGAAAGAGAAACAGAAAGGAAGAAACCCTTCTCACCAGTTACACAAAACACCTGGTCCAACAACTCCATGGCTTTCGCTCTTAATCCCTTGTTCATAACAAGAACTCTGGGCTCCAAAGCCTTTCAAGAGTCAAAACAATTTCACCTCTCAAACACAATCCAAAGGCTGTCAAAGCTGACGGTGTTGAACGTGGGGGTCTTCCTTATTTTGTTTGGGGTTGCAAAAAGCTCCTCACTTCCAAGTAGACAGGTCAAATGGGAGAAGCGGAAATGATGAAGAGACTTGAAGACATTCTTTTGGACACCCTCCAGCCCCTCAGTGTCCTTCCTGAATTGTGGGGCCCAGAACTGGACACAGCACTCGAGGCGTGGTCTCCCCAGTGCCGGACGCAGGGCGCCAATCACTGCCCTGGCCCTGCAGCCACACCATGCCTGGCACAGAACGTGTTGTCCACATTCACCATCTCTGACACGCCCTCCGACGGGTCCCGTCTGGCCGGGACACGGCTCCATCGGGGGGGCGGCAGGGAGGCGGCTGCTCCGCTGGGGCCACGTGTGGGCAGGGGCGGCTTCGCCCGCGCCGCCATCTTTGGTGTGAGTGCCGGCACCAGCATCGGGTGAGGGCAAGGCAGCGCTCCCCTGACGGGTGGGGGCAAAAGGGCGGCTGGACAGGGTGATGGTGGGTCTGTGGGGCAGCCTGGGGCCAGGGAGAGCCGGGAGGTGGCCGTGTGGAGGATGCAGGGATCACTGGGGGCTGGAGGCAGCGCACACCTGCGGAAGGAGGGACAGGCCCTCGGCCTGTCCGGCTGGCGCTGTGGGAAGATGCCAGGGACAGGAGCAGGACTCCCACGGGATGTGGGAGAGCGGAGGAGGTGTGGGAGCGGCTGGTGCGTGTGGGAAACCGAATCACAGAATCGGTCGGGTTGAGATCACCCTGTGCAGCCCCCCTGCCAAGGCAGAGTCACCTGGAGCAGGTGACAGATGAACACATCCAGGTGGGTTTGGGATATCTGCAGAGGGGGAAACTCCACACTTTCCTGGTGTCAGGAAAATCCACAAACACTAGGGTTTATGTTCAAAAAGGAGACAAAGGAGTCCGTCACCTTTATTTGAATAAAGGGAGAGAGTCCACCGGGGCACACGCCCACAGGGTTTTCTCTCTCAGGGTTTTGGAGGGCGCAGCCTCCTTTCATCCTAAACTCCTGGCCGTATGTTGCCCTCTGCCTTTCCCCTTTGGCTGAGATACAGCCTTCCCGAACCGCCTACCCCATATCCCCCCTTGAACCTCCTGTTCTACCCCAAAGTTCCGAAGTTCAGTCTTGTTTCTCAGGAGCCAAACTGTCTGAGCTCTGCAGCAAACCTGCTGCCCAAAGTCAGAGACATTAACGTCATTTCAAAGACGATATCACCCATTCAGTTATGTCTTTGTAAAGACATTAGCACACATCCTTCCTCTCAGTTCCTCCTCTTCTTATTTCTCAATTTGTCTTTACAAAGCCTAGTTATTATGAACCCCTTTTCGCAACATGGAGCATTTGAAACACCCCCTGCCGACGTTTCCATGTCTGATCCCTGCACCAGGTGTGGCAAGTAAATACAAAGAAAAAAGAAGATAATAACGGTTCATATTAACCCACTGACCAGTAGAAGTCTTTGTCCATGGCTACTGATAGCTGAGGTCTTCAATCCTTTTCTTCCAGCTGAGAAGTCCAAATCTCCAGGGCTTTCGAGACCTTGTTTCAAGTGTGATGGGTCCATCCGTGTTCAGCTCTCCTGGCTGCTCTCTCTGCAGTCCTGGTTGGGTGTTATGAACAGCAAAGTTCAAAGGCAGCGTCTGTGCTAACTGGGCTTCCTGTCAAAGAGATTTCACAAGACACAGTATCCTGGCCATATACTGGTTTAAATATACATCTCCTCTCTGCTGCCTTGAAAATGAACAAGGTAAGAATCCCAAACAATTCAACGGGGAATAACTAAGTATTCCCTCCGCTTTGGCTCTTATTCTTGCCAAGGCTAATGACAAAAGCTGTACCCATGGCATCTTAGTTTCTGTCACCCGCTTCAAAGGGTGTTTATTGCTCCATTCATCCTTTCTATTTGAGCTGAATTCTCAGGGTGCCTGGGGGTATGAAGGTCCCAGGAAATCTTAAAGCAGGGTATTAGGGAACTTCCTAGGGGGTGTAAAACAAGCTCCCCCATCCAAGTTCACTGCCTTCACAATCTCATATTCAGAAACCATTTGTTAACTGATTGTTATGAATAATTTATGTAGTTATTGGCTTTTGCTGTTATTGGCTTTAGTAAATTATTTTGGTGTAGTGCAGTTTGTAATCGCTTTTAAACTGCTTTTGATACAGTATAATTTTTCAGCCTTTTATGGTTAATACCCTAATCCCTGTGTAGATTGTATATCTTCGTGTGATATATATTATAGTTTAGGATTTCACAAAATACTAAAATAGAGGCTATGCAATGTGTATTATAACATTAACTTTTGCAGAAGTAATTGTAGCTGTGAAATAATAACTAATGCCTGTATTTTTTAACTAACTGACAAGTAGTGAAATAGCTAATGTTGATTGGAAGTACTTGTGAAAATGGCTAGAATTCTGTATGATAACTTTGAAAAGAGCCAGGCAAGTAACACTGAAAGAGAAAGGAGGAATCTACCAGTGACCCTTCAGCTGTCAATAACTCTAACCACAGACCAGGGGGCCTCGTGAGGTAATAAAATACAAGACTCTGAAAATCACATATGCATTGTGGCATGTACTCTAAGAAGATGAGTTACCTCTTCCAGAGGTTATCCAAGCCCTCTTGTCCAGGACATCACAGTAAAATACACCCAACACCCCAGGTAAGGACATAGGGCCGTTCCAGTAAACGGACGGAACGTTAGACGAATGTTGTCTGGCTATTAACTTTAGCTGGGCACCCCTTATTAGCTTGTTTTGCTAAAACAAGGCAGTTCAACATCTTGATGAACGTCTCTGCCAGTCCTTGGAAGTCCCAGTGACTCGCATGGAGCCCTCCCAACACCTGCAGGGTCAAAGCTCCTAGCATCTGCAGTTTACTGTCCTTTGTTAACCACTTCTCCTCTCTTTCCTGTGCCCCACTACCTTTAATTATCTCCAATTCTTCTGGTGGAAAAGACAGCCGCAGCACCTTTAGGCAAATTCACCACCTCCAACAAGTGAGTAATTGAGGACTCCAGAGGGAACGTTTTTCCCTGCAGGTTAACAAACCTCACTCCTCCCAGCTTTCCAAACACTGTAAAACCCACGTGCATACCTGAAATCTGTAAATATTCTACTACCAAGCTAACTTGAGTTTAGAATTTCAGGTAAAGTCAGTGCTGCTGCTAAGAGAAGGAAAATGGTTCAGTGAAAGTTGTCTTTTTTAATTTGAGGTGTAATTTAATGTTTCTGTTAAAAGATTCCTCACAGGATCCCCATACGTGCTGTTTCAGTAACTCACTTAGAAATAATCTCTACTCTATTTTGCATACAACAAAGGGCAATGCCAAGCTGAGATGCTTGTGAAATGCTGAGATTTGGTAAAGGAATGTACCAGCTTCATCTTCAAATGGCAATAGCCTTGTTGCTTTCAGTAGAACTGCTCAATTAAAGCAGATAAGAACTGGAAGGTTCAGTTTCTAACCCCTGGTTTGACTGTAAGTGCTATTAAGGGCTTAAATGGAGCAAGTTGGGTTTTACTGATATCATCTGCACTTCATTTACTTCTAGTTTCTTCAGTTTGGCACAGCCTCAGTGGCTGTGGGAGAAGAATGCGGCTCACATGTAGTGAAGATCTGATTGGTTCCATTTTTCATTTCCAGCTGCTCATTCATTTTGCAAAGTCTTTGAGGAGATTCTTGTAGCTTTGCTCAATAATATTTTAGAGAACTACAGGAAATACTGTTCAGACACAAGAAAAGCCTGTTTTAATGTTGAGGATGATCAAGCACTAGAGAGGCTGCCCAGAGCCATGGCTGAGTTTCTGTGCCTGGAGATGCTCAGGCTGCCTGGACAGGGCCCTTGGCAACCTGCTTTGGCTGAGCCTGCTTCATGCAGGAGCACAGGGCCGGTGATGTCCAGTCCTGCCTTGCAGCCCCAGCTGGTCTGTGATTCTCTATTAGTCCAGAGCTTTCCAGACTGCTTTGAGTTAGGAATAGGTTCTCTTCAAACATGTTTGCATCTCTCCTGGTACACAGCAAAACTCTTGAAATGGGTCTTTACAAGCCTCGGCATCGAGTTGCTTTTCAGTTCCGTAGGATTTGTGAGCTCTCTACGTACAGGGCTCATGTATTTCCAGGATGTTGCTGCCCTCAGCTTTGACTGGCTTTGTGTGTAGACTCGATAGGAACAGTTTGTTGTTGTGCAGTGAACTGGTGCACATATACACTGTCTCAGTTGTTTGCCAAAATCTAACCTGGTTCATTTCTGTTAATGCAGAAAAGCAGAGAGTGAACCTCTGCAGAATGAAGATTTTTTTAGGATCCCCATATGTGCTGTTTCAGTAACTCACTTAGAAATAATCTCTACTCTATTTTGCATACAACAAAGGGCAATGCCAAGCTGAGATGCTTGTGAAATGCTGAGATTTGGTAAAGGAATGTACCAGCTTCATCTTCAAATGGCAATAGCCTTGTTGCTTTCAGTAGAACTGCTCAATTAAAGCAGATAAGAACTGGAAGGTTCAGTTTCTAACCCCTGGTTTGACTGTAAGTGCTATTAAGGGCTTAAATGGAGCAAGTTGGGTTTTACTGATATCATCTGCACTTCATTTACTTCTAGTTTCTTCAGTTTGGCACAGCCTCAGTGGCTGTGGGAGAAGAATGCGGCTCACATGTAGTGAAGATCTGATTGGTTCCATTTTTCATTTCCAGCTGCTCATTCATTTTGCAAAGTCTTTGAGGAGATTCTTGTAGCTTTGCTCAATAATATTTTAGAGAACTACAGGAAATACTGTTCAGACACAAGAAAAGCCTGTTTTAATGTTGAGGATGATCAAGCACTAGAGAGGCTGCCCAGAGCCATGGCTGAGTTTCTGTGCCTGGAGATGCTCAGGCTGCCTGGACAGGGCCCTTGGCAACCTGCTTTGGCTGAGCCTGCTTCATGCAGGAGCACAGGGCCGGTGATGTCCAGTCCTGCCTTGCAGCCCCAGCTGGTCTGTGATTCTCTGTTAGTCCAGAGCTTTCCAGACTGCTTTGAGTTAGGAATAGGTTCTCTTCAAACATGTTTGCATCTCTCCTGGTACACAGCAAAACTCTTGAAATGGGTCTTTACAAGCCTCGGCATCGAGTTGCTTTTCAGTTCCGTAGGATTTGTGAGCTCTCTATGTACAGGGCTCATGTATTTCCAGGATGTTGCTGCCCTCAGCTTTGACTGGCTTTGTGTGTAGACTCGATAGGAACAGTTTGTTGTTGTGCAGTGAACTGGTGCACATATACACTGTCTCAGTTGTTTGCCAAAATCTAACCTGGTTCATTTGACAATTACGTCTTTTCGTCTCTCACTTGGAGGATGAAAATTTTTTTGCAAAGAAGGTGATAAGGTACAGTTCAGCTTCAGTTTTCACATTACAGAGCAGTGGATATTTTCCCCATCAACTTTCTACTTGCAGTGCAGATCCTGTTGGTGTCTTTTACTGCTAATGTTGGACCAGAGTGTGTGAGTCAGCACAGGCTGGCACAAACTCCCAGTCAGAGCACAACGAGTAGATTTGTTTCTGTTACCTTGCTCCTTGTGGGGTCCCCAATGCAACACCTGGGCAGAGGTGCAGTATTAGAGATGTGGTCACCCTTAAACTCAGCCTGTGCCAGAGGATCACTGCCTTGGGATCACTGCCCAGCTGCAAGGTCACTTGAGTGATTTACAGTCCTCCTTACCAGTCTTCCACTTTTAACCCATTCCTCCCAACAAATATTTTTCAAAATCTTTCTGGTCCCGTGATCTTTGCTGTTTTGAGCATTTTGTTACTCTGATGGGTTAGCTCGTTAAAAACCCCAAATCAAATTGACCGCATGGATGTGTATTTGGCTTTTTTTTTAATAGTGTTCTTTAATGTTCAGGAAGAGGTTGGAGAAGGTGGGAATCTGTACACTTCAGCCACCATGTCTGGGATTGGCAATAAACGGACAGCTGGAGAGCCTGGCCCTTCTGCACCTCCAGAGAAGAAGGCAGGGGTTGAAGATTCAGGCACAACTGTGGAGACCATTAAACTTGGTGGTGTTTCTTCAGCGGTATGTCTTCCGTGCATATCCCCAGTTCACCTTTTGGTTATTTCATCTGGAGGCAGAAATGTCTCTAGGGTCAGGAACAGCCCTTCTGTGACCTGGCCTGTGTGCCATGTGCCTGTGCCCAGGAGGAGCTGGACATCCGGGCCCTGCAGACCAAGAACCGGAAGCTGGCGGAGATGCTCGACCAGCGCCAGGCCATCGAAGATGAGCTGCGGGAACACATTGAGAAGCTGGAGCGTCGGCAGGCCACCGACGATGCCTCTCTGCTGATCATCAACCGCTACTGGAATCAGGTTGGTAACAGCTTTTGCTACTTCATAGGCACTGTTTTCTTGTCTCCCCTGTACCACTGCACTCCTTTTGTTCACATCCATTCTTTATCTTGTCTTGCCTTACCTGTCCCATCATTCAGTTTGATGAAAATATCCACATCATCCTTAAACGCTTTGACCTGGACCAAGGTCTTGGAGACCTTTTGTCTGAAAGAAAAGCACTGGTGGTGCCAGAACCTGAACCAGACTCTGACAGTAATCAGGAGTGCAAAGATGAGAGGGAACGAGGTGAGGCACCTGTCTGGGTACTCAGCCTGTGCCAGAGGATCACTGCCTTGTCAAGGGTTATTCCCAGCTGCAAGGTCATTTGAGTGATTTACAGTCCTCCTTACCAGTCTTCCACTTTTAGTCCATTCCTCCCAACAAATATTTTTCAAAATCTTTCTGGTCCCATGATCTTTGCTGTTTTGAGCATTTTGTTACTCTGATGGGTAAGAGCAGTGATATGCTACCTTCTAGAACACACTTACTTTTTTTCATCTCTTCATGTTCCCAGGGGAAGGACTGGAGCCAGCATTCTCCTTCCTGGCCACTCTAGCCAGCAGTACCAGTGAGGAGATAGAATCTCAGCTGCAGGAGCGTGTGGAGTCCTCCCGCCGTGCTGTTGCCCAGATTGTGACAATGTATGACAAGCTGCAGGAGAAGGTGGATGTGCTGTCTCACAAGCTGAATAGTGGAGGTATGACCAAGGTGGCAGGTATTCAGGAATGCTTATCTGCCCTCACCTTAGACCTGATCCTGCATTGTAAACATTAAGGTCTTGTCCTTCTCATGTGCATTTATTTTCCAAAATGAATTTGTTTGGCTTTCCAAACTCTTGTTATCAAAACCTCTTCTAAAGGACCATCTGCCAGAAGTGCATCGCATCTACCTCTGTATTTGAATGCTGAGGGCTCTGCCCAGCATGTTGGGCTAAGAAGCAGCTTGTTTCTGCTAGTATTGTGTTCATGTGCCTGAGAAGTCAGAGTGCAGTTGAACCTTCTCAGCCAGCTGTCCTCAGCCACCACATAAAAGGTTTCACACTTACAAGTAAAGAAGTGAAATCAGCATTATGAACTGATGGTGGACTCCTTCTCCTTTGTGGTTTAGAAGATGGTGTAGGAATAACAAGCAGCTTAGTTTCCACTGAGTTCTGAGCAAAATTGTACCCATCTCGTGGTGTGCTTAGTGTAGCTGTCAGTTTTGAACATAGCAGAGTTCTGCAGAGAAAGCCAAATGACCGGTTTATAAAAATTAATGTAGCAGATTCACTTTAGACTCAGATGACTGTTGAAAAAACATCATTAGCTTAAGGTTAGATTTTTAATCTTTTGGAAGAAACTTTGGGTGGAATATCAACTTATGCTTGGTGTGTCTTCTGTGTGCTCTGACCTGCCGTGCTGTTGCCCAGATTGTGACAATGTATGACAAGCTGCAGGAGAAGGTGGATGTGCTGTCTCACAAGCTGAATAGTGGAGGTATGACCAAGGTGGCAGGTATTCAGGAATGCTTATCTGCCCTCACCTTAGACCTGATCCTGCATTGTAAACATTAAGGTCTAGTCCTTCTCATGTGCATTTATTTTCCAAAATGAATTTGTTTGGCTTTCCAAACTCTTGTTATCAAAACCTCTTCTAAAGGACCATGTGCCAGAAGTGCATCGTATCTACATCTGTATTTGAATGCTGAGGGCTCTGCCCAGCATGTTGGGCTAAGAAGCAGCTTGTTTCTGCTAGTATTGTGTTCATGTGCCTGAGAAGTCAGAGAGCAGTTGAACCTTCTCAGCCAGCTGTCCTCAGCCACCACATAAAAGGTTTCACGCTTACAAGTAAAGAAGTGAAATCAGCATTATGAACTGATGGTGGACTCCTTCTCCTTTGTGGTTTAGAAGATGGTGTAGGAATAACAAGCTGCTTAGTTTCCACTGAGTTCTGAGCAAAATTGTACACATCTCGTGGTGTGCTTAGTGTAGCTGTCAGTTTTGAACATAGCAGAGTTCTGCAGAGAAAGCCAAATGACCAGTTTATAAAAATTAATGTAGCAGATTCACTTTAGACTCAGATAACTGCTGAAAAAACATCATTAGCTTAAGATTGGGTTTTTAATCTTTTGAAAGAAACCTTTGGGTGAAACTATTGGGTGAAATATCAGCTCATGCTTGGTGTGCCTTCTGTGTGCTCTGACCAAGTCTGGCATTGGTGTAGGGAAGTGTTGCTGTCCTTGGCTGGCAGTCATCAACTGTAGTAGCTTTGATGCTGGTGCCATGTGAGCCTGTCCTAAAGTGCTCTAGTTTCACCTGTCACCCCGGTGCTGTGGTTTCACATGGTGTCACAGTGTCTTGGTCTGGTGTGTCATCCAGGGCCACCTGTTGCAGCAGGTTTACACGTGAATTTGGGCAGCATTCTGGTGTCCCTGGGTTCCAAGAGCATGCTCTGGGTTGCTGGCACAGACACAGCTGAAGCGATCTGTGGTGTGAGGGGGTGGCCCCTGGGTCAGAAATGGGCAGCACTGTTAAACTGCAGAGACTTTTGCTTATGGAGTGCAGGTCAGAGCTCTCTGTGAATGGAGATCAGGCCCTCAGGAAGCACACATGGGAGAGGTAAATTAAACTGCAGTTAGACCCAGAAATCTCCTTTTCTGTTTTCTTATTTCTCTCTTTACAGTTCAGGAATTAGAACCAGATTTCCATGAATTTCCTTTTCTTTGTGCACCTTTCAGATATTTCACTGATGGAAGAAGCAGTAGTGGAACTGAATACCTACCTGTCACACGAGAATGGACGGCTGCAGGAACTGGCTGATGTTCTTCAGGAGAAGCACAGAGTCATGTCTCAGGAGGTATAAAAAGGAGAGAGAGAGAACATCTGCTTTAGGGTCCTGCTTAGCATAATTTATAGTCCCCATAGATTGGAAGATACCTCATTTCCTTGGAGAGGCACAGGAGAGGCACGGTTTGAAAGTTACAAAAACAGTTGTTGTTGTGGAAAGTGGTACATAGATTTTCTTTATAAATCAGATTGATTTGCTTGTTACATGACTAAAGGAAAGGATATAAGCAACTCAGTGAGCTGAATGGATTTAACTTTTAAAGAAAGGGGGAGAGCAGAGAAACTGGGGGCAGGTGATGCTGAGGTGGCTGTGTTCCAGGTGGCTGTTCCAGACACCTGGAACAGTTGGGGTGACATCTCTGTCATTCTGAATTCCTTGTTGTTTGACAGTGTAATCATATCAGTTACAGGATGATCGCAATTGTTAAAGGATTCACATTATTAGCAACACTTGTTTGAGAGATTTCAGTTCATTTAAAAATTGTGTTAATGCTGGTCTTGCTTAGCATTACACCTCTGAGCACTTAGGTACTCTGTAGAGTAGATGGACATAGGGATTGAAAAGATTAAAATCCAAAAAAGCCTTTGAATTAGCTGAGGTGGCTGCCTCTGTATTCTGCCAGATATTACCAGCTTCCTGCTCTTTCTCCATTTTCAGTTTTGTCTTAATTTTGTTGCTGTCTTGAGATTTAGCCAGTGTAAAATTCAGGACAGTTCATGGAATGGTCTGTCACCACAGCAAAAGGTGAAAAGCAAATGATGAATAAGAGAAAAATTACTCTGGAGCAACAGCAGGAAAAGTTGGCTCTATGCAATGTGCTGGCTGAAGCACTCCTTTGATTGCAGTTCTCCAAGCTGCAAGAGAGGGTGGAGACAGCAGAATCCCGGGTGTCTGTCCTGGAGACCATGATTGATGACCTTCAGTGGGACATTGACAAGATCCGCAAGAGAGAGCAGAGGCTCAACCGCCACCTGGCTGACGTCCTGGAGCGAGTAAGCGCTGGCCAGGAAACCTGGGAATGGGGGTGGTGTTGGATGGGTGTGTGACATCCTCTCTGGGACTTTGCTGGGAGAGCTGAGAACCTGCAGTGTTCCTTCTTTGGTCTTGGACCTGCTGCATCACTTTTGTCGGTATTTCCCTGGGTCTTGAGGAAATCTTCTGCATTTTTTGCAGGTAAATTCCAAAGGCTACAAGGTGTATGGAGCTGGGAGCAGCCTCTATGGGGGAACAATCACCATTAATGCCTGCAAGGTGAGGTCAGGAGCTTGGTTGTGGTCAAGGGGAAGAATAGTCAGTGAGAACAAGGGCCACAATTTGAACAGAATTTAGATATATTTTAGATAATTTTTAGATCCTGTGCCACAAAGCTGGGTGACTCTGGACAAGCCATTTTGTCTGTGTATGAGTTTTCTACTTAAGAAACACCTGGTGGAATTAGACTCTGTCTCACTTGGTCAAGTTACTTGACTGCTCAGTCTGTGACTGCTCTTACTGCATGAACAGATAGGTTGTTAGCACTCTCAGGAGACACATTAACAGTAGGATTTACAAGCAGTTTATCCCAACAGTTTGAGGAGATGAATGCAGAGCTGGACGAGAATAAAGAGCTTTCTGGGAATCACCTTAATGAATTGGAGGAACTACGTCAGGATCTTGAGGAAGTAACAACACAGAATGAAAAGCTCAAGGTGAGACACCTGCAGCTGTGTGAGGATGAAGGTGTTCTGTGGGATGGGCTGCCCTCGGCTTTGCAGTGCTGTGTCTGCAGAAAACCTCATTGGCAGTGTCTGTTTTGAGCCTGCTCTTTAGCCGTGTTATGCTTTGCTCCAGGTACAATTCAGCAAGTCTGTCACTCCACTTGCAGCTCAGGGCGTTGGTGACACCCTGTAGCCACCGTTGGAAATTGTAATGATTTCCTGCCCGTGTCCCGTTGTGGTCTTTGAATCCATTTTAACCATGTTCTGGTTAAAACTGTTTTCACCTCTTTACCCTCTTCCACTTTCCCCATGCTCTGTGCAAGTGGCAACCAGAGAACACAATCAGGGAACTTGTGTGGGGAGAGAGGTTCTTGAAAGAATCACTGAATGTCTGTCTTCCCCACTGTGGAGGATGGATAGATAGGAAACAGCCTATGAGTTTGTGATGTTTTAAAGGTAGTAACATAAGAAGCTGTGACTCTGTGGTAGATAAGTATATGATGGAGAGAATAATCCAAATTTCATCTTAGAGGTCAGTGCCAGTTATAAAAAATGTCTGTCTCAACAACCTACATCCAGAGATCTGATGCTGGGAACTGTCTTGAGGCACCTCTGAATTCTATTTATCCACATGAGTTTGTTTAGAGAGAAGTGGTCTTTAGCTTATAATTTTTCCCCCCCCTTAATTTTAAGCTGAATGCATGTATATATATGTCTGTTTCTCTGCTGCTAGTCACAATCATTTGCTAACTTTTTTTTTTCTAGGAGTTCAGTTCTATACCTCTGGGGTTTTTTTTCATTTCTCTTTCTGTCAGTTATTATATCCTACTGGTACAAGGCTAACAAAATGCCTAATTGCATGTGCATTTTCTCTTTTCTCTCATACTTCCTATGTGTCCATCTTTATTGATCTGGCTGTTTACAATTTATTATGTTTTCCAAATTCATATCTTTGAGAGAAACTATTTCAGGACCCGAGAGTCAAAAACTTCTGTCATGTGGTTGTGCAGGAGAAGCAGCCTAGTGCATGCAGGGAACACAGACTCTTTTTAACATTGGTACTGAAGCATGTCACTTGGACCTCCTTCACAGCAATGCTATTCAAGTTCTCCTTTTGTGTTTGCTTGTGGCAGCTTGAGTCACTGTTCTGAGAGACAGAAACCAAATGCAAAGGCAAGGGGATAATTTTTTTTTCCAGCCTGTATTCAGCTGCTGTTTTGTGTTACCAGGATAAAATGACCCAAGGATGACTCCATATCCACGTGGGAGATGAGAGAATATTGCCAGACTGTGGTGCTGGCTGTGTAACAGTGTGGCTTTGCTGCTGTGTTCTCTCTGTGGTCTGTCTCCCTTTCTCCAGGAAGGCCCAGGAGAGTCAGAAGGAGATGAAACTGTTGCTGGATATGTACCGCTCTGCCCCCAAAGAGCAGAGAGACAAAGTGCAGCTGATGGCAGCTGAGAAGAAGGCAAAAGCTGAGGTATTCCTAGTTTCTCTTCCTCTTTTCTTTTTAATGTGTTACTTAACCTTCTTTTCAGATACTCTGCAGCAGAACTGTGTTGTTTGTCTCCTCAGAACTGAGGATTGTTTGTCTTCTCAGCTTTGTTGCTTAGAGATTGGAGTGGCCTGGAGATAAACGGGGACTAGTTGCTAGTGCAGGCACACACACACAACAATCTGTAGGTTCATAAGCACAGACCCATTTGCAGATCCCTTAAGTTCCAGCATGTCCCTCTCTTTAGGACCCCTGTGGTTCCAAGCCCCTCTTGCCTTCTTCACAAGCAGGTCTCACCTATAGGCAGCACTTCCTCTGAGCAGCACACATACCTGGGGTAAAGAATTAGATTTCACGGCATACTTAGGAAAATGTGTAATGAAAAGATACGAGACGATAGGACAGGACAGGCTGTGATGATCATGGGCAAGGCCAAGCCAGACAAATGTGTACTGACTGCCCATATTTCCCATGGAACTGGCTCCTTTTATACCCTTCTCTGTCTAACCCCAGTTTGTTCATCCTTGGGTCTCCATTTCCCTGCACATTGCTTCTGGATTTGAGCAGCTCTTGATTGCCACAGCCGTCCCAGTTCAGGAGCCATTCCTGCTTTACAGTGTCATCAGTTACAAAATCCAAGCTGATCTTCCTGGAGGTGGTTCCTGTAGTTTCCTGGAAGTTTATCAGCTGTTGTGACTGGAGAGGTTTGCTTCCTCTCTTTGTCTCTCTGTTTGTTTTGTCAGGTTTGTGTCGCTGTATATTTTGGTTTGGGTTTTCTCCTTCTCCCACACTCAGATAACGTTGATGGAGTAAACATTTTCACACTCTTACGTGCTCTCATCAGCTAGTGTGACTGACTAAGTTTCATTCTTATCAATGCCTCCCTTACCATTTGTCTGCCAAGTTTGTATCTCTGTATGTTTTATTTTACCTCCTCCTTTTCCTATCTCCTTCTTGTATGGAAGAAGGTCCTTGACCAGATGGCCATAAAGGAGCAGATGCTCTCTGAGCACGTATCTATACAAGTGCAATTGCAGGAGACTGATGTTCCTACTCTGATAAAAGATGCTGTGAAATTTTCAAAGGTGTGGAAGTCAAGATCTTGGGCTTACTGCCCATCCCAATGGTACATCTGCCTGTAATACTCTGTCAAAACAACCTGGATTTTTTTGCCATGCTTTGAAGGCAGTTCAGAGTGTTTCGCAGAATTTTGGAGAAAACAGACTCTTAACAATGCTCAGGGCATATCCTTGTGTTTAGTGTCATTTCTGGTTGGTTTTTGTAGCTTGAAGAACTGAGGCAGAGGGTGAAAGAATTGGAAGACAAGGAAAAAAAGGAAAGTAAGAAGATGGCTGATGAGGATGCCCTCCGCAAGATCCGAGCAGTGGAGGAACAAATTGAATATTTACAGAAGAAGCTTGCCATGGCTAAGCAGGTGAGAAATTCCTGATGAGTTCTCTTTTGACTGGGGTAACTGAAGGAGCTGCCTTCAGGTTATGTCCAGGAGGAGAGAAGGAATTTATATCTGTATGGGCCAGAGATGAGAGTTTGGTGCTTGTTTACCAAAGGGGAAGAAAACTGAGCAAGCAAAAGAACCACCAACAAAATAACCTCTCCACCCTCAGCTTTGGGATATCATAGGCAGGCCATGGTAGGAAATGTTTAATAACAATTAAACGTTAAATAGACAGTTAAACATGTGGCCTTGGTGAAGCATACAGAGGAGAATTTGCTTTATCTGCCATTAGGGGAAGAGATTACAATTTCTTTTTAAGAGTTATTAACTCCTCAGCTCATCTAGTGAATATTTTGCATGGAAGTGGTACATACCTTCTGCTAAAAAAGGCTCAATCCAGTGAGAGAGCAGGACCACCCCAGCAGGGTAGAGGCAAGTCAATGAATTGACATGTACTTTCTTAGAATTTGGATTCTTGTTATTGTAGAACAGAACTGCTCTACCTTGTCAATGCTGAAGTGGCCAAAGTGAGTTTAAGGAGCTTGGCAGCTCCTTAGTTGGAAGCTGCCAAGCTGCCCACCTGTAGAATTTTTGGCCTGATGTATCTGACAGCTGTTCAGCTGCTGGGAATTGGGTGTTGGTTTCTGCCCAGCTCTGGCAATGACTGTGTCAAACCTGATTCTGCCAGAATCATCTTTTCTCTGCACCTTCAAATTCAGAGTATTTCTGCTGTGGTGCAGACTTGTAGGAATACATTTTTCTGCTTGTTGGGATAATGGTGTTCCCTGACACCAAGAATCTTCCTCCATCTTCACTGGGTTTGGTGTCTCTGAATGAATTTGGATTCTTGTTATTGTAGAACAGAACTGCTCTACCTTGTCAATGCTGAAGTGGCCAAAGTGAGTTTAAGGAGCTTGGCAGCCTGTTAGTTGGAAGCTGCCAAGCTGCCCACATGTAGAATTTTTGGCCTGTTGTATCTGACAGCTGTTCAGCTGCTTGGAATTGGTTGTTGGTTTCTGCCCAGCTCTGGCAATGACTGTGTCAAACCTGATTCTGCCAGAATCATCTTTTCTCTGCACCTTCAAATTCAGAGTATTTCTGCTGTGGTGCAGACTTGTAGGAATACATTTTTCTGCTTGTTGGGATAATGGTGTTCCCTGACACCAAGAATCTTCCTCCATCTTCACTAGGTTTGGTGTCTCTGAATTAAAATGTTCAGGCTCACTATAGGGGTCCAGAGCACAGTTTGGCCAGAGCCTGTGGTCCTTTTGCAGGAGGAAGAGGCCCTGCTGTCGAAAATGGATGTCACAGGCCAAGCTTTTGAAGACATGCAAGAGCAGAACATCCACCTGATGCAGCAGCTGCGGGAGAAGGATGATGCCAACTTCAAGCTGATGTCAGAACGTATCAAGTCCAACCAGATCCATAAGCTGCTGAAAGAGGAAAAGGAGGAGCTAGCAGACCAAGTTTTGACACTGAAAACACAGGTAATAGGGAAAAAGGAGAGAGGACAAGAGAGCTGCTGGGGAAGGTGGAGGTGTGGGTTATCTCTTTAGGCAGCTTCACACAAGTGGGGTAGAGAGTTTGCTCTCTCCCCCACTGAAGGAAAGGGGAAAGAACCAGAAGGGACATAGTGAGAAAACAAGTGAGCTGAATAAAGGCAGTTTAACAGCTAAAGCAAAGATGTCCATACATGTGAAACAAGAAATTAATTAATTGGTTACTTCCTGGGGCAGGCAGGAGTTTGGTCATCTCCAGGAAGGCAGGGCTTCATCAGGCCTTATTGTTATTTGATAAACGCTTCAGCTCTGAACATCCTCCCACTGCCTCCTTTCCACCAGCTGTTATTGCTGAGCACAGCATTGTAGGGTGTGGAACACCCCTTGGTCCAGCTGGATCAGCTGTCCCAGCTGTGTGGCATCCCAGCTTCCTGGGCACCCTCAGCCCACCTGCTGGTGGGCAGCATGAGACACAGAAGGTCTTGGTGCTGTGTAAGTACTGCTCAGCAGCAGCTAAAACAGTGCTGTGTTACTGACAGTCTTTTGCTCCAAAATGCAAACATAGCAGCATGTGAGCTGCTCTGAAGAGAATTAGCTGTCCTCACCAGAATCAGTCCAGGATGGAGTGTTCCTCTCACCAGCCTAGGAATGCATCAGGCTTCAAAGGGGCCTGCCATTGTAGGTAACTCAGGCTGCTGTATGAGCATCACAATGTCCTACAGGTTCACTGCTATGGAGAGTAGATGGGTGAGGAAAAGTGGGAAGTCGTTTTCCTGTTGGAACAGTACTTCTGCCTGTATATTCTACCTATAGCTGTATATACTGGTAACAAGCAGGAGGAGTTGGAAACCATGGTTCAGTCTGAACTACGTCAGACATGGGCACAGGCTGGGAGAGGAAGTCACTGAGAGCACCAGAGCAGAGAAGGACTTGTGGATTCTGGTGGATGAGAGGCTGGACCTGACCCAGCAGGGCATACTGGGAGCCCTGAAAGCCAGCTGCATCCTGGGCTGCATCCAAAGCAGCTGCATCCTGGGCAGCAGGCTGAGGGAGGGGATTCTGCCCTTTTGCTCTGCCCTTTTGCTCTGCCCTTGTGAGACCCCAGCTGCAGTGCTGCATCCAGCTCTGGGGTCCTCAGCACAGGAAAGACACATGGACCTCTTGAAGGGAGTCCATAGGAACCTGTAAAGATGATGATAAGAAATGAGCACCTCTGCTACAAGAACAGGCTGAGCTGGGCCTGTTCAGCATGGAGAAGACTCAGGGGAGACTTCATTGCAGCCTTCCAGTACCTGAAGAGGGCTTAGAAAAATGAGGGAGAGGAACTTTTTATATGAGCATACAATTACAGAACAAGAGGCAGTGGTTTTAAACTGAAAGAGGGCAGGCTTGTGTTAGATGTTAGAATGAAATTCTTCACTCAGAGAGTAGGGAGGTACTGCTGGAGGTTGCCCAAAGAAGTTGTGAATGCCCCATCCCTGGAAGTGTTCAAGGCCAGGCTTGGATGGGGCTTTGAGAAATGTACCTTAGTGGAAGTTATTCCAGGGAGGCTGGGACTACAGGATCTTTAAGGTCCCTTCCAATCCAGGCTGTTCTATGGCTCTGTATCCTGTCATCCTTGGTACCACTGGAACTGTTCACTGCCTTACAGCAAGTCTTTAAGCCACTGTCCAAAAATTAAGACATCTTTGTTGCAAATATTTCACTGCTAATTTTTAAAGTGTTGACCAGAGAGATCTGGGTACAGCTCTCTGGATACAGGCATGGCTGTTCAGGGAGAAAAAGGCAAACTGAAGTTGTGCTCCCTGGTGATGGGGAAGCAGGAGTAGTTTTACCCCTGCAGCTTGAATGATAGCTCTGAAGACTCACAGAGCATGCATTAATTCCTTCTGTTCCCTCTGTCTCCCTTTCCAAGGTGGATGCCCAGCTGCAGGTTGTACGTAAGCTGGAGGAGAAGGAGCACTTACTGCAGAGCAGCATTGGAACAGGAGAGAAGGAGCTGGGTCTGCGAACACAGGCCCTGGAGATGAACAAACGCAAGGTGAGTGATGCCTTCGTTTCCTCTTGGGTTGTGGGGTGGAGCTGCTGCCCTGTGGGAGGCATGGGAGGCTCTGAGCTCTCACTGGCATTACAGAACCTGGTATTCCCTGGTTTTGAATGAGTGTATCAGAAGGCTGAGGAGTCCTGAAGAGAATTATGACTCAAGTACTGGAGACTGATGTTTTGCTTTGATAAGGAGAAGTAGGTCATACATTTTGCTGTGTAACCTATGATAAAGAAAGAGACAGCAACCAGATGAAGTTAACTGGGGTCAAAGCTTTTGTAGCAAGGATGGGATAGGCAAAAGGAAATACAGCTGGGAAATGGGAACACTTTCAACAAATGCCTAAGATCAGTAAAGTAGGTGTGTTACCAGTGAAATAAGTCTTATAGCTGATGCTGCCTTTGTTGTTACGTTTTAATAGAAATGCAGAAATTACATTAAAACAGGCAGAAAGGAAAGCAGGAATATCACTGTGAAGAGGAGCTGGGGAGAATTCAACAGTCACCTGTGCTTAATATGACAATTTGTGGTATTAAGGCATTTAGTTATAAAGTTAGAAGAGAGCTAGTGAAGAGAGAAGATTGTTAGAAATAGGTATCTTGCAGTTCTGTCTAGTTCAGCTACAGAACTGCCTCTGAACACTTTAATAGAGAAAATGTGGAAGCTGGAAGGCTGAAAATACGTTAAGAAGAGATTTGGATGATCATTAGTGTTTTTCTAAGTGATGTGCTTTGCAGTGTGCCAAGGTTTGGCTCTGCCCAAAGGAATCTAGAAGCTAAATTATTAGAATTTGTTGATAATAAGATAATAACAAGGGACTAGAAATCACTGGAGCTGATCTATGTTTGGTCCTTATATACTGGTTTTCTTTCTCAGGCCATGGATGCAGCCCAGCTTGCAGATGATCTGAAGGCCCAGCTAGAGGTGGCTCAGAAGAAGTTACATGATTTTCAGGAGGAGATTGTGGAAAACAGAGTAACTAGAGAGAAAGAGATGTTCAACTTCAAAAGGGCTAAGGTATATATCCTGTGCACAGTCCTTCAAGATCTGTGTCCTTTGGTGTCCTTCTTGTACATTGAGCTTGCAGAGGGTTTCAATTGAACCGCTTTTGGTGTCCAGTTTCACTTTGATTTTGGCTTCATCAGGTCTTTGCTCTTTCAGATTTTGTCCCCTGATAACTGACAATAGTTGTGTCATCACATGATCATGTTGTCTCTTGGATTATAGGGGATGAAACTATGGGTGTGTCATGGATTGACCCTGGCACAGTGCCAGTGCCCCCATGAAAGGTGTATTTCCAAAATGGTTACTGTGAGATGTGATGCGGAAACAGAACAAAGCAGGCTCCAAGTTGGGAATGGAGGGCAAAAAACAACGTGTTTTTTACAGCTTCCACTGTTTCAACTCCAAAGGTTGAAAAAAGGTTAAAAGCTCAGCCCAGTCTGCTGGCGGCTGGGCACCTTGCCCCCGCCACCCCCAGCTGTGGTGCCAGCACAAGATATCAAATTTCAAGCCTGCTCAGTCTCTCTATCATTCTTTCCCGGGGGAGCGGGGGGGAAGCTGCCCAAACCATCCCAGAACTCCTCCACCCCTGCACCTTGCAGGGCTCCGGCCTCCCTTCCCACAGACCACATCGCCTCCCCCTCCCCCACCCAGACGCAGCTGGGCTGGGGCGGAGATCAGATCCGCTCACCTGCCGGACTCCAAAGAGAAAGTCTCTCTGGGAATCCTTTGTTTTTAACCCCTGTGTGTTCTCAGAGGCGTATCCAAGTCCCCAGTGGCCCACCAGGTGCCAATTTCAAATCTGGCCACTGATTGGTTTGACCATAACTTTCCCAGAAACTCACTTCCTGGTCAAACCACGACAGGGTGGCATGACTTAGCCAGGTGCACATTCTCTTTGGTCCCTGAAGCAGCTGACAGAGAATGTATTGCTCTTTCACTTGGTCTCCTGTTTTTGTGTAGGAAGATATTTCTAGGTTGCGCAGGAAGCTGGAGACCACAAAGAAGCCTGACATGGTTCCCAACTGTGATGAGATCCTGATGGAGGAAATCAAGGATTACAAGGTGAGTATCTGTGTCCCTCAGCTTCACTTTTTACTTTAGTCAGAAGGTGTGTAGACACACTTCCAGTATCTGACATCTGTTATCTGTAGTGAAGAAACACACTGTCCTTCTGAGAAATGGAAGGACCTTCTTGTTGAGACATCTCTGAACACAGCAGCTGGGCTGCAGGGCCCCTCACAGCTCTCTGTGTGTGTGTGTGTTGCAGGCCCGCCTGACGTGCCCCTGCTGCAACATGCGCAAGAAGGACGCGGTGCTCACCAAGTGCTTCCACGTCTTCTGCTTCGAGTGCGTGAAGACGCGCTACGACACCCGGCAGCGCGAGTGCCCCAAGTGCAGCGCGGCCTTTGGGGCCAACGACTTCCAAAGGATCTACATCGGCTGAGGCCTCTCAGAGCCCCTGCTGGTGCAGAGCCAGCCTCCCTCTCAGCTTCTGCTGCCTGAGCTGCAGTGTCTCCTGGGAGGTGCCTTCGGGGTCTCAGAAGAAACACACTCTGGATCTTGCTTCCTTTCTTGGCTCTGTCCCTTTGGTCTTGCCCTCAGTTTTTGTGTGTTCTTTGTGCCTGAGAGGAAATTTCCCATCCCTTTCACACTGCCAAGGGGGAACATGCAGCTGCCTTGGTGGGATGGAAGCTGAGCTTTAGCAGAGATTAGTGAGAGCTTCATTTAACAGCTCTGCTTTGGATGCTAATTAAGTCCCATCAAGGAATCCTGGGAGGGAAGAGTTTCCCAATTAACAGGCCCAATAGAGGCCAAGGAAATGAATATGTAGACTCAATGGAGCAACTCTTAGGTACCTGTATATCTTCCTGAGCGCAGGCAAGAACCCCTGAGGGCTGGTGCACTAGGAAACATCCTCCCTAGCCCTGAACAAACACAGCTAAATATCCAGAAGAGGAGAAAGGAGAGATCTTGGAGACCCTTAGAAAATAGCATTCCATTGATGAGCCCTGGTTGATGTGCTCACCTTCCCCTAGGCTGAGGCATTGCTGTCGTTGTCCTTCTCAGAAAAGGACTTTTAGCGGTTCCTTTGCTACAGCTTTACCACAAAGATTAACCTTGTTATGTACAAATTCTTATTAAAGTTGTTGTTTGGTTTATTTTTCTGGTTCTCCTGCCTCTGGTACTGTCTGCTCTCCCATCTTTTGTCCAGTTCTTAGAAACATTTCTCCCAGGCTTTAAACTTCTACAGTAGAGACATGTGATTTCTTCCTTCCTCTCCTTTCAAAATACGCTCCACTAAACCAACTTGTGTCTTTTGGCTGTATCCCGAGCAGCTTATTCCTGACACCACAGGAGGGCCAGGATGCTGCATTATTTCTGCAGCCATTTTGTCATGGCTGCTGGGAAGTTTGGCAGGGATGTCACGTGGCTTAAGAGTCTCAGTGCTGCCTGTGGTTGGAGGCTAAATTTGAAGTCTGTTCCTAAAATCAAAATGGGAAGTTGTTGATTTGTGACATTGCTTCCTAGGGTGTAGTGTTTTCCCTGTAAACTTAATTTGCATGGAAGGTGCACCTGTCAGAGGTTTGTCTCATGGGTGTCCCTTCCCTGAAGCATGGAATCTCCTGCCTTCCTCAATCCCCTCCCTGCAGGAAATACCAAAGTGAAAGTTCATCACAGGCTCTTACACTATTCATTGTCTTCCTGAAAACATTCAGAATATATGAGTAAAGCCTTGCAAATTATAAAGAATCCTTACAAGTGAGAAGGAACACGGCATCCTGCCTTTCCAAGGGGTGTCTGGGCTGCTGAGAGTTTCTGCCATGGTGTAGGAGCTGTTAGAAGGGATGAGAGTAGAACCCACTCCCCTTTCCCTGGAAGTTGCTCCCAGGATTACAAGTTCTGGCAGCAAGTTGGCTAAAGAATGGTGTGATAAGCTGCTGGTAGATTTTGGGGTACAAATGCTTTATCACAACCAGGGCTTGTCTGCATCTTCAAACAGTTTTGCTACAGCAGCAAGAGTTCCTTTTACAGCTGTGAACAGCAACCTGAACTGAACAGCCCCAGCAGAGCTGCAAAGCCCCTCTGTCCATCCCCAGTCTCTCTTGTATCACCTTTCTACAGAAATGAGCCTTGTGTGCAGTCTGCCCAGGTTGTTGTCCCTCTGCTCCTGGTGGAAAATGGATACTTCAAACAATCTGCATTAGTTTCACAGAGGAGTTTTGGAAACTCCTCCCTTAGCAAGAAAAATGGCTTGGCTTGTTTTAGAATAATAGCTTATTTCAAGCTCATTTTGGAAGTGACTGAGTTTCTCTTGGTGGATAGAATTTAAACACTGAGAAACAGTGAAAATTTTAGATGGTCTGTTTGCCGGAATATACGGAAAGAATTCTAATTTATCAGGACTAGAAGTATTGGGCTAAAAAAGTGAAGGGGTGACAACCTTTATCAAAAGGTTCTCTGAATTCAGTGTCTGATGTGCTGAGGCCTGAGCAGCAAGCCTCAGCCAGACCTGACTTACAAGATAAATCCTGGGGTCATTAACTCCATCAGCATTTAGTTAAAAATAGACTACAAAGACACTTATGGTAGCTCTGTATAACCTTGTGTAGTTCTCTGCAAGAAATATATCACTTTAGGAAACTTCCCCAACTGACATGAATAGAGTAGAGGCTTGTCTATAGAGTATTTTACTATATGGCCTGGCCCTGGCTGGTCGGGAAGTGTGATCCAGGAGTAGTTGTGCTAACAATACAGTCAGGCCACTTTGTCCTTCTCGCATGTGTTGCAGCAGAGACAAGTCAGGCAACACACACAGCTGCGAGGGGCCCTGCAGCCCAGCTGCTGTGCTTGGGCATGGCAGTCATGCATCCCCTAAACAAGGGCAGTGGAGTTCAACTGCAAAGCCTCTCTTTGCAATGGGATTGCTTTTGCCCTGCAGCCTCCATGGGCAAGGGCTTTCTGGAAGCAGGGGCCATCACAGCCTGTGTCCTGGAAACAGAGCCAGGAAAATAAGCAGATCCTGCTGCCTTCTTCTACTGCTGATCCTAGCAGCAACTCCCCTGGCAGTTCTTCCAGAGAACTTCACACAAAGGGCTTCCATCATTTCAGTGCCTGTGAGAACCGGTTGATTCTCAGTTTTCCAGCCTCCTTCTGGATTTTGGAGCATCTCAGCACTTGTGTCCATGGCCCTCCTTCATCCCCAGCCTGCAGCAGTCACAGTCACTGTTGCCTCCCCCTTGCTGCAGCTCATTTGCCAGTGCTGCCAAAGGCAGTGGAGCTGGCTCAGGATCCCTGTTGGCTTCTGGGCTCTGGGATGAGCTTCATGGGGACACTTGGAGCTCTTCCTAAAGAGCTGCCCATGGGATGGGGGGTGGATTTGTCCTCCTCAGGTGGCTCCTGCTCGGAAGGAGGAGTTCTGCTCTCAGTGGAGTCCCGGAGTTTTCTCAGCAGGCCTTTGCAGCGAGTTCTGAGCCAACGTGTGGCTCTGCTGCCATCCCAAATCTGCGCTTCCCGTGCCCAGCCTGAGTGCAGGTGGGGCATGTGCTGGGCATGGCTGGAGATTTCCATGGCCCAAATCCTCCAGCATTTCCATCTGCTCATGGCTTTGGGCAGCACAAATCACAAAACCCCCATCACAGCTGACAAATGGCATTTTCTGTAGCAGATTGCTGCAGCCGCACTGCTGATCAACAAATACACAAGAATCAATTTCAGTTGAAAAATGTCACTTATTACAAATTGCTACACCTATGCTGAGAATACAGGACCATACAAATCTTACTTAAGGTTAAAACCAGGAAATTTACTAGATTATTACAACTAGTCTATGTAAAATTATACAAATACCAACTTCAGTTAATAAAATTTATTGCCAATTTCTGCAACAACTCACTATACACAAAGATCAATTAGGTGTTTAACAGCTTAATTTATTACATGTTACTACAGGTGTACAGCCCATATAGAAATACAAAAATATTCATTCCATAAGTAGTCCTATACCAATAACTCAAATGTAAGAATTATACAACTACACATCTCTATACATGTTTAAATAGAACTAAATACATATATACACACTCATATATAAATACATATATAACAATGAACAGAAGTAAACATAGATTAAATACTGCATATGATGTTTTATATAAATAACATATACAACAAATCTATCTGTAAATATACAAATATCGCTGTACCAATCTAAATATCCAACCAACTACATCAATACAAATATACAGCTATACATCTGGATACATATGTAAAAATAATTACACATAGAAATGGATCAATATACATACAAAAGTATAAAAATAGATGTATATACCAATACAAATACCAAAATTTAAAGAGCCATATATCTATGACTGCACCAATAGACAGATAGCAACACAACTGTATACATAGGAAATAGAACTAAACAGAGATATAACAACATATATGTATACTTAAGATACATAAATACACATATATGCAATTACAAATATATATGTATATATATGCATACATATATACATAGCATATCTCCATAAATATAATGACATATAGAAATATGCCTGTACAGATAGCAGCCTTACATATGCACATGTCCATATAATAATCCCTGTCCAGGTACAAGTCCATGTATCTTTAAAGAGAACTCCAAGAAGAGGGATCCCAGCTGCCCCATCTTCAAAGCCTCTCCCTCGGCCTCTTCCTCCCAGGCAGAGCAGCTCTCCTGGACAGGGACAGCAGATGGGACGTGGGAAAAAGCAAAGGGAACACTGAGTCAGTATGGGGACATTTCCCTTGGCAGCAGCTGCACTTCCATCAGGGAAGAGGAAATGTCAGAGCCTCCCCAGGAGGGTTAGAAGGAGAAAGCAGCCGAGCGGGCCAGGCTGTGGTGAGCGCAGCCGCGG
>JAGGNK010010081.1:10086-38109 GCA_017590115.1 Montifringilla adamsi | reverse complement strand
TAAAAATGGATAATGGCCCAGCATATGTTTCGCAGAAAATGCAAGCATTATTTCGTGCTTGGGGCATTGAGCATTCAACAGGTATTCCACATGTCCCCACGGGCCAAGCAATTATTGAAAGAGCTCACGGTCTTCTTAAACGTCAGGTTCAAAAACAAAAAGGGGGAATGCAACAGGAGTTACCTCAAGTGAGATTAGATAAAGCTGTTTATGTGTTAAACTTCTTGCGTCCCCTACCTGACTCACACTTATCTCCAATGTTTTACCATTTTTCTTCTTTGAATTCTGAACAACCAGATCTCTGTAGAAATGTTAAGGTATGGGTTAAGGATTTAATTACTGGCATGTGGTCTGGCCCAGTGGAATTAATAACCTGGGGAAGAGGTTATGCTTGTGTTTTGACAGATAATGGTCCTCGATGGGTTCCTGCTCGCTGTGTCAAACCTTATCTGGAGCGTGCAGGCAGGGACAAGACGGATGGCTCCGCAGCTGAAGCAGAATGTGCGGATGACACTGGCTAAGACTATATCTAGATATATAAATCAGGATATGTATCTGATTACTCTTCATGTGCTTTCATAGTAATTAAAGGGTGTGGCTTTGGTTTGTGCTGACCGAGACAATGCAGGTTTTTGGAACCTTTGTTCTAGTATTCCTGCAGCTCCTTTTGAGCACTTTGGGGTGGTTATAGATCACGGTTTTATAGGATAAAGTAGTTAAGAAATTTAAAAGCACTTATAGATGGATGAAGGACAGGAATGATTGTACTAAGAATGGGAATGTTGATTTTGTTGATGGTTGCGATTGTTGTTCTGTGTTTCCCCTGTCTGCTTGGATTTTTATTTTTTATTAAATTTGCCTAATTGATTTTTATTTATAACAGTCTACAAGCTAACTCACGACCTCCTCATATAGTTTTTCTCATCACCTTTTTATTTATCCTTTGGCAAATTAGACATCTTTCAGTTGCTTGCTTTGCTACTCCAAAAATCCCAATGCACCCATAGTTCCTTTAAAAAATGATCACACAAAGCTTGTACCCCAGTGGGTTTTCTGATGCATGTCTTCTAATATTCCCTAGTAAGCATTTTATTAACGAATTGTCTTATTAACTAATTGTCTTCCATCAGGAAGTTTCTATTTCCCTGATTCATCTTGTTCACCACCTATCTTGTTTAATTTTTTTTTCTGCTTCCCTAAACTTTGGAATTTCCAGTTTTTCCTCATTTGGAGTTAATATTAACATAACTCTTTCAGCTCCATGTTCTGCTGCATCTTTAGATTCCTGATCTGCCAAATTATTTCCTCTCATTTCTGTGGTCTTAACCTTTTGGTGTCCCTTAATGTGTACTATAGCTATCTCTTCAGATAATTTTAATGCCTCTAAAACTTTCTAAAATGAGATCCTCATATTCTAATCCTTTTCCTCTTGAATTAAGTAGTCATCTTTCTTCCCAAATTTTTCCAAAGTTATGTACTACTCCAAAGGCATACCTTGAATCAGTATATATATTTCCTTTCTTGTGTGCTAAATATTCCAGTGCTCTTTTAGAGCATATAATTCACAGGCTTGAGCTGACCAGTTTGATGGTAATTTTCCTTTTTCAATAGTTTGCATGTTTGTGGGTTTTTTGGGTTTTTTTTTGTTTTGTTTTGGGTTTTTTCCCCATCAACTACTGCATAGCCTGTATTTCCTCCTTTTGCAAGGAGTTGTATTTCTGTTAGCTAACATAACTCCCAAAGGGCTATCTTGAGGTATATCTGCTAGTATGCTTTTATTCCACCTTTTTCCTGTATCCAACTTACTGGTTTTCTGTTCCATTTTCAAGTTCTTATCTATTCATCCCCTGCCTCTGTTTCTCACTTTCACTAACAGCTTAAATACCACTTTTCTTTCAACTACTCACACCCAAAAATAAAAAACCCTTTTCTCACACTACTTTTCAATACATACACCTCCCTCCAAGGAGATATAGTGAAGCTTAAAATACACAATCTACATTACATGTACTTTCATTCGTCTACATTCACTAACTTTTATTTCTCATTTACTTTCACACATTCTTTCACACCCTCAGTACACAAAGCGGACCCCTGTCACCAGAGAATCGCAGCTGTGGCCCCCCTCGCCTTGGGGTTGGCCTCCGGGTTTCAGTATCGCGGGGCCTTTGGGAAGGGTCCTGATCTGGTGCCTCCGGTGCCAGTCACCTGTGAGGCTGCCTGCGTGCCACTCACACTCTTCAGCCATGGCCCTCTCCACACGCCCGGGAGGACAATAGCCTGTTTGCAGGTCACCTACACTTTATGCCACAGCCTCCACCTTCCCACCCGCCCAGGAAGTTGAGGCTGATTTTGTGGTTGACTCACTCACACACACAAGACAACAATAAGGTACCTTTTACTTTCAAATCACCTATTACAATTTTAGGTGTTACTGGCCAGTCCCTGTGCCCTTGGATATCCCTCAATCCAGCTGTGCTGTCCAACCCCAGATGCTCTTGGGCATTTTATTTTATTTTTTGGCTGTGTTGTCCAACCCTGGATGCTCTTGGGCATATCCTCAACCAGCAGAATTCTGCTCAACTCTGGATCCTCTTGGAATGTAAATACCTCAACCCAGCAGGTTTTTAGGGGCCCCTCTTGTCCTGTTTCCTAGTGGATTGGGCTAGGAAACTGCTCCCTTCCTTCGAGGGGTCCAACCCCTCCCTGAGACCCAGTCCCAGTTACCCCAGGGGGTTCTCTCACTCTTTTTAACATTCACTTTGTCTCTTTACTGGCAGTTTTCCTCACGGAAAGACTGAACCACAGCATAGGAGACTCCACACTCACTTGGCAGGTCTGGGACAACCAGCCCGCCTCTCATTCACACACATTCCCCCCCCCGTACCTAGCAGGTTTTTAGTGGCCCCTTTTTTCCTGTTTTCTAGTGGATTGGGCTAGGAAACTCCTCTGCTCCCTTCCTCCGAGGGGTCCAATCCCTCCCTGACGCCCAGTCCCAGTTATCTCAGGGGATTCTCTCACTCCTTTTAACATGCACTTAGTCTCTTTACTGGCCGTTTTCCTCCCGGAAAGACAGAACTGCAGCATGGGAGACTCCTCACCCAGGTAGCAGGTCTGGGGTAACCAGCCCGCCTCTCATTCACACACATTCATCCCCCGTACCTGCCCCCCCCCCGAAAAGTACTTACCAATCCTTTTTCCTTTCTGGGTTCTTCGTGCGCACTACTACTCTTAGGGGGCCAATGACCGCGTTTTTAGAAAGGGAGCTTTTTTCCCTTTATTTTATTGCTTCCTTTTGTCCACTGATCGTAACCTGCTTCTGTTTGTCACACCAGAGGAACCAGAGAGAGGCTGCCAAATCGGGCAGGGCATGCCTTCCTCACCCTGACTCTCCTAAAGCACCGGCAGCGAGGTCTGAACCATCCTCTGCTACCATAATTGTGAAAAAAGCCAATCACTTGTTTTTAAAATTTTTAAAAGTTTAATAGTAATAAAATGGTTATAACAATAATAATATAAAAATTGAACAATTGAGATAAGGACAATATGAGACAATAAAAACAGAGTTACGGACGTCGGGGTACCTTTTCCTGGGCAAAATAAGCCTGAAAAAGGACACCCGTTAACAGAGGATTAAACCTTAAAAACAATTGCCTGTTGCATATTCATACATTTCATACATGATGCACATATTCCATTCAAATACAGGATTCTGTCTGGTCATTGTCAGCTTCTTCCTCTTAATCCTAATGGCGTCTTCATGTCTGAGCCAGGTGGGAAGAAGTTAGTTTTCTGCTGATAAGGGAGCAATAAATTCTCTTTCTCTGAAAGATTTAGGTGTCCTGTGGCTGCTAACTGGTGCGAGTCCTTTCTTTAAAAAAAAGTATCTTACATAGCATAGTTTCTATTTTAACATTATTTTATAACCTAAAACTATATTTAATATACTACTTAAGAAAATTAATAGAGCATAACTTTCTAACATAACACATATAATATTCATTTCAATATTTGCAAAAAGCCAATCATAAAATACACATTTTTCACATGTATAACCTTCCTCTTTAATTTTTAATTCTTATGGAATTTAGGGCTTTTTCTTCTCCATTGTTTCTTTCATCTTTCAATGTCTAATTTCATTTACCAGCAAACATAAAGTTTATTTGTAAAAGCAAATATATTTTTCCATTCATCAATCAGTGGAATCCTTCCCATTGTTTATTTTATCTCCCAGTGCTAGTTTTATCTACCAGCAGACCCACAGCTTGTTTGTAAAGACAAATCCACTATTCCTCTCATGCCGAAGCGGGTCGTGGAGCTGGTGGCGGTGGTCGGCTCGGGGCCGGTCAAAACAAAGAAACACCGGCTGCTCCATCGAGAGTGGGGGTGAGCACTGCTGGCGGCCTGCGGCAGGGGCGAGCCTACCAGTCCCTGTGGGGCAGGGAATGCCAGAAATGCCAGTGAGTGCAACTGCACTCCAGCCGCCGCCCTTGATGCAGGGAGAGTCGGAGCTGGAGGAAATGGAGCGGGACGTTCCGCCACAGCCAATCGGGACACGGTTCCCGGAGCCATCGCAGGTGAAAAACCTGTCGGCTTTGTCACTTTCCTGTTCCCCAGGGTCTTGTGACGAAGGGCTTTAGAAATGTGTGTCCAGGCAATGACCAGTGCGGATGCGGTCGCATTGCCTGCGATGATGGCAGTTAGCAAACAATCACTGAGGGATTCCCAAGTCTCAGAATTGAATGCAGCGCTCTCATCTGCTGTGAACCTGTGATCTCTGGCCCAGGCCAGCAGGTTGCAGAGGGCTTCCTCAGAGACAGCGAGTCTCAGAGGAATTATCAGATTCCTCCAAGCAGAGACAATAGTTTGTTCATCTCTGGAAAGTTGGTTTCCCATTTTTAAGGAAAACCCATCCCTCAGCTAGGTGTCCACTTCAAGAGACAGACAGCCTGCTGTGTCGGGAAAAGCTGTCCCCCACTCAGTTCTCAGCCTCCCAGAGCTGACGGCCGTGGTCCTAACAGGACCAGTCTTGTCAGGAAGACACGGGGCAGATCACAGTTCCCTCTAGGAGGGCAGGAGTTGTCCAATCCATCTTGCAGGAAACGCTGGAGGTCAGCCCAAGTTCCTCTGATGGAGAGATCCAGATGGTCTCCACTTCGTGCCAGACACATGGCTGGGGTCAGTAATAGTCATCCCAGTCTGTCTGTACCCTCAAGGAGGTCAGCAATGTCAGGCCAATGTTTGGACACACTTCAGAGGAGTCATCAAAAAATCAAGGCAGAGTGTTCACCCACATGAGGGGTCACCAATTATCGTGCGACCCCCTCCAGGTGCACCCAACGTCAGAGGTCATCAATTATCGTGCCACTCCACAAAGGGGTGATCGATACAACACACTCAGGGTCACCGATTATTACCAGAGGGGTATCGGGGACAGCCAAAGGTGATACAGAGACTCCATCATCAGAAGGCATCAAAAGACACTTTATTATTAGAAATCTACAGTTCTTATAGAAACAATGGTGGACCTAAGACCTGATTGGCCTTTAGGAATCTTCTCTCACGCTATTGGTGAACTATGAATAGCACACTCTGGAGAACCATATCTATAAACAATGGTTACAGAAAGAGAGATAATAATTGTTTGAAATCTTTCCTCTAAGTTTTCCACAGCTTCTACACAGCTTCCCAGGATTTCCTGGGAGAACCATGTCTCTCTCTGTTCAGAGGATATGTAATTACTACAAATAGACACAAGGAAAACAGACATAAGACTTTAAACAAACTACTTACTACACAGGAGTAAAACAAAAAGAACTATTAGTAGATAAAATGTAGTGCACGATAAAGGTACTTATATTACATATAGTGAAGAAATAGTACAGATTAGGATTCAATGTAACTTACCACTGCCTTGGTGATGGATTACACATAGAATTCTTTCACTCAATTCCCAGGGAAAGTATCCATGGAATTTGAATCCAAACTCTGTGGGAGAAGTCCTGCACATTTCCAAGGTGTATGTAGGAGGCTTGAAAGTTTGTGTAGATTTTATAGCTTGTAAAGTAGTGTCTCTCAGTGAGGGATTTCCAGCTTATCTCCCCACATCTGCTCTCATCCCCAGTTGCTTATTGGGAATTCTACCTCCAGTGCCAGAGAGAGAAATAATTCACTAACTTACTAGTCAGAGAGCTGGCCTGGGTTATCTCATCACTTCATGTGGGGAGGAGAATGTCTAGAGCTATCGCACCACCTGATGGACAGAGCAGATAAGCTTTTCTGTGGTAGAGGGGATGTCCTGCCACATGACTGCCAATCCATCTGTACTTATTAAAAATTTTACATGTATAAATTTACTGATGAGACCTCAATAAACTAACTACTAAATCAAATCTGTCCGATTGATCTCTGACCCTTCTCCTGTGACAGCTGGATTGATATGGGAAACATGTATGTTTATGAAAATTCAGAATTTTAGAAGCATATAATGTACTTAGGAGGGTGGAGGAAAACAGAAATATGTACAGCTTATTTAACAAGTTTGCAAAAGTACAGAACGCAGTTTGTAACAGGAATGTAACTTGCTAGGTAGAAACAACTTGAGACAGAACACATAAGAATTTAGTTGCTAGGTAAAGGCCATAAAGATAAGAAAACTCAGTAAAGCAAGACTCAGGTATTGTTGAAACCCATAAAGCAGAACCTTTTGCTTAAGGAGCTAGCAAGAACCAGGGTCATAGTTTTGGCCAGGGCAAACTGACCTGAGAGAAAGCCAAAACCTCCATTGCACCTGCCCAAAGATGAGGTCAAGCAGCGAACACCTGAGGAAAATCTCTTACTTCATCAAGAAGACCCCTGCCCACAACCCCCAGGGAGCGTGGCACCACAGAAGGCTAATTATAATATGAAGTGCAAGGAGGCGGAGAGTGGGCGGGGAATGGGCAGGCAGGGAGGTGTGGGCTTGTGGGATCAGTGTGTACTTAAACCTGAAGCCTGTCTCTCCAGGTACACATGTCTTTGGTGGAAATATCCCCCATGCATCCCAGCTGGAATAAAACATACCTGCATTACAATTTTAATTGTAAAGCCCTTATTCACCAACTCAGGATGGCATCAAAAGCATCCGTGGTGGGTTGACCTTGGCTGGATGCCAGGTACCAGCCAAGCTGTTCCATCACTCCCCTTCTCAGCTGGATGGGGAGAGAAAAAAGGATGGAAAAAAACTCACCCATTGAGATAAGGTAGTTTACTAAAGCAAAAGCAAAAGTTTGCTCATGAATGAGCAAAGTGGAAGTGAAAAATAATTCTGTCCTCTAGTTCCCATAAGCAAGCACTGTCCGGCCACTTTCCAGGAAGCAGGGCTTCAGCATGCGTAGGGGTTGCTCTGAAAGGCAAACATTGTAACTGTCATGGTTTGACGCTGGCGCAATGCCAGTGCCCCCATGAAAATACATTCTCCCTAGTGGCGGCTGTGAGATGTGACCAGGAATAGAGCAAAGCAGGCTCCAACTTAGGAATAAAGGAAAAAAAACTTTATTAACTACAATATATGAAAAGGAACAGACACAGAACTCAGAATGAAAACCTTCCAAACATTCCTCCTCCTTCTCCCAGTTTCCACCACAATATGAAATAAGACCTTAGATTTTCAATCTAGTCACCACCCTTCAGATAATCAACTCTCAGTCCATCACCACCCCTCAGGTAATCAACTTTCAGTTCATCAAGGAGAGAGGAGTCCCTCTTGTACCGTAGGCTTCCCCCGGAAATCACGGTTGAAACCTCTTGTGTTTCCATGTCACTCGTGGCACAGCTCCGGAGAACATTTGCCCTCATTACTTCTTCCTTCCATGTCCAGTGAATGGTAATCGAGGGTAAAGGGGTCTAGGAGAGAGGGTTTGGGAAGAGCCCAGACTAACATGGCCAATACTAGTCAGGAAAGCAGACGGGAGAAGACCGGAGGAGGCAGAAGGCAGGTAGCACTCCTGTGCCTATTTTAGGTAGTTTCCATCTCCAGACCCATCCTGAGGGGACAAAGGTACAGGGACAGAGGGGTCAGAACAGAACAACTGGGATACAGAACTTTTAGAATCTTTAGAACCCTCTCCCACAGCCTGAATAACCTTACAAATGGAGTGAAAAAGTGAATAGAACTTCCCAACCTGAAAATCCCCTTCAGTTTGCAGCTGATACATCTTTTTCCCTACATTATCCCAGAACTCAACAGACAAAACTGACTCAGCTGTAGCACCCATAAAGAATTTGAAAACCCAAAGAAAAAAAACCCTCAGATCACCCTTAGAGAACTTAACATTATCTTTAATGAAATAAATGGGGCAGGAGATCTTTCTCCTTTTTAATGCCTTTATTAAAAAGAATCAGCTCAAGTCGGGAGAAACCGATGGGTCGCGCCCATGCCGCCGCTGCTCCCAGGAGTGGCACGGAGGAGGAGGATGATGCAGCTGTGTCCGCTGGTCTGCAGGCAGAGCTGGGGCTTCTGTCCTCATGAGAGATTAGGAGATTCTACTTTTTCGGTCTAACATTTCAGGTCCTTTCTCTAGTTAACATCTTTTGAGGTTAGGGTGAGAAGTAAAAAGGATCTTAGCAGATACTGGACTAAGTTCTTCACCTTTAGACATCACTTAAGTCTCTTAATTCCATGTTGGCTCTTTGTTTCTAGGGTTTTTTTTCCTGTAAAATTGCAAAATCTGGTGAAATGCATTCTCACCTGCATACCAGCTCTGATGTCACACCCTTCCCCTGCTACCTGCAGGGTTTGGTGTCACTCCCTGGCAAGCAGCAGGGGGGACAATGGCTTATCACCAACCATTAACAGGTAATTGAAGAACTCTCAACAATAGGTGACTGCAACATGAAGCTAACCTTCAATTCAACAGCAATTGGTTCAACTTGTTTTAACTCTGCAGCTTTAAAAAAAATAGATAACATTTTAGTCATAACATTTAACAAGGGTATTAGAAACTTGGGAATAAACTTCTTTCTGCTCAATGGTTAGTTTAGAACCCATCAAGCACTCTCCTTCCTAAGTGATTAAAAAAAGGAAAAAAAAAAAAAAAGGTGACTGTCACTGGGCTATACTCACCACCCTGGTGCATCAAAAGAAAAATCTCAGAGGAAGTTTCACTGATTCGGCCAGTCCTTGAAGCCTCAAGGGTTGTTGGCTGGCCCCAGAGAAATCCCCCAGAAAATTGGGTTTTTTTCTCTCAGGGAACTGGAACAGTAGCTGTGACTTAAAATCCAGTGGAGATCCAGTGGAGACACTTTCAAAAGGCTAGCTAGAAGCCTCAAGGTCAGGGCCCAGTTGAGCGCCAATTAAAAAAGGGGGAGTTGGATGGTGGGTGCTGCTGCCTATTATCTGTTTCCAACAAGCATCTCCTGTGGAAAAGCCAGTTGGATTAACATTCAGGCAAAGCAGTCAGACTCACACACCACTCACCACACCTGGCTCAGCAAGAGGGGCAAGAAGGCCCTTTGCAGGGGTTAATTCCAGTGGGATTTATTATGTGGACACTGAAGGGAAGCCCAGACGAAAAGAGAGCTAACACATGCTCTGGACAGCTTAAGAATGGGAAGGGATGGGGGGGTGGAGCTAAGGGCAGGGCAAAGGCGATTGGTCTCCAGGGGAGAGGGGGCAGCCACCAGGGGTACCCACCCAATGATGAAACAGGGAAAGGAGAAACCAGGGAAGTTGTGAAATACGGGAAAGTGAGGCAGAGGACCTTGGGAGTCTTGTCTGTCCCACCGGAGGAATAAACTCTATGGTAAGTCTTTCCAAGGCAATGCTCTTGGGAATTGGCTGGGGGGAGGGAGTTCATGGGATACTACATTCCAGTGTCTAACAGCACCTGCAAATCCCGTCCAAACAAATTGCATCCTGCTTTTGGAACAAATAGAACATCCCCAATTCCTATTTTATTTGCCCCTTCAAACTTTACTTCCTTTATAACTGAGACTTTGAACCCTTCCCCTTTCGCACCTACTACTTGCACGGTATCTTGACCCTTTCTGCATCCCTTTGGGATTCTACAAACACAAGTTCTTTCAGCCCCTGTGTCTACTAAGAATTCAAATTCTTCCTCCTAGAGACCTATTTTTAAAGTTATCAAGGGCTCCTGATGGTATTCTGTCCCTAGGAGGTAGAGCCCCTGACACCCGTAGTCTTCTGCTTCCCCTATTTCCTCAGTCTCATAGATCCTCAGGTCCTTTTCCCTCTGGGGGCAATTCTTTCTGATATGCCTGTAGCAGGCACAGGGCCTGCAAGGCCTCCCTGGCGGTCAGTTGCCTAAAATAAGAAATGCCTCGACCCTTACTATTGGACTGTTTCCCAAAACTCCTATACCATATATAAACCCCTATTTCTGCCCAGTTCAGAAGAGCTGTCACTGGGACCCTTCGCAGAAGATACCAATAAAGACATGTCTGTGGAACCTCATACAGCACTTCTCCTCTCTCTCCCTGCGTCTGCTGAGGCACTTAGCAAGCAAAGAGCTGAAATCACTAATGTGCTAAAAATCACTAAAGAGCTGATCTCACTTAAAAGCTGAGCTTGCTAAGATTGCCTGTGGCTCTGGAGCCTGTCTGAGGGGCCTGGACAGGTTGTGCTTAACTGTCTGGGACACCGACAGCAACTGGGGTTGGGGAGACCCCAAAAACCCCGGAGACACATTACATATGCCCATTCTCTTTACAGTAAAAGTAAACTGGTCCTAGGTTTCCTCGTCTCCCAAACTCTCCTTTTTGTGTCCAGTCCCAGGGGGCTGCATCCCCCCCTCCATCTATCTTCCCACATTTGGGGTCCCCCTCCCTTACCTGGATTGTCCTTTGCATGCTGGTTTCCTTCCCTAATGGCAGTTGCCATTACCTTGGCTTTCGCCTTGGCCTTCTCTTCATCCCTCTTTACATACACCTTCTGTGCCTCCCTTAAAAGATCCTCTAACCTCCTTTCTTGCCAACCATCTAATTTTTCCAACTTTCTCCATATATCTGTCCAGGTGTGAGTGACAAAATTTATCTTTAGTAAGATCTGTCTGGCCACTGTATCAGGGTCAGCCCCTGAATATTGCCTCATATTTTTCCTCAATCTTTGTAGCCACTCTGTTGGAGTTTCTTCTCTCTTTTGCTGCTCATTGAAAGCCTTATGGGCATTTTGATTATGTGAAGCTGCATCTTTGACACCTGTCCTGGTTTAGGGCAAATTTGGGAGAAAACCTCCAAAAGGGGCCCCTCCAGAAAGCCAACCCAAGTGTCCCCTCCCCCCACCTGGTTCAGGAAGAAAAATTTCCTCGTAGACAAGTGGAAAGAACCTGCTTATTTAACAGGCCAAGCACCCCCCAGCACACAAAACGAACAATACCAGACGACAAAACTCATTCACTGCTCTGAAGAGATGACAAATCCAGAAAGTCTCTCCGGTGGGTGGTTGCTCTTTTATCAGTCCCTCCGGCGCTGGGAAAGGCTGCAGAGTAGGCCCCGGCAGGCCACAAAGTACGATGTTTCCTTGGTGTTTCCCAGGGTCCCAGTCTGGAGCAGGTTCTAATGGTTCCAAGAAAAAGGAAAGAAAAGCAGTCCAGGGAAAACTCGGACTGCCTCAGCTAGCTAAACTAACTAACTAACTTAGAAGTAAAAGGAGCGCAGTGTTCTGCTCCATCCGTGCCCAGACATCAACAGTGTTCGAGCAGACTGTGGAGGAGTGAGTCCAGTCCCTGATAACAAAACTCTGTGCTTCTTCTTCTCCCCACCTTCACTCTCAGCCAGTCTTGTAGGCACAGAATAAAATATGCAGCATAAACAGAACACACAATTGGGGATACAAGCATCATAACATCACCCTAGGACAATACCTCTTATAATTAATGTTCTATACTCTTCTGTGTCTTGCCTCCCCCCTGTGCTGTTGTGGTCCCAATTGGGGTGCACTGTGGGCATTTTCAGATCCCCAGGAGGTCCTTGCACATGCTCCCTTTCCCATATCCATATCCCAGCCACCCGGATCATCTTTCTTTCCTCTGGTATGAACAACATGGTCATTATTGACTGCATTTCTTCCCATATATAAATATTTGGCTTCAGAAACTGGTCTAACTGCTCCACTAATCCAGTGGGGTTCTCTAATAGTCCTTTTAATTCTTTTTTGAACATTCTCACATCAGAGGAACTGAGAGGTACAGTTACGAATCTAATTCCTCCCTGCACCCCATTCAGTGGTACTTCCCTCAGGGGGTGTAATCCCGATGCTTGGCTCCCATCCTCTAATCTGCTTTCCTCTTGTGCCACCCTGTTTCTGGTGTTTTGGCTAGGCCCATCAGGGGGCAAGGGAGGTGCAGTTGGAGCTACTGGAGGTGGGGGGAGCAAGTGGTCTAATGGGTCCCATTCTTTATGTTCTGCTACCTTAAACACACCCACCTTCAAGGGTGCAGTCTCCCCTTCCCAGCAAGCAGCGTAGTCACTCTCTTCCTGATTAAATGGTTTCTTAGCTCTTACATAGATGTTTAATGCCCAGAATATCCATCCTTCTTCTGATCTATATCTTGGCCATTGTATATTATCGCCCCTGATTTCCGTTCTGGTCCATTCTACCATACAGTACTGAATCATTTTAAGCTCATCCTTATCCCTGGTGTTTTGGTCATATTTCCACTGGGCTAGTTTCCTTCCCAGTGTGCTATCTGGGGGTATGCCCATTGGTACCTCCTCAATCTCTGCTTCTTCCCTTGGGGATTTGCTACTCACCCATAATCCCATCCTGACCAGCAGATCACAGGTCTTCCCCTGACAGAGCCCACCCACCTTTCCAACCACAGGCCCTCCTGACAGAGCCTGCCTCCCCCAATCAGCCAATTACACACTCTCCCAGCAAGGCCCACCTCCCTAAGAAGAGAGAGGGAAAGGAGGAGAAGAGAGAAACCAGGAAAGGAGGAAGGAGAAGGAGAGGGAAGAGAGAGAAAAAAAAAAGGGAAAATAAAGCAAAAAAAGCCCCTTTACATCTATTCTGAAAAACACAATCCAAGGGGCTTCCCTCCCATGATTCCACTCTGCTCAGCTCAGCTTCGGTGGCTCCATCCGCCCCAATTTGACTCAGCGGCCGCGGGTCCGCCCTCTGACCCGCTGTAACTCGGCTCCGTGGCCGGCCCACCCCGATCCCCCTCAGCTCGGGCGTGTGCGAGCTGCCACACCATGTGGAGTGTTACACCTACTCCTGGGCGGTTGCCCCTTTCCCAACCCGGTCTCAGCTGGCTCTGGAAATCA
Organism: Montifringilla adamsi; assembly: GCA_017590115.1. Taxonomy (NCBI): domain Eukaryota; kingdom Metazoa; phylum Chordata; class Aves; order Passeriformes; family Passeridae; genus Montifringilla; species Montifringilla adamsi. The sequence continues at coordinate 24,843 of JAGGNK010010081.1, read as the reverse complement.
CAGCGTTGGCTGCACACTAGTCAGTTGCTGCCCCACGTGGGCCCACTGACTCCCTTTCTGTGTGCTGCTTGGGGACCCTTCAGCGGGTCCCCATCCCGGCACAGGCCCGCTTCTCGGGCCGCCACTGCTCGGCCCCCAGCACAAGCCACCTCTCAGGCCGGCCTGGGAAACCACAGCGCCAGCTACGCACCACAGCCAAGTGGTGCCCCATGTGGGCCCACCAACTCCCCCGTGTGCGCTGGCTTGGCGCCACAAACCCCTCACAAACTCTTCAATATCGCACATCCCCGCCGGCTACAGGGGATCTCTGCTTTCCTCTTCACCACGCGTCCCGCTGTTCCCTCCTAACATCAAATATCCTAAAACTTGAATGGACCAGGACGAGTCTAGTCTAGTAATAGTGGGAAGTTTGCTTTCCTATACCAGAATTACAGAGTAATTATCTGGCCAAAGATAGTTATGAGGATGTTACTCACCCCCCTTCTTCTCTTTTTCTTTATCCAGTCTCCTGTTGCCTCCGGGCTTCCAGCCTGTGACCACCGGTGGCCCTGGGAGAGTCCGATAGATTCCGCCAAAAACTCCTAGTACCACCAGGGCGAGGTATAAATCCAGGGGAGACCCCCATGCCCCACTGTGAAAAACGATACTCACTTTCAAAAAATTTAAAAGGTTTATTAAAACCTTATCAAAAATACAACAGAACACTGAAGAGAGAAAATAAACATGACGCCAGGAGCAAAAGATTTTTTCCTACCATGTGCTTGTCCACAGAATGGAGGTTTCAACTTTTAACCCTTTAGCCCCTCCCAAAGTTCTGTCCATCAACTCCTTCTTCGCTGTCCAGTGGTGGAGTTTACTTCCTTATGAAAACCACCAATCACTTGTTTTAAAATTTTAAAAGTTTAATAGTAATAAAATAGTTATAAAAATAGTAACACGGATGTTCTGTCCTGCGACAGAACACACTTTGCTAACAAAGGATTAACTCTTAAAAGCAATAGCCTGTTGCATATTCATATATCTCATACATGATGCAAACATTCTTTTCAAACAAAGGGTGTTTTCTGGTTATTGTCAACTTCTTCCCTCATCTTGTAAATCAATTGTCTTGGTCCCTCAAAGTCTGGTTCTCCCTGATAATGAGGCAATAATTCTTCTCTTGGGTTTTTTGGTGTCTTGTTACTGTTAAACATAACTATAAGTCTATAAAACTTCTCCTAACATATGTACATGATATTTGCCTTTTAATTGTGAGAGTCAACCATCACATTACTCATCAATCACAGTACTTCAATTGGCCTTTTGACCTACTGTCGTGGGTTGACCTGGGCCAAATGCCAGGCACCCACCAAAGCCACTCACTCCCCTCTGCAGCTGGATAGAGGAGAGAAAATTTAATGAAAGGTTCATGGGTTGAGATAAGAACTGGGAGAGAGGTCACTCATCAAATACCATCACAGGCAAAACAGGCTCAACTTAGAGATATGAAATGAATTTATTGCTAATAAAATCAAAGCAGGATAATGGGGAAGTAAAATAAAACCTTAAAAATACCTTCCCCCCACCCCTCCCTCCTTCCTGCTCTACTTCTTACCCTAGCAGCGCAAGGAGACAGGGAATGGGCATCATGGTCAGTTAATCACCCATGGCTTTTCCTGCTGCTCAGGATGTGGAGTCATTCCCCTGCTGCACCATGGAGTCCCTCCAACAGAAGACAGTTCTCCTTTAACTTCTTTGACCTGACCCCATCTCACGAACAACAGCTCTCTGTTACCTGCTGCAACATGAGTCCATCCCACAGGCAACAGTCCCCCTGAAACTGTTGCAGTGTGGGTCATCATTCCTCAGGGTGCAGCCCTTCAAGGATAGGTTGCTCCAGCATGGGAGCAGGGCCCCTCTGTGGGTCTCCCAGTCTCATAGACTCCTCTAGGCATCCACTTGCTCTGGAGTGGGTCTCCACGGGCTGCAGGTGGTCCTCTGCATCCCCACAGACCTCCATGTGCTGCAGGGGGACAGCCTGCTTCACCATGGTCTTCAACACGGGCTGCAGAGGAATCTTGGCTCTGACACCTGGAGCACCTCCTCCCTCTCCTTCTTCACTGACCTTGGTGTCTGCATAGTTTTTCTTCTCACATATTCTCACTTCTCTCATCTCTGGCCAAAATTAAAACTGCTCAACAAATGTTGTTTTTCTTTCTTCTTAAATATGTTATCACAGAGGCGTTACCACCATTTCTAATTGGCCCAGCCTTGGCCAGCAGCATGTCCATCTTTGGAAACATCATGGATTGGCTCTGCAGGACATGGACAGAAGAAGCTTCTAGCAGCTTCTTACAGAGGCTGCCCCTGTAGCCCCACTGCTACCAAAAACCAGACTACCCAAACCCAATACATCTCTAGATGAACTACAACCTCCATAACAATTATTTTGAGAATAAAATTTTAGATTTAGGTATTAGCCATAAAACCATTGCCTCTTGTTCTTCAATTAAGTGTTGTTGAAATAAGGGGATACAAAATCAAGACTATTACAAAGTATTACAAAGTATAAAAGCACACTACAACAGCATTCCTTTTAAAATAGGCCTAATTAGTTGCTATTCTCTATGTTTATCAAATTCCCCCCCCCCTTTTTTTTCTTGAGACTATGTCTCTTTTTAGACAAGTCTCAATACTCCATTTTCAAGCACAAAGTGTTATAGAATGATGCCTTAAGTTTTACCCTTTGTGTCCTTGGTTATCCAGTAAGACTGGCTCAGCAATTCTTTTCTTCTATATCAAAACTTGCTTTCATTTCTATTCCTTCTTCAGATTCTACATACAAAAATCTTTCTGCTAAGCATCCATATCTGTGAAACTTTCTTGTCAAACTTTCATCCTTCCCGACAACTCTGAACTTCATATAACATGTTAGCAACTATTCTTCACAGTTTAGTTAGACAAAATGATCCTTTTCCAGCCTGAGAACCAAGGACATGGTTACAGCTTCAGGCCCCAAAAGTATAAACAGCAGCAAATTGAAGAGAACAGTCTGGGAGGATGTGACTTCATAACCTGAAGCTGTAATTGGACAATTAACCCCAATATGTAAATGGACCAAAACTTGTGTGAAAACTTGTGACTCGGCATCCATCTTGGGTGTAGCCTTGGCCAGGCTCTTGTACTGCCCAAGGTGTATCCTTTGAAAGCCTTTTTAATAAAAAACCTACTTTATTCCTTTAACACTGTCTAGCCTCTGTTCTAGATAGCCTCTCAAGGCATCAACATCTACAACACTGAATCATAGTACAAGCAAGTACACACACTATAATGATTACAATGACTGCTACAAGTGCATTTCACAGCAACCTTCAATTTGGTAGCCATGAAGTAAGCCAATCCCACCAAGAAGAATTTTCTTCTTTCTGCCATTCTTCTACTGCTCTTTCTGTCAAGGTGATTCCTGATTGTTGGACTTCAAATCCATCACTGATATAAGCGCAACATCCCTGTCCTATAATAGCACATATTCCTCCCTGGCTAACAAGCAGATAATCTAAGGCCATGCAGTTCTGTAGAGCTACCATTCGTGTTTCTTGGAGCTCATAGGATGTGCTATTTGATATTTTAATAGTATCATTTTTATTTCTAATAGTTTATTTAGCTTTTTAATGTGAAGTCCATAGGACGAGGCAGTGACATTGGACATAGGGTGAACCATAACCTTTTGCTTTCTGAAATCAAAGGCACTCTTTGGGTAGAAAATGTTCTCTTAGCCCTAACTCTTCCTTGTGATTGTTGCCAAAGTACCCTAAAGGGAGGCATTAATATTGCTCGGAAACAGGAACCAAACCATCCTTTAGGGAGCCATTTATAGCCATTTTCTCAGCATAACCAATAGGTTCCATTCCCAGTTCCAAAGGTCTGTTTTCCTATCTCCCACTGTTTTACAGGTGGTATGTGGTTTATCAGCTGCAAAGTATCATCAAGTTCCCTTCTCTGCAAGGATTTCCATAGAGCCTGGTGATGGTGTCTCCACTCTGCTCCACCCTTCCTTCCATTCCCCTTAGCAGGTGATGGGGAATCATCATGGAATAGGTTTCAAGTCATGCTAACTGCATTCCATCCAGCGGACAGCAACTGTGATTTACCTCATAATTTCTGTACTAACTCCTGTTAAGATGCTAATAAAGCTCCTCAGTTTCCTCTAATTGTACCTCCACTTACCTGTCCACAGGGTCCCCAGACATTTTCCCATATAATCCACCCTATGACTATAGTCACACAAGCTTCACAATAGCCAAATAGAGTTTGAGAATATTTCATGCTTTGGTACCGCGTGGATTGTCAAGTATTAGTGGGGGTAGTTGGTAAGCTAATTGTTTCATAATCATTCAAACTTTAACATACAATGCAATTATTAGAACGAAAAGCAAAAGGAATAACATCCATAAAATGACAACAGAGTGAAGCACACGGTTGAGAATTTCAGTAGCTGTAGGTGACCATCCAAAAAGAGTGTCCCACCATTGGTGTTCTCCATCTTTCTTCACCTGCTTCATCACACAATGTATTTCTTCCATGTCATGATGGATAGTGAATCCCAAAACTGGGCAAGAAAATAAAACTCTATAGTGAGACAGCTATAGAGCAGGTATTTGTTTATTCAGTGCTGGGAGTGAGGGGGATCTTTCCACCAAAAACTCACTTGATCTTCTTTAGCCTTCAATTACATTTAAAAAGTCCTTCCGCACAGTGTCACAATTGCAACATATCATTAACATATTCATATTTGCATAAAGCTGTGTCATGGTTATACAAGAGTTTGTTGCTTTCACGCATGTGTCAGTTCCTTCTGTGGTGGTCGTCAGTCTTGTGGTAGTCTTTTGATGAAGGCTTCTGTAATCTTCCTCATGTTTGAACTTTTTGCCTCTATCTTAAGCACATGCCTGGTGCTTCTTGTTTTTTTTCAGTCTTACCTGTTTTTAGCTAATTCTGCAGTTTGCAAGTTTTGTTAAAACTTGCTATCTTGCTCTTAATGGCATTTGTTGTCTCGCTTGCCCTGCTATCTTGCTTTCTTTGTTATCTTGCTTGCTTTACCTGCACATCTTGTTACAATGTTACTCATGGTTAACATTTGGTTATATACCACTTAGGATTCAACAGTAATCAGTCCATTCTCTTGGGCTTGTTTCGGCAACTGTCTCAGGTCTGTGTGTTGTAACAGTTCCTTTACCAGTTTGAGGTTCATAGCAATCAGAGTAGGCTGCAAGTCTTGAATCAGAGTATAGTTAGATTCCAAAAATTGATGGAATATAACAGGAGCTAAATAACTAAAATTGTATCCCGTAACTTTGATAAAGTTACAAGCACAAATATTAGAGTGATCACTTGTATCTACAGTAACGGTATCTACAAATACAAAATCACAAGAGGTTCTCATGCAAACGCATCCTTTACCAATACACACAAGTACCATTTCCAGGTTTTCATTGGGATGAATCTCAAACTGACAGTTTGCTCAATGTCAAGACAACTGTCTTGGGCTTTGATGGTGTTACTTTCACAAATGAATCTTTGTTGCTCTTGCACAATCGATATCCACAGTTTGCCATTTATTTCCATCTTTTCGAGCCTATGCTCTATGCTCCAGAGGATAGTCTCATTGCGATTTAAACCTAATGTAATTATTTGGTATATTTAATATACCAAAGCATTGTGTATCAGTAGCACAACTGTGCTGCTGATGGGATTGGCTGGGTACCACAAGGAGTGGAATTTTTATTTTTTAATAAATCATATTATTGCATATTACCATTTAACGGGCAAGGTATCTTCTTCACATTCCCTTAAAACTGAATGTGTATTGTGAAAAACATGTTCACTCTCCTGTGAAAATTTAAAAAGTTTAATAAAGGATAATGGGAGACAAGGACCATAGAGCAAAGGTTATTACGGCTGGATGCATCTTGGCACTCAGCCAAGAGCACACCATCACCTTCGGGGATACCCCTTAAATGCCTTTTCCATTACATCAGCCCTTTGCATATTCATAGATCCTTATGCATATCCATAAACTAGCTTACATTTTTCAGGAACTATTTTACATGGCCCCTCCTTGGGTCCGCCTTTTTAGAGCATGTGTGTTTTTTGGCTGTGGTTTTGGCTCCTTCCCTTTATCACTTCCAGTTTGGGCCTTGGTCCACACTGTCTTCAGACGGCAGATGCTGATAGGTGGCATATCTGTATCAGGTGTCCTCATCCTGTGTTCATTGGATGTTAACTTATCCAAGCAGGCATTTTAACACAAGCATAGCTATTTCACTACTATGTCTAAGCTTAATTAACAACAGAAATAAAAACTATATTCTTATAGCTGTAATGTGTAATTTAGATAATTTGTGCTTATGTACAATATGATAGAAATATACATTATATAAGTTATAATGTTTGAAAGAAATACTCAAACGGGTTACAAATCCAGACACGGGAGCTGAGGGATTACCTCATACCGAGATACTGCCGCATGCCATTGCAAAACTACAGATGGCAGCGAGGAGAAGCTTAATTTACAATCGAAAGAGCCTGGCTCTGGAGGACATGAGTCCTTACTCAAGAACCATCTGGGCGATGAATACTCGGCAAGTACCGAGATCAAGACAGCAGGAGCCATTTGGGAACTTGCATACCAGTACCAGGTTCCCTTAACATCAGCATTCATCGCTTGCCAGGAACTACATTGTCCAGCCCAACGAAGAGAAAGGAGACAACATGAATATGTTTAACCATGAAAAGAACAAGAAAGACTTGGCCTCAGGCTTGGCCTCAGGCTTGGCCTCAGGCTAATTAAAGTGTATAAAAACTGCCTGGACACACACTCTTTCATGAATAGACGGGGTTCCTATGCGATAGAGGTCTGACCAGTGTTCACCCAGTCCTGATCCCGGGCTTGGCGCTGTCCCTTTTGATTGTGGCTATCGGAGACAGTATCTCTGTCATGAAATAAAACTTATCTTTATTAATTATTAATTTGGCTTGATTGATTATTACCTATAACAATCTTGGTGACCCCTACGTGATCTGATTTAGGGGTTTGGGGAGCCCCCTTTCTCCAGTCAGGAGGTGCCCCGCTGATTTCAGCAGCCTGACGAGGTTGGGAAACCCCATAGAACCAATCAGACAAATTAACTAAAAAGCCAGAGCCACAATCAAGGAAGGCATAAAAAGGGGCCCAAAATAGCTCTTGGGTACTCAGAGGAGGGTTTCCGAAGCCGCGGCAAAATTTTTTTCACTCATAAAAGTCTATGTGCACGAAGAATCCACACGGGAAAAAGGACCGTAAGTATCGTGCGGTTGAGTGAGGTGTGATTCAGCACGTGTATGAGACATGATACTATCACAAAGCAAGTGCGGACCCCAAGACTGCAGTTCCCCTCTCCCACGAGGGAAGGGGTCAGTCAAGGGGGAAGCGGATGAACTCATTTTCACATGTAAAGCCTGTAACTTAGGGGGAGTTCAGGGGTTCGATCATGGGCAGGATCAGAAAGGGAGGATACGTTCCCGGGTGTTCAGGAGCTGGTAAACCTTTTTTGGTCCAGGACTTTGGTAAGTCCAGGTAAGGAATAGAGAGCTTCTTACCAGTCTGAAAACCCACAGACCGGTTCACTGTGAGGCTAGTAGGCTGGTAACACTGAATAAGGATTAAACACAGGTACAGTACCAATTAAGAGAAATCTTTAGGACTCGTTTCGAAATGCAACACAGAATCACGGCAAGGAAATTCTAAAAAGGTAGATTTGAGGAATATGGGGCAAAAGAAGAGTAAGGTTCAGGGAAAAACCCAGGGTAAACCTGAAAAAGAACAAGGGAGCAGTTTACCTGAAATTCCGAGGAATAGTCCGTTGGGGTGGATGTTAGAACACTGGGAGGACTGCCCCGAAAGACGAAGAAGATCCAAGGAACGAATGATACATTATTGTGTAGAAGTATGGGGAGGAAAAGAGATTAAAAGACATCTAATTTGGCCGATGTTTGGCACCTTCGAAAGATGGACCTGCCAAGCCTTACATGATTACGTGTACTATGAATACTCACCAGAAAGTGAGGAAAGGATCTATGCCAGGCTATGGGAATATGCTAGCACAGGATTATTCCCGGTAAAAACTTACAGGAGTGCTGCAATTCAGGGGGAAGCATGGGAACCCTTAGATAACCTTCCACCTCCGTATCCCCCGCAAGCTCAGGTTCCTTTTCTCACACCCACACGTCCTTCGCACCCACCCACGCAGGCACAGGCACCTCCACTTCCAGTGCAGCATCCAGAAGTCCCGCTCCCACAAGGGCAGGCTTTGGCTTTGCAGTATCCACAAGATAGTTCTTAGCCCCCACCCCCACCGCTGCCAGCGGAAAACGAGTGGCAAATCTCTCATACTGGGGAAACCAGTTCTCCTCCAGCCAGGAGAACATGGCACAAAACAAGGAAAGTAACTAATGATGATAGTGAGAGCAAGGAGGACAAACAGAGTCTCTTTCCTCTAAGGGAAGTGCCCACTGCCGCGGGAATAATCGGGTACGTAAACGTGCTGATTAATACTGGGGACATAAGAGCCTTACAAGAAAGAGATGGGGAAATTGATGGACGACCTGATGGGGGTGGCAGAACGACTAGATGAATTCCTGGGGACAAGCATATACACTTACAATTATATAAACGCTATACTAAGGTCGTTGTTTAACACCGAGGAAAGGGACATGATAAGACAAGCAGCTATACGGGACTGGGATCACAGGAATCCCCAAGGGACATGGGGCAACCAGAAGTGGCCAGATCAGAGACCATCATGGAATGCTCAGAACGAGAGGATAGTGTTGTATTCCATTTTGTTTAAATGGTATGCCCTGTCTCACCCCTCCAAAATGTATGGTATATCCTAAGCCGTGTGGAGTCTCCTTGCCTGCCTGCTGCTGCCAGCCAACTCACAGCCTAGGGGGCCCTCCGGGGACATCCCGGGGTGCCCCCACCTTAAACGAACCGCAACAGGATAGGATAAAAAAGATAGAACTAAGGAATATGGTAATACCGGGTGTTGGGAGTGTGGTGCCAAAAGGGCAAAATATCAGCAAGGTATTCGGACAATGCCAAAGGAAAGATGAAACACCCACAGAGTGGCTGGAGAGGCTGAGGAAAGGACTTCGAATGTACTCTGGGACAGATCCGGACTCCCCAGTCAAGAAAGTCTTGCTAAAAACGCAATTTGTTGTGAAATCGTGGGAGGATATACAGAGAAAGCTAGAGAAAACAGAAAACTGGTAGGAAAAACGGTTACAGGATTTACTAAGGGAGTCTCAAAGGATTTATATGAGGAGAGACGAGGAACAGCAGAAAGCACAGGCAAAGGTACTGGTAGCCGTGGTTAGGGAAGCCCGAAAACAGGAACGGGATCAAGACTCTGCAAAACCAGCACAGAGTCATCCGCCTCAGAGAAGAAAAAACCCTCCTCAGAGAAGGCACTCAAACAGCAATAAATATAATCCAGAGTGCTTTTATTGCAAGCAGAGGGGGCACCTTCGAAGGGAATGCAAGAAAAAGATGAAGGATGAGAAAATCTTCCAGGAAGATGAGAGGTGTCAGGTGCTTTTTAATTTAGGGTCCAGAACACCCAACGAGCCCTTGATAAAACTAAAAATAGGACCCTGGAAACAAGAATTAACATTTCTAGTAGATTCAGGTGCAGAGCAAAGTACCGTTCAGTGGTTGCCACCCGGATGTATGAAAAGCAAAGACACCATGATGGTGATCAGGGCAAAGGGGAAGCCTTTTAACATACCCGTTATAAAGGACATTGAGGTAGAATCAGAAACAAAGCTTTGCTTGGGGAATACATTACTGGTGGAAGAGGCAGACTATAACCTACTAGGGAGGGATCTGATGGTAGCCCTGGGAATAAGTTTAATCACGCAAGAGTCTCAACTCATGGTAAGTTTATATAAACTAACCACTGAGGACGAAAGCAAGATAAATTCTATGGTCTGGCATATGCAAGAAGAAGCTGGGAGGTTAGATATCGAGCTGATTTGCATTCAAATTGAGAGACCAGAAGATCCGATTAGGATCAGACAATACCCTATACCTATGGAGGGTAGGAAGGGACTCAAACCAGTAATAGAGGAATTAATCAGGAAAGGAACCCTACAACCGTGCATGTCTAGACATAACACTCCTATTCTGGCAGTGCAGAAAACGGATGGAAGTATACAGATTAGGGCAGGATTTGAGGGCTGTGAACAGGAGGACAAAAATGCTGTTCCCTACAGTTTCCAATCCTTACACTCTGCTAAATAATATTTCTCCTGAGGATACATGGTATAGTGTAATAGATTTGAAAGATGCTTTTTAGACCTGTCCCTTAGCTGAAGAAAGTTGAGATTACTTTGCATTCCAATGGGAGGATCTGGAGACAAATAGGAAACAGCAGCTCAGATTGACATCTTTGCCTCAGGGGTTTGTGGATTCACCAAACCTATTCGGACAGGCTCTTGAGCAATTATTAAGCCAATTTGTGCTGCCAGAAGGGACAAAACTATTGCAATATGTAGATGACTTATTAGTGGCTGGTCCTAAGGAGGAAGATGTAAGACCCAGTACAATATCATTGCTAAATTTCTTAGGAGACAAGGGATTGAAGGTCTCAAAATCCAAACTGCAGTTTACTGAGCCTGAGGTTAAATATTTAAGACACTGGTTATCGAAAGGGAAGAAGAAACTAGACCCTGCAAGAGTGGCAGGAATTGTTGCTTTACCCTCCCCATGGATGAAAAGAGAAATCAGGCAATTGCTGGGACTATTAGGATACTGCAGACAGTGGATTGAAGGATATAGCAAAAAAGTAAAATTCCTCTATGAGAAATTGACTACTGATAAATTGAAATGGACAGAACCAGATGAGGAAGGATTTAAGGAGCTAAAAGAAACACTGATGGCAGCTCCGGTGTTAAGTCCTCAGAGGCGTATTCAAGTCCTCAGTGGCCACACCAGGTGCCAATCTGAAATTTGGCCACTGATTGGTTTGACCATAACTTCCCAAAACCTCACTTCCGGGTCAAACCATGACAGTCTACCTGATATAAAAAGACAATTCCAGTTATTTGTGGATGTGAGCAGCCGTACTGCCCATGGAGTACTAACACAGGATTGGGCAGGGGATAAGAAACCAGTGGGATATGTGTTAAAGCTTTTGGACCCGGTGAGCAGGGGATGGCCTACTTGTTTGCAAGCAATTGTGGCAGTGGCATTATTAGTGGAAGAACCTAAAAAGCTAACTTTTGGGGCTCCACTAGTCATATACACTCCTCACAGTGTGAGGAATATATTGCAACAAAAGGCAGATAAATGGCTCACTGACGCCAGGCTTTTAAAATATGAAGCCATATTAATCCACTCTAACAATCTTGAACTGCGAACAACAACTACACAAAACCCTGCACAATTCCTGTTCAGGGAAGCCTCAGGAGAGCCAGTGCATGATTGTGTCAAGGTGGTAAAACTACAGACAAAGATAAGACCTGACCTAGAAGAAGAAGAATTAGAAGAAGGAGAAAAATGGTTTGTAGACAGTTCAGCCAGAGTCATAGAGGGGGAAAGGAAATCAGGATACACGGTAGTGGATGGTAAGACAGAAGAAGTAATAGAATCGGGGCCCCTGAGTGCTAGCTGGTCAGCTCAAGCATGTGAATTATACGCAGTATTGAGAGCTCTACGAAAACTAAAAGGAAGGAAGGTGACCATTTTTATGGATTCAAAATACACGTTTGGAGTGGTCCATACCTTCGGGGAAATTTGGGAGGAAAGAGGATTAATTAATACCAGGGGATGAGAATTGGTGCATGGAGAAATAATAAAGCAAATCTTAGAGGCCATCAGGGAGCCAGAGGCGATTTCAATCATCCACATGAAAGGGCACCAAGCAGGAATGCAGTTCCGGACTCGAGGGAATAATTTAGCAGACAAAGAAGCAAAAAATGCAGCTCTATTGAAGGTAAGTACCATGGAGACCGAGGAAAGCAGAGCCCAGGAATATCCCCCGTATCTATCTCCAAAAGATATTGAAAGATACGAGAAAATAGGTGGAAGATTAGAAGGTAAGTGGAAACTGCCAGATGGGACAGAATTACTTTCTAAGGACTATACCAGAAGAATTTAAAAAAGATTACACCAGCAGACGCATTGGGGTGCTCAAGCCCTTGCAGAACAGTTCTTGAAATTTTTTGGGTGTAAGGGAATTTATGAATTGGCCAAACAAGAAGTGCAGGGATGTATGATCTGCCAGAAAGTCAATTGGGCCAGGGCACGACAAGTAGCATTGGGAAGTCGTCCCATAGCATACCATCCTTTCAAAACGATTCAGGTGGATTTTACCTAACACCCTAAGGTAGGAAGATACAAATTTTTACTAGTAATGGTGGATAAAATGACCCATTGGGTAGAGGCCTTTCCAAGTTCTAGGGCTATGACTCAGGCAGTATTGAAGTTTTTACTAGAAGAAATTATACCCCGGTATGGACTAGTAAAATATGTAGATTCGGATCAAGGGACACATTTTACCTCTAAAATCATTAGGCAGCTAGCGGAAGCTGTAGGGATCAGGTGGGAATACCATACACCATGGCATCCACAGAGCTCAGGACCGATTGAGAGAATGAACCAGATGCTGAAAGCTCAATTATCAAAGCTAATGCTAGAAACCAAGATGTCCTAGCTAAAATGCCTTCCCTTAGTTTTGCTAAACATCAGGACCATGCCCCACTCAGAGACGGGGCTGTCACTGGCAGGCCAGACAGAAAATGTTTGAGATAAAGAAATAATAAACAACCTTGAGAACGTGAACCAAAGACTTCTCGACTCCTTCTTCGGCTGCTGGGTTGGGGAAAAGAGATTTTTAACAGAGACACCTCGGGATCTTCCCAATCACACCAACCAGACCAGACCAAAGGAGATCCTGAGAGTCACCTTTTGAGATGCTATATGGGATGCCCTATGAACATGGAATGCCAGTAGGACACCCAAGAATAGAGGACGGACAAATACAACCCTACCTTATAGCGATAAGTAAAAATCTGCAGGAGTTGCGAAAGCAGGGAATAATAACGCAAGGCACCCCCTTGGGGTTTGCCATACATAAAATACAACCAGGGGATCGAGTGCTCATAAAAACATGGAGGGAGGCCCCGCTCTTCCCTCACTGGGAAGGCCCTTTTCTCGTCCTCTTGACCACAGACACCGCCGTCCGGACAGCAGAGAAAGGCTGGACGCACGCATCTCGGGTGAAAAAGATCGAGCACCGGGAGGAGACACCTGAGTGGAAAGTTACCTCTCCCCCTGGAGATCTAAAGATAACTTTGCGTTGGCCAAGTAAATGACCGAAAGGCATCAGATAAGTTGTACAAAGCCTGGTTGCGAATGTCATCCATTTGTGCATTTTAAGTGCAAATATTGTAACGAGGTATGGGTCACGCATTGTAGAAGGGGATATCAGCCGAAGGGCTTGTGTGAAAAGTGCCTGGAGGATGAACTGTTTCTGACTAGCTGTGTCTTAGAGCTTGCTACTAGTCTGGGTAAAATAGAACTAGATTCCCTGGAGTGGTTTCGCCTGTTTCAAAACGGGGTGGGAGGAAAATTAAACTCAAAGGCTCAAATCATAACAGTTGAGTGCCAGAGATTAAACAAAGTACCCTGCAGCGCAGATGCAGTTAAACTATCAAGGTGGGGCACCTTTAAGAGGAGGTATGCAGCTCGGTCCAGAACCCCAGAAGAATATTCTTGCTGCCGAGAAGATGGCTTACCTCGCCCCTGGTGGCAACCCAGTGGGCGCAGGCAAAGGCAAAGGAACACAAATATGGGGAATCCTGATGAGCCTGAGTCTAGTCACATGCCACTCAAATAGCACGCACCTAAAGAGTTCGCCGAGCATGAAGGGGCAAAGTCTCGGTAATGAGTGCAAGCAGTGTGTGCAGACTGTCCTGGGAGGACAAGGAGAAGCGGAGACTCCGGCATACCCAGCCCCAGGAGACTGCAGCAAGGGAAAGCAAAATGAGTACTGTTCCTTAAATGGCACTCAGTATGGGATATGTGAATTGAATGGAAAAATGATATGTTACTTACAAAAGGTGATCTCTAAGGAAGGGCAGTATTATGTTTCTTTTTCTTGGGCCAGGTCTCATAAGCCCTCAAAATAAATATAATACACCCAAGGATAGCTCAGCTATTACTTTGGGGGCATAAAATAAGCAGGATGACTTCTGCTGCAGTGTTAGAAACAAAAAGGTTTAATAAAAGGCAAAATAACAAACAGAAAAACTCGAGCCAGGTGCAGAGGTCTGCTCCTGGTAAAAACACCTCACAAAAGCCCTTTAGCTCTTTTGTTCTCTTCTTTTCTACCTGATGGGCCAGGCGGGACTTTTTGGCTTCTATCCAATTAGATGTCCTCAAGTTTTTGGTGAAGTCCCTGAGGTCCTATGAGGTGGCTTTTCACCTAACCGTTGAGAGAAACTTCTGGGCTTCTTTCATTTTTTGGGGGACAAAGGCTAGTTTTGCCACTCTTGTCATTAGGGGGCACACTCCTACAGGGCAGTCAGACCATAAAATATGTAAAAGGAATGTTGAAAAAATATCTATTCCCATCTGTAACAAATGCATGGTATGGGTAGGAGGAAAAATTGAGTCAGTATTTTTGGCTTATTTTCAGGTTAACAAACTATGTTATGATAATAGCCAACTAGAAA
>JAGGNK010010070.1:28285-41483 GCA_017590115.1 Montifringilla adamsi | reverse complement strand
TGGGGCACAGCTCACCTGGGGACAGCTCACCTGGGGTCAGCTCACCTGGGGTCAGCTCACCTGGGGGCAACCTGGGGGCAACTGGGGACAGCTCACCTGGGGGCTCACCTGGGGTCAGCTCACCTGGGGAACAGCTCACCTGGGGTCAGCTCACCTGGGGAACAGCTCACCTGGGGGGCTCACCTGGGGCACAGCTCACCTGGGGTCAGCTCACCTGGGGTCAGCTCACCTGGGGGCTCACCTGGGGTGAGCTCACCTGGGGAACAGCTCACCTGGGGTCAGCTCACCTGGGGGGGCTCACCTGGGGAACAGCTCATCTGGAGGGCTCACCTGGGGCAGCTCACCTGAGGGCAACCTGGGGGCAACTGGGGTCAGCTCACCTGGGGGGGGCTCACCTGGGGGTCAGCTCACCTGGGGGGCTCAGCACACTTGGGGGCTCACCTGGGTCAGCTCACCTGGGATCCACAGAACCCTCCTAACCTTAATCCTAACCCTTCCCAAATCCCATGGGATCAGCACACCTGAGTGGGCTCACCTGGGCCAGCACACCTGGGTGGGCTCACCTGGAGCTCCAGAGAGCCCTTCCCAAATCCCATGGCATCACCCCATTCCTGGTTCTCCTCCAAGGTGAGATTTCCATCCCTCTCAAGTCCCCACATCCCCCCCACACCTGGTTCTCCTCCAGGGTCAGGTCCCTCCCAAACCCCACCTGTCCCCCACACCTGGTTCTCCTGCAAGGTGAGATCTCTCCTGTGGCTCTGGCTCTCCTCCATCCCCCCCAGCCCCCAAACCCCACCTGGTCCAGCCATACCTGGTTCTCCAAGGTAAGATCTCCATCCCTCTCAAGTCCCCAAATCCCACCCATACCCGGTTCTGCTCCAAGGTGAGATCCCTGCCAAGCCCCCAAACCCCACCTGGCCCAGCCACACCTGGTTCTCCTCCAGGGTCAGATCCCTCCTGTGGCTCTGGCTCTCCTCCATCCCTCCCAAACCCCCACATCCCATGGGATCCCCCCATACCTGGTTCTCCTCCAAGGTCAGGTCCCTCCTAGACCCCAAACCCCAAATCCCACCCCATACCTGGTTCTCCTCCAAGGTCAGGTCCCTCTCAAACCCCAAATCCCACCCCACACCTGGTTCTCCTCCAGGGTCAGGTCTCTCCCAGACCCCAAATCCCCGAATTCCATGGGATCCCCCCAAACCTGGTTCTCTTCCAGGGTCAGGTCCCTCCCAAACCCCAAATCCCCAAATCCCACCCCACATCTGGTTCTCCTCCAGGGTCAGGTCCCTCCTGTGGCTCTGGCTCTCCTCCATCCCCCCCAAACCCCAAATCCCATGGGATCCCCCCACACCTGGTTCTCCTCCAGGGTCAGGTCTCTGCCCTGGCTCTGGCTCTCCTCCTCCATGCGCTCCTCGAACTCCTGCCTCCTAAATCCCTGAGAATGATCCCTAAATCCTGTCAGAAATGGCCCTAAATCCCTGCAGGATCAGGGATCCCTAAATCCCTGAGAGGGATCCCTAAATCCCTGGGGATCTCCTCAAAGAGAGCCGTGCACTCCTTGGGGTTCTTCGTGGCGATGGACTCCACTGCTCCCTGAGAAACGGGGGCAGAAAGGGTCCTAAATCCCTAAATTCCTGTGAGAAATCCTTAAATCCTAGAAGGGAATCCCTAAATCCCTGGGGATCTCCTCAAACACGGCCGTGCGCTCCTTGGAGTTCTTCATGGCGATGGACTCCACTGCTCCCTGAGAAACGGGGGCAGAAAGGCTCCTAAATCCTGTCAGAAATGATCCCTAAATCCTGTCAGAAATGGTCCTAAATCCCTGCAGGGTCAGGGATCCCTAAATCCCTGAGAGGGATCCTTAAACCCCTGGGGATCCCCTCAAACAGAGCCATGCACTCCTTGGAGTTCTTCATGGTGATGCACCCCACTGCTCCCTGCAAAAAGGGGCAGAAATGATCCTAAATCCTGTCAGAAATGGTCCTAAATCCCTGAGAATGATCCCTAAATCCTGTTAGAGAGGTTCCTAAATCCCTGCAGGGCCAGGGGTCCCTGAATCCCTGGGGATCTCCTCAAACAGGGCCGTGCTCTCCTGGGGGCTCTTCATGGCGATGGCTGTCACGGAAAAATGGGAGTCAGAGAGCCCCAGAATCCCACAGGTGGTCCCCAAAACCTGCCAGGAGGGTTCCCAAATCCCCAAATCCTGCCAGGAGGGTTCCCAGATCCCCAGATCCTGCCAGGAGGGTTCCCAAATCCCCAAATCCTGACAGGAGGGTTCCCAGATCCCCAAATCCTGCCAGGAGGGTTCCCAAATCCTGCCAGGAGGGTTCCCAAATCCTGCCAGGAGGGTTCCCAAATCCCCAAATCCCGACAGGGGTGGGAGATGCCAACAGAGAGGGGCAGTTCCAGGAGCAGCCGATCCCAAAGAGCCCCAGGAGTTCCTGTGGGTCCTTCACGGCACCCTGGGAAAGGGCTCAGGGGGTTCCTAAATCCCATGGGGGGTCCCCAAATCCTTGGGGGACTTTGGGGGATCCCTGTGGGGAGGGGGATGGGGGAGACCCCCCCCAAATCAACGTGGGGGGGGTCTGGAGTCTCCCTCAGGGAAGGGGAGGGACTGACCCCCTCCTTCATAATCTCAAAATTCTTTTTGGGGTCAGGAGAGTTCCTAAATCCCCATGGGGGGGGGGGGGGGTACCCAAATCCCCATGGGGGATCCCTAAATCCTCATGGGGTGTCCCCAAATCCCCACAGGGGGCTGGGGGATCCCTTTGGGGTGGGGGAATGAGGGCGATCCCCCCCAAAAACCATCCTGGGAGCCCCCAGTTCCTGGGAGCACAAAAACCTCCCCACTCTGCTCCCCCTGAACCTACACAAAGCCCCCCAAAACCCCCTCAAAACCTCCCCAGAAGCCCCAAATCACCCCCAAAAAACCCCAAAACCCCTCCCCACCTGGAAGACGAGGAAGTTCCTGGCCTTGATGAGGATGCCCAACTTCTCCAGCTCCTCGCTGTACTCGCTCAGCTGCACCACGCGGTTATTGATCTTGTACTCGGAGGAGCTGCCTGGCATGGCGGATTTGGGGGGTCAGGGGGATTCCCCCAGACCCTAAACAACCCCAAAATGTGCCCCCCAAACCCTAAACTGTGTCCCCCACAACTCTGTGACCCCCAAAATGTGCCCCCTTTGCACCCACACTGACACAGGTAAAGGTGTGGCCTTGGCCCCCTCCTCAGAGCTGCCTGTGCTGGGGGTTTGGGGGGATTTTGGAGGATTATGGGGCTCCCCCAAATCCTAAGCACCCCAAAATGTGCTCCCCGGGGACCCCAGGGAATGGGGGAACCCAGGGAATGGGGGGCTTGGAGAGGGGACCCCAGGGAAAGAATGGGGACCCCAGGGAATGTGGGGAACTGAAGGAATTGAGGGGGGACCCCAGGGAATGGGGGGCTTGGAGGGAGCCCTGGGAATTGAGGGGGGACCCCAAGGAAAGAAGGGGGACCCCAGGCAATAGGGGGCTTGGAGGAAGTCCTGGGAATGCGATGAGGTGCTTGGGGGGATCTCAGGGAATGGGGGCTTGGAGGGAGCCCAGGGAACTGAGCGGGGACCCCAGAGTGTGAGGGGAGGCTGTAGGGAATGGGGGGGACCCCAAAGCTCAGGAGGGACCCCTTGGAACAGGGGGAAGAGGAGGGAGGAGAGGGGGGACCCCAATGAGTGAAGGGGGGGCGAGGGAGGGCTGTGGAGAATTATTGGGGACCCCAAAGCTCAGGAGGGACCCCATGGAGTGGTGGGGACCCCTGGTGAAGAAGAGGGAGGTGAGAGGGGAGCCAAAGGCTTGGGGGGAGCGTGAGAGGGGATCCCAGGGTGTGAGGCGGGAATGGGGGGGACCCCAAAGCTCAGGAGGGACCCCATGAAATGAGGGGGGGAACCCCATGGGAAAAGGAGGAAAGCGAGCGGGGACCCCAGAGAGCGAGGCGAGGGGCGAGCAAGGGATGTAAAAAATTATTGGGGACTTCAAGACTTAAGAGGAACCCCATGGAATAGGGGGGACTCCATGGGAAGAGGAGGGACGTGAGGGGGAACCTCAGAGAGTGACGGGGTGAGGAAGAGCTGTGGAGAATTATTGGGGACTTCAAGGCTTAGGAGGGACCCCAGGGAACGGGGAAGCCCCCGGGCACGGCGGGAGGAGGGAGCGGGAGCGGGGCAGTGTAAAGAATTCGGGGTCACCCCTCAGACCACCACGGGAGCGGCCCTGACCCCTCCTCACCCCCGAGAGCCCCCCCGGGACTCACCGGAGCCATTGGGGCCGATGATGGCGGTGAAGCGGCGGAAGGGCCCGATGATCTGGCGGCCCTTGTACGACTTGAAGTTCTCGATCTCGATGAGCTTCAGGAAGCCCATGGTGGGGCCGGGGGGTCCCGGGAGGGTCCCGGGGGCTGAGGGGGTCCCGGGGGTCTCGGGCCGGGGCCGCGGCCGGAGGGCGGGAAAGCGGCGGCTGAGGCGGCCGCTGAGGGACGGAGCGCTGCGCCTCGCGATTGGCTCAGGGCGCTGTCAATCTTCGCCTTAACCCCGCCTCCTCGCCTCTGATAGGTCGGCGGTTTCTAGCGGCCGTTCTATGGCGCCACGCCTCGCGATAGGCTCGGATTGCTGTCAATCTTCACTGTAATCCCGCCTTCTCGCTTCCTATTGGCCGCCGGTTTGAACGCTGGGTTGGTGGCGCCAGTGGGGTCATTTGCATGGAACGTACCAAGTGTGGAGGGAGGCAGGGGAGGAGTGGAATGGGCCGCCCCGTCGCCATGGGAACGGGGGACGCCATGGGGGCAAGGGGCGCCGCGAATTGGGGAATTTCGGTAAAAATCGCGTTTGTCGGTGATCGGGACAAAAAACCTTGGGACAAGATTTATTACCCGGGGCTTTTTTCCAGTCAGAATGATTCTGTGGTGCCAAGAGTATGAACTAATTTAGAACAATAAGCAACAATTTAAAGACGATCACGTACTGCTTAAATACATCTATTTTTGCAATATTTTTTTCTATTAATGCCTATATAACTTACACCGAAGTTACAAGGTACTTACAGGCTCCACATTATAAGGCATCAGTATAGCCTGGCATATTTGCATAAGCTAATAACAATACAATTTAAATTAGAGTTTCTTATGCATTTGTGTAACCTGACTCCTATATAATCCAAGTCACAGCTCTTTATACCTACATAACCTCTGACACGGTTTTCACACCTATATAACCAGATATAAATAACTTTTTTAATGAAGTAACGGCTACTGTATGCTTAACTGGTTGCTTAATGCTGAATTGACAAAAAAACTAAGAAAAATCTCACCAGGCGGAGAGCTTTAGGGATAGATAAGAATATCACTAATGAGAAATTGGCAAGTGCAAAGCCAATTAGCCACGAAATGGAGAATTTAGGCTGGTTAAGACCAGACAGAGCAAGGATCACCGTACCTGCCCGTGCTCTGAAGACAAAGATGAAAAGTTCAGATGCGAGGAAGACCTTGGAAGCCTTCATCAGAAACCCCGACATCCCCTGAACTGGGGAGACACAAGCACTGTGCAAAAGAATTGATAACCGTGAGATCAAACATCATATAAATGTTGTTACAAACAGGTTATTAATCCTGGATTTTTTTAAAAAATGCTGTTTGGATAACAGTTCATTTTTACCCAAATATTCCGGTTGTGTCCTCACCTGCACAGCTGATCCATCACCCCAGGTGTGTCCTCACCTGGGGACGCCACTCAAAGGTGTCACCTCAAAGGTGTCACCTCCCCTGGCCTGCCCCTCAATCTCCCAGGCACCATGTGCACACCTCGCTGGGTGAATTTTCACCTCCTTTCCCCCACAGCTGCCTCCTGAACCCCAGAGGCGTCATGTCCCCCTCAGCTGCCCCTCATGGCCACCATTTGCCACCATCACCCTAACAAGGTTCCATTTCTACCCGTTTTCCCCTCAAAGGTTCAATTTTCCCCTCAAAGGCTCAGTTTCCTCCCTTTTCCCCTCAAGGGCTCTATTTTCCCCTACCTGGGGACGCCACTCAAAGGTGTCACCTCAAAGGTGTCACCTGGCCTGCCCCTCAATCTCCCAGGCACCATGTGCACACCTCGCTGGGTGAATTTTCACCTCCTTTCCCCCACAGCTGCCTCCTGAACCCCAGAGGCGTCATGTCCCCCTCAGCTGCCCCTCATGGCCACCATTTGCCACCATCACCCTAACAAGGTTCCATTTCTACCCGTTTTCCCCTCAAAGGTTCAATTTTCCCCCCATTTTCCCCTCATGCTCTCCATTTCCCCCCATTTTTTCCCTCAAAGGCTCAAATTTCCCTCAATTTCCCCCTCAAAGGCTCAATTTTTCCCCCATTTTCCCCTCAAAGGCTCCATTTCCCCCCATTTCCCCCTCACAGACTGCATTTTCCCCTCACGGTCGCCATTCCTCCCCATTTTCCCCTCAAAGGCTTCATTTTCCCCCATTTTCCCCTCAAAGGTTCCATTTCCCCCCATTTCCCCCTCACGGGCTCCATTTTTCCCTCACGGGCTCCATTCCCCCCATTTCCTCCTCATGGGCTCCATTTTCCCCTCAAAGGCTCAATTTTCCCACCATTTCCCCCTCACAGACTCCATTTCTCCTCATGGGCTCAATTTCCCCCCATTTTCCCCTCATGGACCCCATTTTCCCCTCATGGGCTCCATTTTCCCCTCATGGGCTCCATTTCCCCCTCACAGGCTCCATTTTTCCCTCATGGGCTCCATTTCCCCCCATCTTCCCCCTCAAAGGCTCCATTTCCCCCCATTTCTTCCTCATGGGCTCCCTTTCCCCCTCAGGGCCTCTATTTTCCCTTCAAAGGCTCCATTTCCCCCCATTTTCCCTTCATGGGCTCCATTTTTCCCTCACAGGCTCCATTTCCCCACATTTTCCCCTCAAAGGCTCCATTTCCCCCCCATTTTTCCCTCAGGGGTGCCAATTCCAACCTTAATGGGCTCCCAAAATTGCCACGTCTCCCCTAAAATATCCCTTTTTCTGGGCAAAATTGTTATATCCCCTACAATTATCAGATTCTCCCTGAAATGACTCCTTCCTCCCCAAACACTTTCCAGCTTGGCCAAAACCCTCTATTTTGCCCCGAAAAATACGTTTTTTCCCACTAAAAATATGGATTTTCACTTCCGAATATTTGATTTTTCCTCCTAATCCAGAGGGACTCAGCCCCAAAATTCCCATTTTCCCTGCAAAAATACTGGTTTTCCACTAAAACTATAGATTTTTCACTCTAATATTTTTGATTTTTCCTCTAAATCTGGAGGATCTCAGCCTCAAAATTCCCATTTTCCCTACAAAAATACTAATTTTCCACTGAAAGTATGGATTTTACCTCAAAAATTCCCATTTTCCCTGCAAAAATATCAGTTTTCCACTAAAACTATGTATTTTTTCCATCTGATTTTTTTGATTTTTCCTTTAAATTCCCATTTTCCCTGCAAAAATACTGATTTTCCACTGAAAGTATGGATTTTACCTCAAAAATTCCCATTTTCCCTGCAAAAATATCAGTTTTCCACTAAAACTATGGATTTTTTTCCCTCTGTTTTTTTTTTTGATTTTTCCTTTAAAGCCGGGGGGATCTGGGTGGTCTCACCTTTCGGTTTGGGGGCACGGGGGGGAGGAGTCACAAAGCCACGCCCCTTTCACAAAGCCACGCCTCTTTGCCGGCAGAACCACGCCCCACCACTCTAAGCTGTATTAAGACCACGCCCATTTCACACATCCACCCCCATTCATTGGCCACGCCCCCTGCGTCGCCACGCCCCCTGCGGCAGCGCGCGAGAGGGGGCGTGGCCAGGGCAGCGCGCGCCGGCCCCACCCCCGCGCCCCCCCTCAGGTACCGGCGGGATCGGAATGGGGGGGGGAGCCCCAAAATTGGGGAATTTTAACCCAAAATGGGGCCGGATTGAGGAGCTGAGGGAGGAGGGGAGGTGGACCCAGAGAAGGGAAGGATTTGGCCCCAAAAATGGGGAGTTTGGTCCCAAAAAGGGTGGGGGTGGCACCTGGAAAAGTGAATTTGGGCCCCCCCAAAAGGGTGGGGTCGCTCCAAAAAGTGGGGGTTGGGTCTGAAAAAGGGGGGAATTGACCCAAAAACGGGGAAAATCGCTCGGAAAGTGGAAGGGTTGTGACCAAAGGGGCAGTTTGGTCCCAAAAAGGGGAAATTTGAATTAAAAAAAAAGAGTTTGCACCCCAAAAAGATGGAGTTCGGCACTAAATATGGGGATTTGGGCTCCAAAAATAGGGATTTTTACCCCAAAAATAGGGATTTTTACCTCAAAAATAGGGAATTTGGCCCCAAAAAAAAGGGAGTTTATCTCTGAAAAGGGAGATTTAGCTCCTAAAAAAGGGAATTTGGGCCATGAGGGAAGGGTGGCCTCAAAAATGGGGGAGTTTAACCCAAAAAGGAGAGTTTGACACCAAAAAAGGGGAATTTGGATTTCAAAGGTGGGGCTTGGTCTCTAAAAGGGAGGATTTGGCCCTCAAAAGGGGCTGTTTTGCCTCAAAAAGTCAGGGGTTGGTTCCAAAATGAGGAGATTTGTTTCAAAAAAAGAGGATTTTTGACCCAAAAAATGGGGAGTTTGGCCCTCAGAGAGGAGGGGTGGCTCCAAATGGGGATCTTAGTGGGGGCATTTCCCTCACAATTTCCAACTTCTCTTCAAAAGCCTCCATTTTCCCTCAAAATTCCCCATTTTCCCTCAAAATTCCTCATTTTCCCCTCAAAATTGCCCAGTTTCTCCCCAAAATCCCCCATTTTCCCCCCAAATTCCCCATTTTTCCCATCCAGCTGAGTTTTTTCCTCAGCATTCATTGCCCCCTTCCAGAATTTTCAATTTTTGCTCCTCCAATGCCTTTTTTCCCTCTCAAAGAAACTCAAAAATGATGAATTTGGTCCCAAAATAAAAATTTCTTCCCCCGAACGGGACTTTTTCCACCCGAAGTCCCCTCAATTTTTGCCATAAATTGGAATATTTCCCTCTCTGAGTTTCTCCATCCTCACTAAGATCTGCTCTTTAAATTTTTCTCTCTTTATGCAGTTTTATATTTTATAAATTTTGATTTATCTTTTTTATTTTCCCACAAAACAACACAACTTTGCCCCAAATTGTTTCCCAAAAATGCCCATTTTGCCCCCAAATGGCTCTTTCCTCCTGGAAATTCCCGATTCCACCCCAAACCTCTTCTTATTCCTGCAAAAAAATTAATATTTTCCTCTCCAAAATTAATTTTCCTTCCCAAAAAAATACCTTCTGCAAGAGAAAAATGTCATTTTCACCCCCAAACCTGTGATTTCCCCCAAAAATTTCCACATCTCCCCTTTTCCTGCCAAAATTCTCTCTATTCCCATAAAATTAATCAGGTTCTCTCTGAAATTCATCTTTCCTCCTCAAACACTTCTTGGCATGGCCAAAAATCTCTTATTTTGTCCCAAAAAATCCCATTTTTCCCTGCAAAAATACTGATTTTCCCCAAAATAGGGACTTTCCCTCTGATAGTTCTGATTTTTGCTCTAAAAAATTCAGTTTTCCCCTCCAAAAAAATGGATCTTTCTGCTAAAAATCTTGATTTTCCCTCAAAGTTTGTAGATTTTGCTCTAAAATGGTGGTGTTTCCTCTAAATTATGGTTTTTGTGTCTAGAATAGTTTTTTCCCCTCTTGAAAAGGGACAATTTTTAAAATGGGGATTTTTCCTCTCTAAACGTGAATTTTCCCTCCAAAATTGCTGATTTTCCTCTATAAATGTGTCTTTTCCTCCAAAACGTGGATTTTCCCCCCAATCCAGCATTTCCCCCTCCAATACGGTGAATTTTCTCTTTAAAAATGTGAATTTTCCTCGAAAATTTCTTATTTTTCCCTAAAAAATTTCGCTTTTCCCTCTCAATCCACGGATTTCCTCCCGCAGGTGCCGTGATGGTGACGTCATCGCCGCCCCGCTGACGTCACCGTCTCCTTGCAGACGTCATGGCGGTGCCGGGGGCGTGGCCGGCACGGGGGGCGGAGCCCTCGGACAGCAGCCCCGAGCCCCCCTCCCCCTCCAGCTCCCGGCCCCCCCTGTCTGACTCCAGCCCCTCCCCCACCGAGACCACGCCCACCCCACGGGGGCGGGGCCCAGGGGGCGGGGTCCGGGCTCGCCCCGCCCCTCCCAACCCTGGCGGAGTGGGGGGGGAGCGGCCCCTGGCGCTGTTTGAGGTGAGGCCACGCCCCCTCTAATTCCCACCCATAATTAGCCCCACCCCTTCACTAGCCCCGCCCACTCATGCACAGTACTCGGTTGTGAGGCCACACCCCCTAATTAACCACACCTCATTAGTGCCCGGGCACTGTGGTGAGGCCACACCCACCCCAAGCCCCACCCCTAATTAGCCCCACCCAATTAATGTGCTGCATGAAGCCACGCCCCTTCCTGGCCCCACCAAGTTCCTGCTGCCATTTATGGCAAGGCCACACCCCCTCAGCCCGTACAGCGCGCTGAGCCCCGACAGCGACTGCGCCAGCCCGGTGAGGGACACTGGGGACACCTGGAGACAGCTGGGACACCTGGAGGGGCACCTGGGGACACCTGGGGATGGCTGGGACACACCTGGGAGGTACCAGGGTGGCCCTGCATGACCCCACTGACCCCTGGGTGACCCCTCTGTCCCCAGCGCTACACCCTGGGGACCCTGCAGGGGGTGGTGGCCCTGGGTGACCCTGGTGACCCCGGTATCCCCTCTGTCCCCACTGCCGCGCCCTGGGGACGCTGCAGGGGGTGGTGGCCCTGGGGACACTGTGGGCTGTCACTGACCCCGGGTGACCCCTGTGTCCCCTGTGTCCCCAGCGCCGGGCCCTGGGGACGCTGCAGGGGGTGGTGGCGCCGTCGCTGCAGTCGCTGCTGGGGCTGCTGCTGCTGCTGCGCCTGCCCTGGGTCGTGGGACACGGCGGCGTCCTGGGGACCGCGGCCATCGGGCTGCTCCTGGGGGCCTGCGTGAGTCACCGGGGACACGGGGACACCTGGGGACACAGGGACACACCTGGGGACACCTGGGGTTGGGGTCGTGTTCTGGGTACTCTCTCGGGGGTGGTCACAGGGGTCAGAGGTCAGTGGGTCAGTGGTCTCAGAGGTCAGGGTCATTGTCAGCAGTCGGTGGTTAGCAGTCAGCGGGGTCACAGGGCGTCAGCGGTCAGTGGTCAGCGGTCAGTGGTCAGTGGGTCAGTGGTCTCAGCAGTCAGAGGGGTCAGCGGTCAGTGGTCAGTGGTCAGAGGGGTCAGTGGTCAGTGGTCACTGCTCAGCAGTCAGCAGTCAGTGGTCAGAGGGGTCACTAGTCAGTGGTCACTAGTCAGTGATCAGAGGGGTCAGTGCTCAGTGGTCAGTGGTCAGAGGGGTCACTAGTCAGTGGTCACTAGTCAGTGATGAGAGGGGTCAGTGCTCAGTGGTCAGAGGGGTCACTGGTCAGTGGTCAGTGGTCACTGCTCAGCAGTCAGTGGTCAGTGGTCAGAGGGGTTACTGGTCAGAGGTCAGCAGTCAGCGGTCAGTGGTCAGAGGGGTCCCTGCTCAGCGGTCCCTGGTCCCTGTCCCTGCTCACTGTCCCTCTCCGGCCGGTGTCCCCCGCAGATGCTGCTGACCGCCGTGTCGCTCAGCGCCGTGGCCACCAACGGGCTGGACCCCGGTGAGCTGGGGGAGGGGCGACCCCGCCCCGCCGCCCGTGGGCGTGCCCGCGCTGACCCCGCCCTCTGGCGTCACAGGGGGCGGGGCGCTGTCGCTGCTGTCGGGGGCGCTGGGCCCCGAGGCCGGGGGGGCCGTGGGGGTCTGCGGCTTCCTGAGCGCCGCCTTCACCTGCGCGGCCGCGGCGCTGGGCGGGGCCGAGCTGCTGCTGGTGAGAAACGGGGCGGGGCTAACGGATGGGCGGGGCCGAGCTGCTGCTGGTGAGGGGGCGGGGCTAATGGATGGGTGGGGCCAATGTGATGGGCGGGGCTGGGTGAGGCAGAGGGGCTGCTGGTGAGAGGGGCGGGGCAAGGTCTGGGCCGGGCCAGGGAGGAGCTGGGGTGAGGTCAGGGTGGGGCAATGGGCGTGGCTTCCCCTTATGGGTGGCTGGGTGGGCGGAGCCTGTCACCGCTGTGTCCCCTCCCCCAGGTGTACCTGATCCCCGGCTGGGCGGTGCTTCCGGGGCGTGGCCGCTGGGGCCGCCTCAACAACGGGCGTGGCTACGGGGCGGGGCTCCTGGTGCTGCTGGGGGCGGGGTCTCTGGCCCCGCCCCGCGTGCGCGCTCTGGCCGCGCCCCTGGGCCCCGCGGGGCTGCTGCTGGCGCTGCTGGCGCTGCAGGCGGGGTCCCTGCGCCACGCCCTGCTCCGCGACCCCGCCCACGCGTGAGTGCTGGCCCCGCCCCGTGCTGATGAGATGCTAATGAGATGCTAATGAGCCGCCCGGCTGACGCTGCGCTCCCCCCCAGGTTGTGCCTTCCCCCCCGGCCCGGGGACCCCCTCCTGCCCTGCGCCCCCCCCGCGCCCCCCAACGCCTCCCGCGGTCCTCCCGGCCAGCAGGAGGCGCTGCCCGCCCTGCCCGGGCCCAGCGCGCGCCTCCTGGCACGTGAGTCCGAGGGGGCGGGGCCGCGGGAAGACACGCCCACAGGGCGCGGTGTGGCTCCACCTCCTGGGCTGGGGGAGGGGTAGGGTGGGCGTGGCTACTGCGGGACACACCCACAGTGAGGTGGTGACCACACCCCTCCGGGCCAATTTAGGGGCGGGGTCACAGAGGGGTCAGGGAGGGGTCACAGAAGGGTCACGGGGGGTGGGGTCACCCCAGGGTCATGGGGTGGGGGATGGGGACTTTGGGGGTCACCCTGAGGTCATGGAGGGGTCACTGGGGGGGTCACAGTGGGTGGGGTCGCCCCGAGGTCACTGGGAGGGGCTGTGGGCGTGGCCTCACCTGCTGTCCCACCCCCAGGGAACCTGTGGCCCCGCCCCGCAGAGGCGGGGCTGGGGGCGGGGCCTGATCAGGAGGAGGGCGGGGCCGACGCCTCCTTTGGAGCCCTGCTGGGGCTGAGCCTGCCCTCGGCCGCGGGTGAGGGGCGGAATGGGGAGGGGGCGGAAATGGGGAGGGGGAGACCCCAAATTGGGGAGTGAGACCCCAAAGGGGGAGGGGGGGACCTAGGGAAGGGACCCTGAAATG
>JAGGNK010010070.1:12153-25640 GCA_017590115.1 Montifringilla adamsi | reverse complement strand
TTGCTTTTTTGTGGGGGGGGGTTTTGCGGGGTTTTTGGGGGTTTTTTTGGGTTTTCCTTGACCGGCAGACCTGAGCGCGGCGCTGCTGCTGGGGGCCGGCGTGGAGGGACAGCTGCTGCGGGACAAGTGAGGGACACGGGGACACCGGGGGTCCCCAACGTCACCCGGGGGTCCCCAATATCCCTGAGGGATCCCCGATGCCACCAGGGGGTCCCTGATGTCCCCAATGTTACCAGAAGGGTCCCTGGTGTCCCTAAAGGATCCCTAACGTCACCGGGGTCCCCAGTGTCACCAGGGGGGTCCTGGTGTCCCCCAGGGGGGATCCCTGGTGTCACCAGCGGGGTCCCAGTGTCACCAATGCCACCAGGGTGTCCTGATGTCCCCAGTGTCACCAGGGGGGTCCTGGTGGCCGGGGCGGGACCCTGCTGTCCCCCCCACACACACACTGTCCCCGAGGGTTCGGTGCCACCCCGGGCAGTGTCCCCTGGCAGTGTCCCTGCTGTCCCTGGGCAGTGTCCCCAGTGCCCAGGGGTGCTGTGGGGTTTTTGGGGTTCAGGCTGTTTTTGGGGTGCCCAGGGGTGCTGTGGGGATTTTGGGGTTCAGGCTGTTTTTGGGGTGCCCAGGGGTGCTCTGGGGGTTCTGTGGGGGATTTTGGGGTTCAGGCTGTTTTTGGGGTGCCCAGGGGTGCTCTGGGGGTGCAGCCGCTGCTCCGAGCTCGGGGATGTCGCTCGCTCGGTCCCGGCCGGGAGCCTCGGGGCCGCCACGGCCACAGCGCTGGGCTGTATCCAAAACCGGGGGGACCCCGAAACCTGGGGGGGAGCCAGTCAGGGGGACCCCAAAACCTGGGGGTCACCACGGCCACGGCGCTGGGATGGATCCCCAAAACTGGGGACCCCTAAACCCTGGGGGGACCCCGAAATTGGGGTCCTGGTGGCCGGGGCGGGACCCTGCTGTCCCCCCCACACACACACTGTCCCCGAGGGTTCGGTGCCACCCTGGGCAGTGTCCCTGCTGTCCCCGGGCAGTGTCCCCGCTCTGTCCCCACTGTGTCCCCGCAGGTTCGCTGTCACCCTGGGCGCTGTCCCCACTGTGTCCCCGTGTCCCTGCAGGTTCGGTGCGGCCCTGGGGGATTCTGGAATGTGGGGGGGAAACAGTTGGGGGACCCCAAAACCTGGGAGTCATCATGGTGCTGGGCTGGATCCGACCCCAAATGGGGGACCCCGAAACTGGAGGAGGACCCCAAAACCCCGGGGGAACCCTAAACCCTGGGGGGACCCCAAAACTGTCGAGGAGACCCCAAAACATGGGGGGATGTTCCAAGGGTGTCCCCAGCATGTCCCCAATGTCCCTAAGGGTGTCCCCGATGTCCCTAAGGGTGTTCCTAAGGGGGTCCCTGTTGTCCCCATGGGGTCTCTAAGAGGGTCCCCAATGTCCCCAGGGTGTCCCCAGGGGATCCCGGTGGTTCTGAGGGGGTCCTCGATGTCCCCAGGGGGTCTCCAATATCCCCAAGGGGTCCCGGTGCCTCTAAGGGGGTCGCCAAGGGTGTCCCCAATGTCCCCTCCATGTTCCCCCCATGTCCCCCCGTGTCCCCTCCTGTCCCCTGTGTCCCCGCAGGTGCTGGGGCGGGGCTGTCCCCATGTCCCCAGCGGATGTCCCCTCCCTGTCCCCATGTCCCCTGGGGATGTTCCTATGACCCC
This sequence comes from Montifringilla adamsi, assembly GCA_017590115.1. Classification (NCBI taxonomy): domain Eukaryota; kingdom Metazoa; phylum Chordata; class Aves; order Passeriformes; family Passeridae; genus Montifringilla; species Montifringilla adamsi. The sequence goes on along the minus strand of JAGGNK010010070.1, from coordinate 23,943 downwards.
TCGCGTCCCCTGGTGTCCCCATGTCCCCGGGGCTCTCCCGGGGCTCTCCCCAGTGTGCCAGGGGATGTCCCTCGGTGTCCCCATGTCCCGGGGCTGTCCCTGTCCCTGTCCCCATGTCCCCTCGGTGTCCCCATGTCCCCTGGTGTCCCCGCAGTCCCCATGTCCCCTGGTGTCCCCGCAGGCACTGTCCCCATGTCCCCGTGTCCCCGCAGGCGCTGTCGCGGGGCCGGCGCTGGCCCCTCGCGGTGACCGTGCTGACGGCGGCCCTGGGGGTGCTGCTGGGCTCGCTGGACCTGCTGGCCCCGGTGCTCTCCGTGTGCGTGACCCCTCCCCCGCCCCGTGACGGCACGGTGACGTCAGCCGCGCGGTGACGTCACACACACCCCCTCTCAGGTTGTGCCTGACGTCATACCTGGGGCTGAACCTGGCGTGCGCCCTGCAGGGGCTGCTGCCCACGGCCGGCTGGAGCCCGCGCTGCCCGCTCTACCACTGGTCAGTGAGTGACCCTGAGTGACCACTGAGTGACCCTGAGTGACCACTGAGTGTGTGACCCCTGTGTGACCCTGTGTGAGTGACCCTGAGTGACCAATGAGTGACCACTGCTGCCCACGGCCGGCTGGAGCCCGCGCTGCCCGCTCTACCACTGGTCAGTGAGTGACCACTGAGTGACCACTGAGTGACCACTGAGTGACCCTGAGTGACCCTGTGTGAGTGACCCTGAGTGACCAATGAGTGACCCCTGAGTGTGTGACCCCTGAGTGACCCTGAGTGTGTGACCCTGTGTGAGTGACCCTGAGTGACCAATGAGTGACCCTGAGTGACCAATTAGTGATTGCAGAGTGACCGCTGGCTGTCCTCACGTCCCTGTCCCTGTCCCCATGTCCCTGTCCCCATGTCCCTGTGACGTCCCCATGTCCCTCTCCCCATGTCCCTGTCCCCATGTCCCTGTCCCTGTCCCCATGTCCCTGTCCCCACGTCCCTGTGCTGTCCCCATGTCCCTGTCCCTGTCCCCATGTCCCCATGTCCCTGTCCCTGTCCCCATGTCACTGTCCCTATGTCACTGTCCCTGTCCCCATGTCCCTGTCCCCATGTCCCCATGTCCCTGTGCTGTCCCCAGGTCGGTGTCCCTGGCCGGGGCCCTGCTGTGCCTGTCCCTGATGTTTGTCACCTGCTGGCACTGTGCCCTGCTGGCCCTGGGCATCGGCGCCACCGCCTACAAATACCTGGAGTTCCGCAGGTGAGGGGACAGGGACACGCCCGGGGACACCTGGGGACACCTGGGGGGACAGGGACACGCCTGGGGGCGGGGACACACCTGGGGGGGAAGGGACACACCTGGGGGCACCTGGGGACAGGGACACGCCTGGGGACACCTGGGGACACCTGGGGGGACAGGGACACGCCTGGGGGCGGGGACACACCTGGGGGGGAAGGGACACACCTGGGGACAGGGACACATCTGAGGGAGGGACACACCTGGGGGACACCTGGGGGGGAAAGGGACAGAGCTGGGGGACATGGGGACACACCTGGGGACAGGGACTCACCTGGGGCGTGTGACCCTCACCTGGGGGGTGTGACCCTCACCTGGGGTCCCGCCCCTCCCCCGCAGCGCGCAGAGCGAGTGGGGGGAGGGGCTGCGGGGGCTCTCGCTGAGCGCGGCCCGCCTGGCGCTGCTGCGGCTGGAGGATGGACGGCCCCCGCCCCCCCCACTGAGGACATTGGGGACATCAGGGACATTGGGGGGATTGGGGACTTCGTGGGTGCGGGGACAGCAGGGGGATTGGGGACATTGAGGACTTCGTGGGTGTGGGGACATTGGGGACAGCGGGGACAATGGGGGGATTGGAGACTTCGTGGGTGCGGGGACACCAGGGACAGTGGGGACAGTGGGGGGACTGGGGACATTGGGGTCAGCAGGGGGATTGGGGACAATGGGGACATTGGGGGATTGGGGACTTCATGGGTACAGGGGACTTCGTGGGTGCAGGGACAGTGAGGGGATTGGAGGGACTGGGGACAATGGGGACAGCAGGGCTATTGGGGACATTGGGGACTTCATGGGTACAGGAACACTGGGGACATTGGCGGGATTGGGGACATTGGGGCCACTGAGGACATTGGGGACATCAGGGACATTGGGGGGATTGGGGACTTCGTGGGTACGGGGGACAGAGGGGGGACATGGGGGGCCAAGAAGGGACACTGGGGGACATGGAGGGGACATTGGGGGACATGGAGGGGACATTGGGGGACACGGGGAGGGACACAGGGACAATAAAGCGGGAGGGGCTGGTGACACTTGGGGATCACTGGGGGTCACACGGTGACACCTGGGCGTGTCCCCGCTGATGTCCCCTCTGTGTGTCCCCTCGGTGTCCCCCGTGTGTCCCCAGAGCTGCTGCGGGTGGCGGGCGCCGCGGGCCGGGCGCTGCTGGTGTCCAAGGGCGCGGTGGAGCCGGGGCTGTCCCCGTGTCCCGGCGTGTCCCCGGGGCTGTCCCCGTGTCCCGGGGCGTCCCCGGGGGTGTCCCCGGGCCCGGGGCTGTCCCCGGGGGGGTCCCCGAGGGGGTCCCTGGATGTCTGGTGGGTGGTGGGCACCGGGCGGCTCCTGACGCTGCTGCCGCTGCTGCTCTTGGTGACCCCCGGTGACCCCGGTGTCCCCGCAGGTGTGGCCTGGGCGGGTTTTGGGAATTTTTGTGATTTTTAGGGGGAATTTGGGGTCTCACCTGTCCCTGTCCCTGTGCCAGGTGTGGCGGGGCTGTCCCATGCACCTGTTCTGGGGGATTTTGGGGTTTTTAGGGGGATTTGGGGGGATTTTTGGGAGGATCTTGTGGATTTTGAAGATCACCTGTCCCTGTACCTGTGCCAGGTGTGGGGGGGCTGTCACCTGCGCCTGTTCACAGGGGATTTTGAGGGCATTTTAGGGGGGGTTTGGAGGGATTTTAGGGGGATTTTGGGGGTAATTTTAGGGGGATTTTAGGAGGATTTGGGGGGGGATTTTTGAGGGGATTTTGGGGAGGGGTCTCAGCTGTCCCCGTGCCCGTCTCAGGTGTGGCGGGGCTGTCCCCTGCGCCTGTTCACGGTGGCGCTGCTGGAGGACAACAGCGAGCGGCTGCGGCGCCTGCTCGAGGCCGTGGTGCGGCGCCGGGGGCTGCCCGCGCAGGTGCACGTGGTGGAGCTGGTGAGAGCCGAAAACACCCCAAAAACACCCCAAAACACACCTGGGACACACCTGGGAACCCCAAATACACCTGGGACACACCTGGGAACCCCAAAACACACCTGGGAACCCCCAAAACACACCTGGGACACACCTGGGAACCCCTAAAACACACCTGGGAACCCCAAAATACACGTGGGAACCCCAAAAACACACCTGGGACACACCTGGAAGCCACAAAATACACCTGGGAACCCTGAAAACACACCTGGGACACTCCAAAACACACCTGGGATCCCCAAAACACACCTGGGACACACCTGGGAACCCAAAAAATACACCTGGGACACACCTGGAAACCCCAAAATACACGTGGGAATCCCAAAAACATACTTGGGAACCCCCAAAACACACCTGGGACACACCTGGGAGCCACAAAATACACCTGGGAACCCCGAAAACACACCTGGGACACTCCAAAACACACCTGGGAACCCGAAAAATACACCTGTGACACATCTGGGAACCCCAAAACACATCTGGGGAACCCCCAAAACATACCTGGGAACCCGAAAAATAACCTGGGAACCCCAAAAATACCCCAAACCCAGCCCTGCCCACCCAGTGCACGTGGTGGAGCTGGGGAGAGCCAAAAACACCCCAAAAACTCACCTGGGAACCCCAAAACACACCTGGGAACCCCAAAAAAGCCTAAAACTACACCTGAGACACCCCAAAAACTCACCTGGGAACCCCAAAACACACCTGGGACACACCTGGGAACCCCAAATCACACCCGGGAACCCCAAAACAGCCTAAAAATACACCTGAGACACCCCAAAAACTCACCTGAGATAGCCAAAAATTACCCCAAAAACACCTGGGGCACAGCTGGGGCACCCCAAAAATACCCCAAAATTACACTTGGGACAAACCAGTGCATTGTGGTTCATACCAGTTCATACCGGTCCGTACTGGTTTATACTGGTCCATGCTGGTCTGTACCAGTCTGTACTGGTTTATGCTGGTTTATATTGGTCTGTACTAGCACATACTGGTCCATACTGGTCTGTACTGGTCTGTACTACTCCTGGACCAGTACGGACCGGTCCATACTGGTTTATACTGGTCTGTACTGGTCCGTACCGGCTTATACTGGTCCATACTGGTCCATACTGGTCCGAACTGGTCCGTACCGGTTTATACTGGTTTGTACTGGTCCGTACTGGTCCATACTGGTCTGTACCGGCTTATACTGGTTTATAACGGTCCATACTGGTCTGTAATGGTTCATACCATTTTATACTGGTTTATACTGGTCCATACTGGTCCTCACTGGTCCTCAGTGGTCCGTACTGGTCCTCACTGGTCTGTACCGGTTTATACTGGTCCTCACTGGTCTGTACTGGTTTATACTGGTCCTCACTGGTCTGTGCTGGTTTATACTGGTCCATACCAGTCCCTACCGGTCCGTACTGGTTTATACTGGTTTACCCGGTCGTTCCGGTCCCTGTGTCGCAGCACGACGGCGCGGTCTCTGATTACACGTACGAGCGGACGCTGATGATGGAGCAGCGCTCGCAGATGCTGCGGCTGCTGCGCCGCGCACAGGTGACGTCATCGCCCCGTCCGTGACGTCATCACCATCTCCGTGACGTCATCACCATCTCAGTGGCATCATCACATGTCTGTGACATCACCACCCTGTCCATGACGTCATCTGCCCACCCATGACATCATCACCCTGTCTGTGACATCATCTCCATGACGTCATCACCCTGTCTGTGACATCATCTCCCCAGCCATGACATCATCACACAGTCTGTGACATCATCGCCCTGTCAATGACCCACGTCTGTGATGTCATCACCCCATTTGTGATGTCATAGTCCTGTCTGTGACGTCATCCCCATCCCCGTGATGTCATCGCCCCACCTGTGACGTCACTGCTGTCGCTGTGACGTCATTCCCCTTGTGATGTCACAGGGAGGCCCCGCCCCCTCGCAGCCGCCCAGCGCCGAGGAGGAGGAGGGAGGGGGAGGGGAACCGCGGAGAGAGCCCAGCCCGTGAGTGGAACTGGGAGCACTGGGAGGGACTGGGATCAAACTGGGATCAAACTGGGATCAAACTGGGAGCACTGGGAGGGACTGGGATCAAACTGGGAGCACTGGGAGGGACTGGGATCAAACTGGGAGCACTGGGAGGGACTGGGATCAAACTGGGAGCACTGGGAGGGACTGGGATCAAACTGGGAGCACTGGGAGGGACTGGGATCAAACTGGGATCAAACTGGGAGCACAGGGAGGGACTGGGCCTTACTGGGGGGGGCGGGGTTTGGGGCTCTGGGCCATACTGGGAGGCTGGAGGGGGACACTGGTGGTGACTGGTCTGTACTGGTCTGTACTGGTTTGTACCAGTTTGTACTGGTTCATACCAGTCTGTACTGGTTCGTACTGGTCCATACTGGTCCGTACTGGTCTGTACTGGTCCGTACTGGTCCATACTGGTTCGTACTGGTCAGGGGGAATGTGTGTGGCATGCACGCGGCCATTGAGGGGGGGTGGCCAGAGGGGTCTGTACTGGTCCGTACTGGTCTGTACTGGTTTGTACTGGTTTGTACCAGTCCATACCGGTCCATACCGGTCTGTACTGGTCCGTACTGGTCCGTACTGGTCTGTACTGGTCTGTACTGGTTTGTACCAGTTTGTACTGGTCTGTACCGGTTTGTACCGGTCTGTACTGGTCCATACTGGTCCGTACTGGTCTGTACTGGTCTGTACGGAAAAAAGGGAGAATAAAAAGGAGAAAATGGAGAAAAAAGGGAGAAAAAATGAGAGGAAAATGGGAAAAAAAGGGAGAAAAATGGGAGAAAAAACAGGGAAAAAATGGGAGAAAAACGGGGAAAAATGGGAGAAAAACGGGGAAAAAATGGGAGAAAAATGGGGAAAAATGGGGAAAAAATGGGGGAAGTGGGGATGGGAAACCGGCCCTGGAGAACTGTATCCAAATTGGGGAGAAAAACGGGGATTTTGGGAAAAAACGGGGAGAATGGGGAAAGAAGTGGGGAAAAAGGTGAAAAAACTGACCAAAAAAAGGGGAAAAACGGGAAAAAACGGGGGAAAAATAGGAAAAAAAAAACCCGGGAAAAATGGGGATGGGAAACCCAGCCCATGGAGAACTGTATCTGAAATGGGGCAAAAAACGGGGATTTTGGGAAAAAGGGGGGATTTTGGGAAAAAACGGGGAAAAAACAGGAAAAAACGGGGGAAGTGGGGATGGGAAACCCGGCCCTGGAGAACTGTATCCAAATTGGGGAAAAAACCGGGGATTTTGGGAAAAAACGGGGAGAATGGGGTGTGATGTCACAGGGAGGCCCCGCCCCCTCGCAGCCGCCCAGCGCCGAGGAGGAGGAGGGAGGGGGAGGGGAACCGCGGAGAGAGCCCAGCCCGTGAGTGGAACTGGGAGCACTGGGAGGGACTGGGATCAAACTGGGATCAAACTGGGATCAAACTGGGAGCACTGGGAGGGACTGGGATCAAACTGGGAGCACTGGGAGGGACTGGGATCAAACTGGGAGCACTGGGAGGGACTGGGATCAAACTGGGAGCACTGGGAGGGACTGGGATCAAACTGGGAGCACTGGGAGGGACTGGGATCAAACTGGGATCAAACTGGGAGCACAGGGAGGGACTGGGCCGTACGGGGGGGGCGGGGTTTGGGGCTCTGGGCCATACTGGGAGGCTGGAGGGGGACACTGGTGGTGACTGGTTTGTACTGGTCTGTACCGGTTTGTACCAGTTTGTACTGGTCCGTACCGGTCCGTACTGGTCCGTACTGGTCTGTACTGGTCCGTACTGGTCCATACTGGTCCGTACTGGTCCGTACTGGTGTGCACAGGGGTAACGTCCGTCGCATGCACGCGGCCGAGCGCCTCAACGCCGCCATCCTGGCGCACTCGGGGGGGGCGGGGCTGGTGCTGCTGGACCTGCCGCCCCCTCCCCCACCCCGGCCGCCCCGGCCCCTGGAGAACTGTATCCAAAATGGGGCAAAAAACGGGGATTTTGGGAAAAAGGGGGGGAAAACGGGGAAAAAATGGGAGAAAAATGGGGAAAAATGGGGAAAAAATGGCGGGGGGGGCGGGGCTGGTGCTGCTGGACCTGCCGCCCCCTCCCCCACCCCGGCTGCCCCGGCCCCTGGAGAACTGTATCCAAAATGGGGCAAAAAACGGGGATTTTGGGAAAAAGGGGGGATTTTGGGAAAAAACGGGGAAAAAACAGGAAAAAACGGGGGAAGTGGGGATGGGAAACCCGGCCCTGGAGAACTGTATCCAAATTGGGGAAAAAACCGGGGATTTTGGGAAAAAACGGGGAGAATGGGGAAAGAAATGGGGGAAAAAGGTGAAAAAAGTGACCAAAAAAAAGGGAAAAACGGGAAAAAATGGGGGAAAAATAGGAAAAAAAACCCGGGAAAAATGGGGATGGGAAACCCGGCCCATGGAGACCGTATCCAAAATTCCAAAAAAAGGGGAAAAACGGGAAAAAACGGGGGAAAAATAGGAAAAAAAAAACCCGGGAAAAATGGGGATGGGAAACCCAGCCCATGGAGAACTGTATCTGAAATGGGGCAAAAAACGGGGATTTTGGGAAAAAATGGGGAAAAACCAGGGAAAATGGGGGAAAAATGGGAAAAAATTGGGGGAAAAAATGGGGAAAAATGGGAAAATCAGGAATGAGGGAGAAGGAAAATGGTGGGAAAATGGGAATGGGGAAACTGGGAGGAACTGGGGGCTACTGGTTTGTACTGGTTTGTACTGGTGAGCCCTTGGCCCCCCAGACTGGAGTTCCTGGAGGAGCTGGGAGGGCACTGGGGGTTACTGGGAGGGCAGTGGTTTATACTGGTTTGTACTGGTTTATACTGGTTTGTACTGGTTTGTACTGGTGAGCCCTTGACCCCCCCAGACCTGGAGTTCCTGGAGGTGCTGACCGAGGGCCTGGGGCCGGTGCTGCTCGTCAGGGACGGCGACGGGGACGGCGACCAGTGCTCCCAGTATGGAACTGGGAACGGGAACGGGGAGCCCTGAGAGACCAGTGCTCCCAGTATGGAACTGGGAACGGGAACGGGGAGCCCTGAGAGACCAGTACAGCCCAGTGCTCCCAGTATGGAACTGGGAACGGGAACGGGGAGCCCTGAGAGACCAGTACAGCCCAGTGCTCCCAGTATGGAACTGGGAACGGGAACGGGGAGCCCTGAGAGACCAGTACAGCCCAGTGCTCCCAGTATGGAACTGGGAACGGGAACGGGGAGCCCTGAGAGACCAGTACAGCCCAGTGCTCCCAGTATGGAACTGGGAACGGGAACGGGGAGCCCTGAGAGACCAGTACAGCCCAGTGCTCCCAGTATGGAACTGGGAACGGGAACGGGGAGCCCTGAGAGACCAGTACAGCCCAGTGCTCCCAGTATGGAACTGGGAACGGGAACGGGGAGCCCTGAGAGACCAGTACAGCCCAGTGCTCCCAGTATGGAACTGGGAACGGGAACGGGGAGCCCTGAGAGACCAGTACAGCCCAGTGCTCCCAGTATGGAACTGGGAACGGGAACGGGGAGCCCTGAGAGACCAGTACAGCCCAGTGCTCCCAGTATGGAACTGGGAACGGGAACGGGGAGCCCTGAGAGACCAGTACAGCCCAGTGCTCCCAGTATGGAACTGGGAACGGGAACGGGGAGCCCTGAGAGACCAGTACAGCCCAGTGCTCCCAGTATGGAACTGGGAACGGGAACGGGGAGCCCTGAGAGACCAGTACAGCCCAGTGCTCCCAGTATGGAACTGGGAACGGGAACGGGGAGCCCTGAGAGACCAGTACAGCCCAGTGCTCCCAGTATGGAACTGGGAACGGGAACGGGTACTGGTCCGTACTGGTCCGTACTGGTTTGTACCGGTCCGTACTGGGTCGAACTGGTCTGTACTGGTCCGTACTGGTCCATACTGGTCCGTACTGGTCCGTACTGGTGTGCACAGGGGTAACGTCCGTCGCATGCACGCGGCCGAGCGCCTCAACGCCGCCATCCTGGCGCACTCGGGGGGGGCGGGGCTGGTGCTGCTGGACCTGCCGCCCCCTCCCCCACCCCGGCCGCCCCGGCCCCTGGAGAACTGTATCCAAAATGGGGCAAAAAACGGGGATTTTGGGAAAAAGGGGGGGAAAACGGGGAAAAAATGGGAGAAAAATGGGGAAAAATGGGGAAAAAATGGGGGAAGTGGGGATGGGAAACCGGCCCTGGAGAACTGTATCCAAATTGGGGAGAAAAACGGGGATTTTGGGAAAAAACGGGGAGAATGGGGAAAGAAGTGGGGAAAAAGGTGAAAAAACTGACCAAAAAAAGGGGAAAAACGGGAAAAAACGGGGGAAAAATAGGAAAAAAAAAACCCGGGAAAAATGGGGATGGGAAACCCAGCCCATGGAGAACTGTATCTGAAATGGGGCAAAAAACGGGGATTTTGGGAAAAAATGGGGGAAAATGGGGGGAAAAATGGGAGGGAAAATGGGAAAAAATTGGGGGAAAAAGTGGGGAAAAATGGGAAAATCAGGAATGAGGGAGAAGGAAAAGGGTGGGAAAATGGGAATGGGGAAACTGGGAGGAACTGGGGGCTACTGGTTTGTACTGGTTTGTACTGGTGAGCCCTTGGCCCCCCAGACTGGAGTTCCTGGAGGAGCTGGGAAAGGCACTGGGGTTACTGGGAGGGCAGTGGTTTATACTGGTTTGTACTGGTTTGTACTGGTTTGTACTGGTGAGCCCTTGACCCCCCCAGACCTGGAGTTCCTGGAGGTGCTGACCGAGGGCCTGGGGCCGGTGCTGCTCGTCAGGGACGGCGACGGGGACGGCGACCAGTGCTCCCAGTATGGAACTGGGAACGGGAACGGGGAGCCCTGAGAGACCAGTGCTCCCAGTATGGAACTGGGAACGGGAACGGGGAGCCCTGAGAGACCAGTACAGCCCAGTGCTCCCAGTATGGAACTGGGAATGGCGACCAGTGCTCCCAGTATGGCCTCAGTGCCCTCCCAGTTCCCTCCCAGTGCTCCCAGTTCCCTCCCAGTGCCCTCCCAGTGCTCCCAGTGCTCCCAGTAAAAATAGAGAAATAAAGGAAAAATGGGAAAAAATGGGGAGGGAATAGGGGGAGAAATAGGGGGAAAAGAGGGGGAAAATAAGACAAAAATACAGTAAAAATAAGGGGGGAAATCGGATAAAAATAGAGGGAAAAATGGGGAAAAATAAAGGAAAAATGGAGAAAAATAAGAAAAAATAAAGTAAAAATGGGGAAATTGAGGAAAAATACGGGAGAATGGAGGGAAATGGGAAAAAAGGGAAATGGGAAAATCGGGGAGGAAACACGGAGTAAAAATTGAGATTTATCATTTCTTGGTTTTGGGGTCTCTGAGGAGATTTTGAGGTTCTCTGAAGGAATTTTGAGGCCTGGTAGAATTTGGGGCTCCCTGAGGGGATTTGGGATTCTCCGAAGGAATTTTGGGCTCCCTGAGGGGATTTTGGGGGCTCTCTTGGTGATTTTTAGGGATCTCTGAGGGGATTTTGGGGCCCGGTGGATTTTTGGGTTCTCTGAAGGAATTTTGCCTCCCTGAGGGGATTTTGAGGCTCCCTGAGAGGATTTCGGGGCTCTCTTGGTGATTTTGGCCTCTCTGAGGGGATTTTGAGGATCTCTGAGGAGATTTTGGGGCCCGGTGGATTTTGGTGGTCCCTGAGGGGATTTTTGAGGCTCTCTCCACACCGAGGGGGCGTGGCCTCGCGCCAAACACGCCCCGCGTCCCTCCTGCACGTGACCGCGCCTCCTACACGTGACGGCGCGCGCTGAGGGGGCGTGGTCTCTGCAGAGGGGGCGTGGCCTCGCCCGTTTTAGGGACCCCTGAGGGGATTTTGGGGGTCCCTGAGGGGATTTCAGGGGTCCTTGAGAGGATTTTGGGGCTCTCCTGGTGATTTTTAGGGACCCCTGAGAGGATTTTGGGGGTTCCTGAGGGGATTTCAGGGGTCCCTGAGGGGATTTTGGGGCTCTCCTGGTGATTTTTGGGGATCTCTGAGGGGATTTTGGGCCCGGAGGAATTTGGGGATCCCTGAGGGGACTGAGGGGGGGGCGGGGCCACACAGAGGGGGCGTGGCCTCGCGCCAAACACGCCCCGCGTCCCTCCTGCACGTGACCGCGCCTCCTACACGTGACGGCGCGCGCTGAGGGGGCGTGGTCTCTGCAGAGGGGGCGTGGCCTCGCCCGGGAGAGGCTGTGAAAACAGCAGAGGGGGCGTGGCCTCGCGCGCTGAGGGGGCGTGATCACTGCAGAGAGGGGGCGTGGTCTCAGCAATGAGGGGACGTGTTCGCCGCAGAAGGGGCGTGGCCTCTGCCGTGAGGGGGCGTGTCCGCCGCTGTGAGGGGACGCTCCAAGATGGCGGCGGCGCTGTGGGCGCTGCTCCCGGCCCTGGCCGGGCTCGCTGCGGGCCCGGGGCCCGCCGGGGCCGCGCAGCTCCCGCTGCTGGTCTGGAGCACGGAGCGGTGAGAGAGGGGTCCGACACATCCGGGGAGGGTCTGGGGGGGATTTGGGGCTTTTTTGGGGGAGGTCTGAGGGGATTTAGGGG
>JAGGNK010010059.1:13161-39834 GCA_017590115.1 Montifringilla adamsi | reverse complement strand
CTCTGTCATTAGGGGGCGCATTCCTACAACCAAACTTTGCTTAGATAAACTGGTTGAGCCCTGCAATCTATTGTTTCCCTGATAACCTAGGACTGATATCTTAGGGTGGTTTTGAGCTGCATGAGGGAAAAGGCCAATAAGAAGCAGATCCTGAGGATCATGCTAATCTCCTTGCTTCCAATAAGGCACAACTGCATCTGACAGTGTAAAACGCCCCCCCACGGGAGGTATTGTGGCATTCCAATGTAAGCCTGAATGTATATAACTCCATTGAACTCTGCTTCGTAGGCCCTCGCCCCCAACAGATCAAGGCTGTGACCATAACTGACCACAGACATTGAAACGGCAACAATCAAGTGTCATCGTTGGATCCACAGCTAATGATATTTTCCACTCCACTATTTTCTCATCCTTTGAATGTCACTGCATGACTGATAAAATTACACCACCCCATTGTGAGAAGCGCCATCCAGAGGGAGGAGCCAAGCAGTCCTACCTGGATATAATCTGACATTTGGAAGAACACAGTCAGTCCTTTCCCACTGGATTCCCAGAGGAAGACCAGGCCCATCCACACCCCCACTGGATCTTCAGAGGAAAACTACACCCTTCTACAGGATCATTGCTTCAACAGAACCACATCTGTCACTCCAGGAGGACTGCAGCCACCATTTAATCGGACTGCTACCAACACCATGACCAACAGGGTGTCAGGTCGTATATTCTGACTCTGTCAGTGTTGTTTTATATTACTGCATTGTTTATTTTATTTTTTTTCCCTAATAAAGAACTGTTATTCCTAATCCCATATCTTTGCCTGAGAGCCCCTTAATTTCAAAATTATAACAATTTGGAAGGAGGGAGTTTGCATTTTCCATTTCAGGGGAGGCTCCTGCCTTCTTTAGCAGACACCTGTCTTTTCAAACCAAGACACACTGCTAAGGCTGTAGAGTTTTCTGTTTTATTTGGCCCCCTGGGGGGTGTGCCCACCTCTGCCGTTCCAGCTGCCAGTTCGAGGTTCCTGCTACAGCCCATTCTGCCATCCAGAGGGGCACTAAGACCAGCTGCCCCTGTGTCTTTGTAAGGGAAGCCACTTTTCTATCTCTTCCGCTCGCCTGCCTGCCATTGCTGAGAGCAGAGAGGCGGCTGAGGTCAGGCCACAGTGTCCCCTGCAGCCATAGGGGAACCACTGCATCTGCCCTGCCTAGCTGGGAGCCAACAGCACCCCTTCCAGCTGTGACCATAACTACACTGATGGGGAAAGTGCTCGGCAGCCAAGAGAAGATTTTTGTTGGGTTTCTGGTTTTGTTTGTTGTTGCTGCCTTTGTTGTTGTTTGTTTGCCTTGTTACACACACACACACACACACACACACACACACACATATATACACATATACTAATAAAGAACTGTTATTCCTTTTCCCATATCTTTGCCTGAGTGTGCCATAATTTTGGAGTTATAATAATTTGGAGGGAATGGGGTCACATTTTCTATTCCGAGGGAATGGGGTCACATTTTCTATTCCAAGGGAGGTTCCCACCTTCCTTGGCAGACACCTGTCTTTCAAACCAAGACAATATATTACAAGAGTAAAGCAAATATATGTATATGTTGTGGTTTGACACTGGCCCAATGCCAGGCACCCATGAAAGCTGCTCGCTCACCCTCCCCTGCCACAGCTGGGCAGAGGAGCGAAAAAAAATTAATGAAGGCTTCAGGAGTTGAGATAAGGACCAAGAGAAAGTATTCCAATGGCAAAACAGGCTCAGCTTAGAGGTACAAAGTGAATTTATTACTCAATATCAGTCAGAAGAGGATAATGAGAAGTAAAATAAGCCCTTAAAACCACCTTTTTTCTCCCAACCACTCCCTCCTTCCCACTGACAGCACAGGGAGACAGGGTATGGGGGTTTGGTCAGTTCATCACCTGAGGTTTTCTTCTGCTGCTCAGGGAGAGGAATCCTTCCCCTGCTGCACCATGGGGTCCCTTGCAGGGATTGAAGGCACAGACTCTGCTTATGCCAGCAAAGCAAAGCCAGTTTATTACACTAGGTTACTAGTATTTATAGGTCACTATGTTTGTACAAAATTTTCTACACCAACCCCTTTGTTCCAGTCCCCTTTAAAAACACAATCTTCTGATTATTATTCTTCTTACACTAGTGATGTCCTTTGTTATCTCTTTTGTCAAAGTGGTCAGCATTAGAGGGTTAGAGTGACCAGACATGATGTCTTCACTTCTGTTCTTGTCTTGAGTTTCTCTCTTCCTCAGCTTCTAGGGCTAGAAGGTCGGCGGTGCCGTCTGATTCAGCTTCTATAACTGTCTGATCTTCCACAGTCCCTCCCATGGGAGACAGTTCTCCATGAACTTCTCCAGCATGGGTCCACTCTCAATAGCAGCAGTCCTCCCAAAACTGCTGCAGTGTGGATCACTCTTCCATGGGGTGCAGTCCTCCAAGGACAGGCTGCTCCAGCCTGGAAGCAAGGGCCCTCTTTCTCCACTGGGTCTCCAACTGGACCATGGCCTCCTCCAGGCATCCACCTCCTCTGCTGTGAGCACCTCCCCCACAGGCTACAGGTGGATCACTGCATTCTCTGTGGATCCCCATGGGCTGCAGGGGGACAACCTGCTTCATCATGGTCTTCACCACGGCCTGCAGAGGCATCTTGGCTCTGGCACCTGGAGCACCTCTTCCCCCTCCTTCACTGACCTTGGTGTCCCCATGTTGTTTTCCTTCACATATTCTTACCTTCTCCTCTTCTCTGACTAGAAGAAAAAAACCTGCATGCTCTTTGTTTTGATTTTCTTCTTAAATATGTTATCACAGAGGCATTACCAACCTCTAATTGGCCCATCTTTGGCCAGCAGCATGTCCATCTTCAGAGCCATCAGGGATTGGCTCTGCCAGACATGGTGGAAGCTTCTAGCAGCTTCTCACAGAAGCCACCTCTGTGGCCTCCCCCCTACCTAAATCCAGGCCATGCCAAACCAACACAGTATATTATAACTATTCAAGAATTCCAGTTAGTGAAGCAACTATATAATTATGAACCTTTACCTGTGTGCGCACCTATAAACATATTATGTGAGATGTTATTGGTATGGCACTCACCAAACCGTTCCCAGGAATGGGGCTAATCAACAACGTAAAAGTCTCACTTCAATTGTTGGAAAATAATTAAATGTAGAAAATTTGTAAAATATAATGTGTAGGTAAAATAGGAATTTATAACCGTTTGAAGTATGTTGTAACTTTTGGAGTGTGTTGTAACAGTGTAACCATAGAATTCAAGCAACCGTAACGAATGTTTAATCAGGGGAGGGAAGCAAGAATGATGATTTGTACACAATGGCCTGGGAATAATGATAGGTACCTGATTTATAGTCTTGTTTGTGGCTTAAGGAATGTATCACGAGTATCGTGAGGAGCAAGTTGCCAAGAAAGGGGAATGTTGGGGGGGTCGTTGCTTAGAGAATTTGTAACAGACTGCATGGACACATATCATATATAAGGAGATCGATGTATCAGTGGCGTCGGAGCTCTGATTTGGGACTGCGGTCCCCAGACTCCCGGGCCCTCAATAAAGCACCGCACAAAGCTTACGAGTTTTGTGTCTCTGTTCGGGCAACACAGTGACCTGCATCATGGAGTCAGCCAGGTACCCCTAGGAAGGGTCAGATCTGTCTGGAAGGTATTGAGCAGGGAAGCTCTTCCAGAGAAGCTAATTTTGGGTAGCTAGGGAGTTACTCTTTATACTTAGTTGGTGTAAATACATAAATGGGCTTTGAACATCAATTCCCAGAATATATGTTTCTGACTCCTGTTTTCCTGGAAAGTCAGTTGGTCATCATAGTTTCTTTGTTCTGCACCTGATGCCTTAAGTTTTATCTTTCATATTTTTCAGATTCTGTACTGCCTTAGTGTGTGACTCTGAACTTCATATAAAGTGTTAGCAAGTTGTCTTCACAGTTTAGTTAGACAAAACAATCCTTTTCCAGCTGGGGAACCAAGGACACCATTGCAGCTTTGGGCCCAAAAAAGTAAAAACAACGGTGAATTGAGGAGAGCAATCTGGGGGGATGGGACTTCATAACCTGAAGCCGTAATTGAACAATTAATCCCAATATGTAAATGAACAAAAACTTATAAAAGTGTGAAGACTCGTGACTGGTCATCCATCTTAGGTCCATCTTGGGTAGAGCCATGGCTGAGCTCTTGTACTGCCCCAAGTGTATCCTTTGAAGGCCTTTCTAATAAATATCTACTTTATTTCTTTAACACTGTCTAGCCTCTGTTCTAGGTCAGCATCTCCAGGCATCACACCCATCAAGGTTTCTTTCTCCTGCCAACTGCTCCCCATCAAGAAGGTTTCAGCTGAGCTTATCTGAGACTCTAAGGAGATATCCTTCTTTGTCAGTATGTTTGCTGGGTCATCATTGTAGAGGCTCCATTCCCCATGTAGGCAGCTAAGCACCACACAGCTGCTCACTCACTCTCCCACAGTGGGATGGGGAAGAGAATAGAAAGGAAAAAAGTGAGAAAACTCTCAAGTATGGGCTGGATGAGCAGACAGTGAGGTCAACTGAAAACTGGATGGATGGCCCAGTCCAGGGGGTGGTGATCAGCGGCACAAAGTCTTGTTAGAGGCCAGTAATTAGCAGTGTACTTCAAGTGTTGATACTAGATCCAATCCTATTCAATGTCTTCAGTAATGATCTGGATGATGGGTAGACAGACTGTATCCTCAGTAAGTTTACATGATGCCAAAATGATTTTTGCTTTTATATTTTCTTCATATATATATTTGTGGCTTTGTGGACTATTATTGTATAGTTATATAGTTTCCAGCTAACTCCAGCATTTTTCCTACCCCCATAGAGAGAAAGACAAAATACATTCCTAAAGTCCCCAATCCTATCTTCCTTCTTCCTCTGGGAACCAAGGATGAGCTACTCTTCCCAGACACTTTCTCATAAACAAAGTACAGCTAGTAGTAAGAAAGGGGGCTTCAGAAGAGGTGGAACCAAGATGGGGAATTATAGGATTCAAGATGACCCCCGTGGCAGGGAGAAATGATGCATCTGACTCCATTGATATTAGAAGGCTAATTAATTACTTTATTATACTATATAATTCTATACTATATTACACTACATCTAAACTGAATCTGCACAAGCACTCAACTCAACTGAACAGAATCTTGTGACTGTCTGCTGACCTACAGTCTGGACATATGCTTGGCCCTGATAGGCCAAGGAAACAAAACACCATCACTTTGGGTAAACAATCTCCATATTGCATTCTACTTTTGCACAAACACAGGCGCAGCAAATCAGATAAGAATTCTTCTTTCTCTGAGGTTCCTTGCTGTGTTTCCCAGAAAATATCCTTGGGAAGTTGTGCCTTGCTTTTCTCTGTGAAGAGAAATGTGGCCACAGGGAATTACCTCATTACTTGTGCTTCTAATTGGGAATTCTTGTCAATTATGCTATTTTGCTATACTTATAAAATTGTACTTGCCCTATGTGATGTGGGCATATTTTCATACTTGTCCCTGGAGGCCTCCAATTAAAGACCAGCTTTTACATTACTTTCTATATTAATATTGTCTCGAAAGTATGTTGTTTTGTTTCTAGTTTTTTAAGGCATTGTACAGATGATAGAGAACTGAGAAGAGGGGCTAATACACCAGATGGGTGTGCTGTTATCCAGAGGGATCTCAACAGACTAGAGAAATGGGAAATGGGCAGATAGGAGCCTCATGCTGTTCAACAAGGGAAAGTGCAAAGTTCTGCACCTGGGGAGGAACAACCCAATGCACCAATAAATGATGGAAGCCAACTGGCTGGAAAGCAGCTTTACAGAAAAGGACATGGGGGGCTCCTGTTGGACACCAAGTTGAACATGAGCCAACAATGTGCCCTTGCTGCAGAGAAAGCTAAGGATATTCTGGGCTGCATTAGGAAGAATGTTGCTAGCGGGTTGAGGGAGGTGATCCTTCCCTGCTAGTCAACACTGGTGAGGCCACACCTGGAGTCCTTTGTCCAGTTCTGGACTCCTTCATAGAGAAGAGGTGTGGGTATAGAGTAGAGAGTGCAGCAAAGGGACACAAGGATGATTAAGGGACTGGAGCATCTCTCATACGAGGAAGGGCTGAGAGAGCTGGACTCTTCAGCCTGGAGAAGAGAAAGCTCAGCAGGGATCTCAGAGAAGTGCTGGAGTCTCCTTCCTTAGAGGTATTCAAAAGACATCTGGACACAGTTTGGGCATATGGCTCTAGATGGCCATGATGGAGCACCAGTGTTGTACCAGATTACTTCCACAGGTTCCTTTCAACCTCAACCATTTCATGATGTCTTGTTTTTAATTAGTTATTTGCTCTTCTCCCAGTTCTGCTGTCAAGTCCACCAGCAAGAGTTTTATGATTTTTCCCTGCATCATTCATAACATTTATATAGTAGAAGGTCAAATAACTTATTTCTGTAATTGCAGTAAAATCACATCTACTTGATTTTGGTAGTCTGTTTAAGATTTCCCTAAGAAATCTGTTGTTTAATAGATGACGTGGGTTATTTTAATTATTTTTTTAAAATTAAAATGTTGTTTTTTAGCAAGTGAAATGTCATGAAGGAGAATATGATTACATCAGTTATATTGTTATAATAAATTATTTTGCATAAATATTTGAAAAAATCTGTTTATCTAAAGATTTTGTGAATTTATTAATAATTCAACAACGAGTTATGGTTCAAGCAAATTTTTAAAATCCAAAATGTTTAACCAAAATGGTTTATACTGCAACATTTCAAATATGTGTCGGAACAATACTTTGATTTTAAAAAGGTTTAAAACTTCTCAAATCATTATGGAAAACCTTGTTGTTTATTGAATGAAATATGTTTGAAAACTATTCACTTTTTCATTTGGATTAAAAAAATCCTGTCTCATACACTTTTCTCAGGCAGAATTTGTTTATCAGCCTTCACAGTTTTATGAG
Organism: Montifringilla adamsi; assembly: GCA_017590115.1. NCBI lineage: Eukaryota > Metazoa > Chordata > Aves > Passeriformes > Passeridae > Montifringilla > Montifringilla adamsi. The sequence goes on along the minus strand of JAGGNK010010059.1, from coordinate 32,833 downwards.
GCAGAAGGTTGATGGCTGATACTGTGGAACCTTAGAATAGTGTTGTTGATATGAGGGAAAAAAAACCTAACTCCACAACTTGTAAAAGTTGTAAAGCCTGTATGTTTATTACAGTGCTGGACGCATGTGCACCCCTGAGAATTCCCGAACCTTATTTATCCCCCCTTACTTGTACATATGCATAGAGTTTCACAATAGGTTCATGGATATTCATTTTACTGGTTTCCATTACAACTTGCAATTAGTCCTTGTACAGAGAACTCTCTGGTCACTTTGTCTCTTGTAGCCTCAGCTTTGGCTCTCATCTTTGTTTCAAAGTTCAAGGGATCCCTCTTATCTCCCTTTTAGCTTGGGAGTTCACATTCTTTTTTCTTGGCTGAGGTGAGAACAGGCAGTCTTGAGCACAGCAGAATTAACAGACTAAACAAGTTTAAACAGCATATTTCATCTGTGCAAGCAAGCTACAGACTAAGTAATTCAAAATGGCACATTTCACCTAAATCCTAAATGGATTTCTACCCTGTTAAATTTCCACTCTGCTTCATTGTCCAAAATTAACTATGAGCCTAAAACATCAGGACTTGAGTTGAAAGATACCTAAGTAACTAAAATATAACAAAATAATATAACATGGTCAAAGGGAGTCAATAACAAGGTAAAAGATAGATAATCACAATGGACTATCTCACCAAGGTCAGACTATTATCATGTCAGGCAGCTATATCATATAATCCTGATGTTTCATTTATCATATGTCAATTTTAAACTTTCTAATTTCTGCCCTTCATTGCTTTTGTTGGAAGGAACTTTGCTGCTCTGTTGTGTACAAGTCGCCAAATTTGAAACGGAATACTATTCAGTTTATACACTTCTGTTGCTGTGACAATACTGTAATTTAATTTAATAATTATTCCTGAGGTTTAATAATCCCTGAGGTTTACTCACTTGTCGCTGTCGGGGCGGTCACGACACAACGAAGAGACCAGAAGCAGTCTCATTTGGCAACTCCTTAATACAAAATATGTCCGACTTTTTATACACTCTGTGATAGTTTATACTTCTTCTACCTTAACTATTGGCCACAATAAATCAACATAACACCATTGGTGAAAAGTTACAGTGACTTAACTAACTTTCTAAAAATACTCCATCCAGCTGCGAAGTTCTCTTCTTGTCTTTCTTCTGTTCCTCACTTCTCTTGGTCTCCTTGGTTACAGCCTTGAAGACAGCTCCTTATCAGCTACTTCCTTGCTTCTTGCTCCTTCAGCTAACAGGCCCACTGTTAGCTCCTTCCACACTCACTAGTGTATTTTTAGAGATTAATCAAATTGCCTCTTGATGTTGACTTTGATATACTAAATAAATGCTGTGTGTGTATTGGCTGGCTGCCAGGCACTTACCCAGCTGCTCTCTCAGGAGGATGTGGGACAAAATAGGATGGAAAAACTCATGAACCGTAATAAAGTCAAGAAGATCACTGTCCTAGTCCTGGCCAGGACAGAGTTACTTTTTTTCAGTAGCAGAGTGTGGTGGGCTGTGTGTCTGTAGTCCCAGCTGCTGGGGATGTTAGCGTTCAGAAACACGTAACCACAGAATGATTATATGCAGGTGCTTTTATTGAAGAGCTCTGGGTGTCAGGGGTACAGACCCAAATCTGACTCCGACATGGGTTCGGGATGAACACATTTTTATACCCTTATCGTTATATAACTACATATTAATTATTAAACTTATATTGTTCTATTGTATACATTGATTTCATCCAAGCATGGATTTTTGTAATTTCTGTCAAACCCCCCAAACATTGTTTCTCATTATTCTTGTTACAATTAAACAATAATTATATCCAATTACCAAACAATCATTGCATTTAACAATGATATCATTTATCATAGTCATTAAATGATTATACAGGTGCAGTTTTGCATGATCCAGTAAAGCCTAAAATTTTCCCAGGGTCTACCAGGCCCAACTTTTCTTTCCAACTCCCCTGAATATCCCATGATTTTAGAAACATTTTATCCCTATACTATCAGGGAGACTGAGCCTGCCTGATCACTTGAGCCCCAGTGATGCTGTTTTGGTTTCAGTATTTTTTCTTTTTATATGTTCTCTGTATTTTTCGCACATATATTTGTAGATTTATAACTTATTGTTTTAGTAGCTAATTTTCCCAATAATTTTCCATAGCCTTTCCCTAAAGAGAAACAAAAAACAAATCCTAGAACTTCAAGCCCTGGAGGGCACAAGGCCCATATGCTATCTTGGTTCTTCCTAGCTACCAAGGTTAAGAACAACTCTTTGAGATACATTTTCATAGACAATGTACAGATAGTGCCAAGGGAGGAGGTCCAGTGAAGGGGCTTGACCTGGGGGAGAATTGCATCACCACTTGTCCTCCTAATTGGTGCTTTTTATCAATTATGCTAATTTCCTAAAACCTATAAAAATATACTCACTCATGGGGGGTGGGTTTTTGTGGACATCTTTCCATAACTGCCCCTGAAGGCCTTCAAATAAAGATCCACTTTTATATTACCTCCTTAGTAAAATTATCCTGAGTTTCATTTTTAGGTTGGAGAAAAGGCAACAGTTATTCTGGCAACCCAAATGGGACAATGGAACCTGGTACCCTTCCTCTGGATTAGAAACATCATGCAAAGAATTATTTCCTGCCGACAATCTTAACAATTCCCTGCAACAGCCTGAAGTTGAGATACCATGGTTCTGAAACTTAAGTGATACGTAACAAAAGGTTAATGGCAAGTAACATTGCTACAAGATTCACATGTAAAACAAGCAAGATAGCAAAGCAAGTGAGATAACAAGAGTGTCTTAGGTTGGAAGTGGGGGTGTGTATTCTATTTACTATCTGTTAGAGGTGGGGCAGTTATCTTCTGTTAATTGGGCAGTTTGCTTTATATATTCCACAACCAATCCTCTCTCCGGGAAATATCTTCTATTAATGGGCCATTGAATCTCACTGCATGACTGATAGAATTACATCTTCCCTTGTGAGATGCTCTGCCCAGGGGGAGGAGCCAAGCAGTCCTACCTGGATATAATCTGACATTTGGAACACCAAAAGCAGCCTTTCCCCACTGGATTCCCAGAGGAAGACCAGGCCCATCCACACCCCCACTGGATCTTCAGAGGAAAACTACACCCTTCTACAGGATCACTGCTTCAACAGAACCACATCTGTCACTCCAGGAGGACTGCAGCCACCATTTAATTGGACTGCTACCAACACCCTGACCAACAGGGTGTCAGGTCATATATTCTGACTCTGTCAGTGGGGTTTATTTTGTTTTGGTTTTTTGGGGGGTTTGTTGTTGTTGTTGTTGTTGTTGTTGTTGTTGTTTTTACTATTGCATTTGTATTTTTAATTTTCCTAGTAAAGAACTGTTATTCCTATTCCCATATCTTTGCCTGAGAGCCTCTTAATTTCAAAATTTTCATAATTTGGAAGGAGGGGGTTTACATTTTCCATTTCAAGGAAGGCTCCTGCCTTCCTTAGCAACACCTGTCTATTCAAACTGAGACAACAGGCTTTTATACTTTTACAGTTCTGGCATCTAGCCTTGTTTGTTTGCTTAGGCATAGCCTTTTGTGTCAGTTTCCCTTCTTATCTCACCAGACTGAAGCCCAAAACTGGGCAAGAAAATAAAACTCTATAGTCAGATGGCTACAGAGCAGGTATTTCTTTATTCAGTACTGGGAGTGAGGGGGATCTCTCCGCCAAAAACTCACTCGATCTTCTTTAGCCTGCAGTTACATTTTTAAAGTCCTTCCATGCAGTGTCATGATTACAAGATATCAGCATACTCATATTAGCATAAAGCTGTGTTATGGTTTTACAGCAGTTTGTTGCTTTCATGCATACATCAGTTCCTTCTGTGGTGGTTGTCAGTTTTCTGGTGGTCTTTTGATGAAGATTTTTGTAGTCTTCCTCATGTTTGAACTTTTTACCTCTATCTTCAGCACATGCCTGGTACTTCTTGTTTTTCAGACTAACTTGTTTTTAGCTAATTTTGCAGTTTGCAAGTTCCATTAAAACTTGCTGTCTTGCTCTTGATGGCGCTTGTTATCTCACTTGCTTTGCTATCTCACTTGTTTTACCTGTGCATCTTGTTACAATGTTACTTGTTAACCTTTTGTTACATATCACTTAGGATTCAATACCCCCTTTCTTTTTACTTTTATGAATTCTTTCACAAATTATTGTGTGTTTATTCTCCAGAAATATGTTCTTCTTTCTACTCTATGTCTCAATTTATATCTCTTCCAATCATCATAAGACATTGTGGTTCACTGACGGCACCACGAAAAGCACTGGCTAAATATGTAGGTACACAAAATGATTATTCCTAACAACAAGATTCCCATGAATAATTGTTTTAACCAATTTAGATTAGGGACCCAAGATGTGTCTCCCATAAGTGAGTTGACCAAGATGTATCATCCCTTGTTACTTTATGGAGTATCTTTGCATGTTGCCAGATTGTATGTATATCTGTTTTTATTTGCCCTGATTGATTTATGTAAGTAACTGGTATTTATCAATGTACAGACTCCTGCCATTTGTGCTGTGATCATATCTAATTCCAGCAGACCAGACCTGAAGGACGTGCCTCTAGAGAATCCAGATTGGGAACTGCATACAGATAGAAGCAGCTTTATGAGAAATGGTAAGAAAATGGCACGCAACGCAGTGACAACCGCAGATAAGGTAATCAAGGCGAAGGCTTTGCCATCAGATTGTCGATGCGACAGTTTAGTCAGAGAGAGAGAAACAGATAGTTTTCCCAGGCATCAGGCATCATCCTGGGGAAAGAGGTGGGAACGCTCAGAGAAGGAATTAAAACAATTCTTAAGTCTCTGCAGCTGGTGTTTGTGAACATGTGGAACGTGTTATACATGATGTTATGGAAAGATGGTGTTGTTCCTAATTAACCAATTGTGTGACAGGTGTTGTTAAGAACCAATCAGGTTCTGGATGAATATCTTGCCTATAAAAATGTGAAGCTCTAATAAAGTTTGCTCTTCTGCCTCCTGAGCACGGAGTCAAATGTAGCTTTCTATCAGCTGTCCCTAACTCAATAGTGACATTAGATGTATCATCACAGAAAGCTGAACTCATTGCACTGACGAGAGCTCTAAAACTGAGTGAGGGAAAGAAGGTGAATATGTGGACTGACTCCAAATATGCCTTTAGTGTTGTCCATGCCCATGGAGGCATCTGGAAGAAGAGAGGGCTGCTAACTGCTCAAGGTAATGAAATTAAGCATGCTGAAGAGATCCTCACACTCCTGCAGAGTATTTGGAAGCCCACAGAGGTAGCTATTATGTATTGCAGAAGTCATCAAAAAGGGAAAACAACTCCCAAACTGGGAAATCATTTTGCTGATGCAACAGCAAAAGGGGTTTCAAGAAAAGGCATTCTTGCAGTCGTACCACAGAAAGAAATAGGTTTGTCAGAGTTTACCTCAAGATATGATCAGAGAGACCACAAGTTAATTAAGTTTCTTAAGGCTGAGGTTAAAGAAAGCAGATGGGATGTCACCCCAGAGGGACAGGTTGTAGTTGCACCCCTGTTCCTTCGAGAAATAGCACAGCGAAAGCATGAAAGTACCCACTGGGGAACAGAAAATCTTTTAAAACATCTGAGGAAGGTAGTAATAGGGAGACAAATGACTGATATTGTACAATCTATAACAAGCAAGTGTGAAATCTTTTGTATAAACAATCCTGTGGAGATTACTGGTGAATAGATTTTGCTGAGTTATCACATAAAGAGGGATACAGGTATGTATTGGTATTGGTTGACACCTTCAGTGGATAGCCTGAGGCTTACCCCTGTTGTACCAACACAGCAAAGGAGGTGGTAAAAGTTTTACTCAATGATATAATTCCAAAGTTTGGGGTTCCTTTGGGGATGTCATCAGATAGGGGACCACATTGTGTTGCAACAGTAGTTGGGGAAGCTATCAGGATTCTGGGCATTACTTGGGACCTGCCCACACCATACAGGCCCTAAGCAAGTGGCAAAGTTGAACATATGAATAGAACCCTGTAAACCCAGATTAGTAAGAGCTGTCAAGAAACATCCATCACACATGGGTTCAGGCCTTGCCTATGGCCTTACTGAGAATCTGCATACAACCAAGGTGGAGAGACAACATGAGTCCCTATGAAATATTATATGGCAGGCCATATCAGGTTCCACATACCCCAGGAGAAATTCATATGAAGAGTAGAAATTATTTACAGAAGTACTTAATGGCTTTAATTTTAATTTTGCAGAAGCTCCAGAGATTTGTTGTGTTATCCAGGCCAATAGGACTGGACGCACCTGCTCATCCATTCCAGCCTGGAGACCTGGTCTATGTTAAATGGTGGGACAGCGACCCCTTGCAAGCTAAGTGGAAAGGACCATTCCAAGTTTTGCTGACCACCCTTACCATGGTCAAGGTTGCTGGCAAGGGACTGTGGATCCACTACTTCTGCTTCTGCTCCTGAAACCATTGGGAAAACAGAGACTGATGCAAATCAGGATGATGTAGTTTAAACTGTTCTTTTCATGTCTGTTATCCGCACAACTGGTAACCATGACTCAGGGTTAGCTCCATGATTTGCATGGGACTTTATTCCAAAATGTATCCAAAACTCTTAATAAGAACAACTGCTGGATTTGTACTTAATTGATACCTATGCATGGGAGTAGTAACTGGCCACTGACTGGCATTTTAATGAAAGCAGACGGTGTTGAAAGGTGGGAACAAATCAGTAAGACCATTCTGCCTCCTATACCCCTGAGTGGCCTAATAGATCACAGGAATTATACAGTTCCCTGTGCAATTGTAAATGCCACAGAAAAGGCCATTCTTCCTTCATATTGCCATAAGACCAAAATCATGGAAAGAATAAGCCCAAAATCTGTGAGAAACATGGAACTTACATAATGGAGACTAGTTCAACCACTTGGAACAGGGTGGTATTGGATATGTGACAATAAGACCTGGAAAATCTGGTCCATAGATAAAGATTGGGCCTGTGCCCTTGGGACTGTAATTCCAAACATAACAATATTTGATCATATTGGAAATCCAAATGGGAGGATGAAAAGATCTATTAATCTCCTCATTGAACGTCCCACACTTTTCCATAGTATTATGAGAGCTCTCATTCCCTCTTTCGGAATAGTTGAGCTGGAGACGGCAGTTGTAAACATCTCAGCCGTTATTGAACATATTGAACAGCAGACTACAGATGCAATTTTGGCCTTACAAGAACAAGTCAATGGTCTGTCTTGTATGTTTTTACAGAACAGAATGGGTCTCATTTTCCTGCTGGCCGCAGAAGGAGGTATATGTGCTATCATTAATACCACTTGTTCTTATGTGGACCAGAGTGGAAGAATTAGGAAGGATTTGGCTGAAATTCGGAAGCAGACTCAAATTTTACATGAAGTAGCTTCCAGAAATAACACCTTAAAATTTGACCATATCTTCAACACCCTCACCTCATGGTTATCAAACTGGGCCTGGATAAAAACTACAATTACAGCTATTATAACTGCTTCTGTCATGTGTGATAGCCTGTGGGATGGCCGGCTGTGAAGCCAGTGCTGCAGTTAATGCAGGGTAAAGACTAGACAAAGTAGAGTCTTGTTAGTCTCTAAAAGGGGGAAATGATGCCATGATGAATTTTGCCTTTTCTTTTTATATACCTTTTATGTATTCTCAGTATTCTTAGCATACATACTTATAATTCTTTAGCCTGATATCGTAGCTTAACTCCCAGTATTCTGCTAGGCAAGAAGACCAAACATCCTAAAGGCCCCACAGTTGGGGACCGGAAAGCCTTACGTTATCTTGAGAAACCAAGGGTCTTTCTAGAACATATTTTGTAAACTATGTTCAAGCCCCATCTGGGGGGAATACTTTAGAATAGGGAGATGTTATGCCATTCATTTAAGCTTCTCATTGGGGAATCTTTGCCAGATATGCTAATTTGCACGGTCTATAAAATTGTATATGTGGTATAATGGGTGTGTGCATTTTGGCGTATTCCACCTTGATGAATTGTTGCACCATAAGGATCCTTAATAAATAACAAGATAAAACCCCTTTTATCCCTTAACTGTGTCTGGCTCATAATTCTAGGGCCAGAGAAAAAGGCATCAGGAGGGGTTGACATCTTATGAGTTTATGCTACTGGGGCTACTCAGTGTGCCTTTTGGCTCTCTCATGTGTTGGGAAATGTTTATTGTACCTATGAGGTGAACTAAACACATTTGTGTTTAAGTATAAAGACATTTAATGAACATCACACTGTACAGACCACTACTGCCATAAGTGGTTCTGTAGGGAGTCTGCAGAGATACGCATGAGATGATTCCTTATATAGACTTGCACCAATCATATAATTAGGAGTCAATACTGTGACATTTTTTATCATATCAGAAAGGGAATTTATGCTCCCTTATGTGGAATTGTTCTGCCCCTAGCATTCCCACTTTTAGCCAATTTGACTGGTTCTACAGTTAGGCCTTCTTGCGTCCCAGGTCAGATCATTCCTGGGTCATGAATTACCATTGCTGAACAGTTACAGTTTGAATTTCCCCTCCAAGTGTCTGCTGAGATACTGGGCAAGGGAGATACAGACAGCTGTGTATGCCCACAGTTGACACATCTTTGTTCTGTGAGAGGAATTGCTGTAGAGAGCAGCTCAAACCATGTATCATGACAGGGTATGATAAAAATGCCACAACTCTAAGAAAATACAGTGGTAGTCCTAATGTGGTGTGATGGATTAAACTTGGCTGGATGTCAGGTGCCTACCAAGTGGTTTTATCACTCCCCTAGTCAGCTGGACAGGGAAAAGAAAATATAAAAAAAGACTCATGGGTTAAGGACAGGGAGAGATCACTCAGCAATTACTGCCAGGGGCAAACCAGACCTGACTCAGGGAAATTATTTTAATTTATTGTAAATCAAATCAGAGTAGGGTAATGAGAAATAAAAGCAAATCTTAAAACACCTTCCCTCCACCCCCTCCTCCCAGGTGCGACTTCACTTCTGGTTTCTCTACCTCCTCCCCCTAAATGGCACAGAGGGGCAGGGAATAGGGTTGAGTCAGTTCATAATGCTTTGTCTCTGCTGCTCCTTCCTCCTCAAACTCTTCCCTTGCTCCAGCATGAGGCCCCTCTCACAAGAGACAGCCTTCCATGAACTCCAACATGGGTCCCTCCCACAGGCTGCAGTTCTTTATGAACTACATCAGCATGGGTTCTTTCCATGCGTCCTTCAGGAACAGACTACATTGGTCCCCCATAGGGCCACAAGTCCTGCCAGAAACCTGCTCCACAGGGCTCTCCAGGGGGTCACAACCTCTTTTGAGTGTATCCACCTGCTCCGGCGTAGGGTCCTCCATGGTCTGCAGGGTGTATATCTGCACCACCATGGACCTCCATGGGCTGCAGGAGAACAAACTGCTTCACCATGGTCTTCACCACAGGCTGCAGGGGAATCTCTTCTTTGGCACCCTGAACACCCCCTCCCCCTCCTTCACTGAACTTGGTGTCTGCAGAGTTGCTGCTCACACATATTCTCATTCCTCTCTTCTCAGTCTGCTGTTGTGCAGCAGCTTTTTCCTCTTCTTAAATATGTTATCACAGAGGTGCTGCCACCATCACTGGCTCAGCTTTGGCCAGCAGCAGGTCTGTCTTGGCTGGCATTAGCTCTATCAGACATGGGGGAAGCTTCTGACATTTTCTCACAGAAGCCACCTGTACTGGGTTTGCATGGCCAAGCTTTGGTAGTAGGGGGGGCAACAGGGGTGGCTTCTGTGAGTAGCTGCTAGAAGCTTCCTCAATGTCTGTCAAAGCCAATCCTTGGCAGCTCCAAAGACAGACATACCGCTGGTCAAGGCTGGGCCAATTAGAAATTGTGGTAATGGCTCTGTGATAACATATTTAAGAAAAAGAAAAAAAGCTATTGGGCAATTGTAATTGCAGCTAGAGAAGAGCAGAGTGAGAATATGTGAGAGGAACAACTCTGCAGACACCAAGGTCAGTGAAGAAGGAGGGGATGCACCAAGCACTGGAGCTGAGATTCCTCTGCAGTCTGTGGTGAAGACCATGGTGAAGCATGTTGTCCCCTACAGCCCATGGAGGACCACGGGGATGCAGAGATCCACCTGCAGCCCGTGGAGGAGACCCACGCTGGAGCAGATGGATGCCTGAGAGGGGGATGTGACCCCATGGGAGGTCCATGAAGGGAGGAGCCCACACTAGAGGAGCCGGTCCTTGAAGGACTGCACCCCGTGGAAGAGTGACCCATGTTGCAGCAGTTTGAGGAGGACCATTGCCCATGGGAAGGACTCATGTTGCAGCAGTTTGCAGAGAACTGTTGCTCATGAAATGGACTCATGTTGGAGAAGTTCATGGAGAACTTTCTCTTGTGAGAGGGACCCCATGGTGGAGCAGGGAAGGACTCCTCTCCTTGAGCAGCAGGAGAAAAAACTGATGGTAACCCCCATTTCCTGTCTCCCTGCACTGCTGGGGTAGGAGGTAGAGCTGGGAAGGAAGGAGGGGTGGGGGGAAGATGTTTTTAAGGGTTTATTTTACTTCTCATTATCCTGCTCTGATTTTGTTAGTAATTAATTCAATTAATATCCCTAATCCTAGCCTGTTTAGCCTGTGATGGTATTTGGTGAGTGATCTCTCCCGGTCCTTAGCTCAACTCATGAACCCTTTCTTATATTTTCTTTCCCTTGTCCAGCTGCAGAAGGGAGTTATAGAGAGGCTTTGGTCAGTGTCTGGCATCCAGCCAGAGTTTACATTTTCTTTTCTTGAAGGTGTGACCTGGATGGTATCAGTTCTCATGGATGTATTACACACATCTCTGAAGGCCTTATGAATGCCAGAATAGAATTAACTGCTTTTTATACTAACTATCCTGGGATATGCTATTTCCTGACAAAGCAAGGGTGAGCATCTGAGCAGGTGGCATGACTCCCTCCTCTCCTTCCTCCAGATTCTTCTCTCAGTTGACTTCAAGATTGTGGAATGCAGGCTTCGCCCAGCTCCCTAACTCTATGGACCTGAAAAGAGAAGAAAGGAATCTCCTCCTGCCTTTTTTTCCTGACACAGAAAGATCTCTGGTGGACAAGGAGAGTTTGTCCCCAGGACTGTGCATAGCACCAGCCTAAGTCTAATTTCCTAGGTAGTTCAAATGCCCTGCTAAGATGATTTTGGAAAACACTTTCATAGCAGGATGCAACAGATGTGAGGAAGCTCTAGGAGTGCCTTGCTGACCAGAGCCTGTGGTGATGAGAACCATGTAGAAGAAACATACCCCACATAACAGACCACAGCTAGGGAGGACCTGCCAAGCCTGCTCCACTGGCTGCCCCACCACTATCCACTGATTCACCCTGTCGCCTTGGGCTGTCCGCGAGGGGCCGCAAAAAAACTATATACCTCGGGCCATGCTGGGCCATGAGGCCCACAGACTGTGCCTACCCTGCCTGGCCACCCCCAGCAGAGTTCCTGCAGTGCCAGGGGGTGCTACAGCGCCGTCTGCCTCGCTAGACCCTGGCGCTGCGGCCATGTCCAGTGGAGGTTTCAAAGTCTGGCAGCGGAGACGCAGGTTGTATATAAGGGCTGAAAGGCTAGCTCAATCTGCTTAGTTGCTGCTTGATCTCCTTTGTTTCCTGGTTTATTTTTTTCGTTGTGCTGGGCCCAGGCAGTAGCGTGGAGCGAGCCGGCCTGCTGGATCTGTTCCCATCGTCGCACCAGCATCACTGAGGTCGCCATTTTCACCTCCTCCCCGCCCTGAACCCTCCTGACTGAGCTCGCTACACTGCAGAGGGAAGGCGCTTTGCTGGTGGCAGCATCTGTGTTTGGCGTTCAGCTGTGGCAGGGAAGTGGACTGGGAGGACAAAGATAGGCTAGCACCACTCCTGCTCGTTGCGTGTGACCACCTAGCTATCACCAGTTTCCTCCACTGATTTCGTCTTCATCCTCTTCCACCCTGGGGCACGGGACTCCTGAAAGGAGGGGGAAAAGTTGCCGAGGAGAGGTGGACAAGGAGAGACTGCCACTGCGGACAGCAGTGAGTGATGGGAGTAACAGGGATTTGGGTTCCCCCTGCCAGCCTAGTCGGCCATTTTACGACCCCCTCCTTCCCCCATGAGCCAGACTTGCGGCCTCGCCAGCCTGCCCTCCATCATGGGTGCTGCTGGGGCTGGATTGAGTAGGGGGATGTGGAGCAGGTACCTGCAGCCAGCGGTGAGTCGGGCTGCGCTTCGTACACTGGAACCAGTCACTCCCTTTCCCCAAGTGGGTTAGCGCTGGCAGTCTCTCCTTGTGGAGTCCCCAGCTTGCTGGTGGCAGTTCCTTACTGAGGAGCCCACCACTACAAGCCCTCAGCCCTGCAGCTGGGCTGGGCGAGCTCCCCGTGAGCGGCGGCTGAGCCGCCGAGGCCCTATAGTGAGACAATGTGAGGAGAAGAGTTAGTCCTCTTGCAGGAGTATGTATACTCAGAACAGGTAGGCTCTTTGTCAATATCTCGATGAGGATGGTCTCAAGGCATTTTAAAAAAGTTTTCTCCTGACACTCTATTAAAAAAAAAAAAAAAAGGGCAAGAAACAGCGTTTCTGGTAGGTTATAAAAAAATAAGGGTGTTAGTGGATGGGTGGTTTGTGATTATTTTTATTTTTTTTTCCCGGGGAGGTAGATGTGAGAGCATAGTGAGTTGAAGTGTGGTGCTTTGAGCAGGTTGCTCGGTAGTAGACCTGCGGGAGGTCAAATCTGTGCAGAGACTGAGCTCGGCCCATGCTGAACACAGTGTGGTGGCCTGGCCTGCTGGAGATGCTGCAGTGCTTCTCTCTCAAGCAAAAGGGACGAGTGTTACCGCAACCCACACTGCCTGTCCTTCCACCCCTCCACCCCTGAATTTTAAAATAATGGTATAGCTTCTAGTACAGCACTGTGAAATGCAGAATGTCACTCTAAAGAAAAATTCCTTGAAGCTACCTATTAAACCAAGTGTTCAAAGGCTATTTGGGATGTAAGAGTGATAAACTAATTTTATATTCAAAGATCTAAAATCTTATTTGAACTTGGTTGTTTGTAATGTTGGGGTTGTTTTTTAATTAAGCATTTAATTTTTAGTCTGTTATGTAGTATATGTTATTTCATGCTTTTATCAAAATTATAAATCCCCATCAGTTTTTGTGATTTCTAACTCTGAAATCAGATGTGAAGTAGATCATAGAATCATAGAATGGTTTGGATTAGAAGGAACCTTAAAAATCATGAAGTCCCAAACACTCTGCCATAGGCATAGACACCTTTCACTAGACCAGGTTGCTCAGAGCTCCATCCAGCCTCACCTTGAACACTTCCAGGGATAGGACATCCACGACTTTTCTGGGTAGCCTGTTCCAGTGCCTCCTCACCCTCACAGTAAAGAATTTTTTCCTAATATCTAATCTAAACCTACTCTCAGTTTGAAGCCATTCCCCCTTGTCCTGTCACTACATGCTATTGTAAATAATTTATCTCCATCTTTCTTGTAGGCTCCCTTCAGGTACTGGAAGGCTGCAATTAGGTCACCCCAAAGCCTTTTCTTTTCTAGGCTGAACAACACCAACTCTATCAGTCTTTCCTCACAGGAGAGGTGCTCCATCCCTCTAATGATCTTGGTGGTCTCCTCTGGACTTGCTCAATCAGGTCTATGTGTTGGGGACCCCAGAGCTGGATGCAGCACTCCAGGTGGGGTTTGAGCAGAGGGGAAGACTCACCTCCTTCGCCCTGCTGCCTATGCTGCTTTTGATGCAGCCCAGGACATGACTGACTTTCTGGGGTGCAAGTGCACATTGCTGGCTCATGTCCAGGTTTTCCTCCACCAGCACCCCCAAGTCTTTCTCGATCCATTCATCCCCCAGCCTATATTGATACCAAGGGTTGTCCCAACCCAGGTGCAGCACCTTGTACTTGGTCTTATTAAACTTCATGAGATTCCCATGGGTCCACTTCCTGAGCTTGTCCAGGTCCCTCTAAATGGCCCCATCCTTTAGGTGTGTCAACTGCACCACTCAGCTTGGTGTCATCTGCAAATTTGCTGAGGGTGCATTCAATCCCTTTGTCTATGGCATTAATGAAGATATTAATTAACATTTGGTCCCAATATGGACCCCTGAAGGACACCACTTGTCATTGATGTCCATCAGGACTCTGAACTGTTGACCACTACCCTCTGAATGCAACCGTCCAACCACTTTCTCATCCATTTAACAGTCCACTCATCAAATCTATCTCTCTCCAATTTAGAGAGAAGGATGTTGTGGGGGACTGTCAAAGGTTTTACTGAAGTCCAGATAAATGACATTGCAGCCCTTCCTTTGTCCACTGATGGAGTCACTTGATCATAGAAGACCACTAAGTTGGTCAGGCAGGACTTGCTCTTGGTGAAGCTGTGCTGGCTGCCCTGAATCACCTCCCTGTCCTCCATGTGCCTTAGCATAGCTTTGAGGAGGATCTCTTCCATGATCTTCCCAGGCACAGAGGTGAGGCTGACAGGGCAATAGTTCCCAGGGTATAGTAGCAGCGTGCCCCTGATCAGGGAATAATGAGCATTGACTCCATGATTACAGAAGGCTGATCAATTGCTTTATTCTTACTACACTATACCACTAAGAAAAACCCATCGCCCTTGCCAGATAGTCCGATACACACGTGGATCTAATTGGTCAATGAATCCAAACACCATCACCAGAGTCCAGTTAAGGAATCACTCTTTGGTAAACAATCTCCATAACACATTCCACATGTGCACAACAGGTGCAGCAAGTGAAGATAAGAATTGTTTTCTCTGAGCTTTCTCACAGCTTCCCACAGCTTCCCAGGAAAGTCCTGGGAGCGAATTATGTCTCTCTCTGTTCAGAGGATATGTGATTACCACACCAGGGTCTTCCTTTCTACCCTTTTTAAAGATGGGTACAATGATTTCCCTTTTCCAGCCACCTGGGTCTTCACCTGACTGCCATGACTTTTCAAATATGGAGAGTGGCTTGGCAACTACATCAGCCAGTTCCTTCAGGACTGGGATGCATCTCATCAAGTCCCATAGACTTATGTTCCTCAGGTGGTCATGAACCTGATCTTTACTTACAGTGGGAGGGACTTTGCTCCCCCAGTCCCCATCCTGCTGTCCATCCACTCAAGAAGTGTGGGAAGAGATTGCCATTGAAGACTGAGGCAAAAACATTGTTGATTACCTCAGCCCTTTCCTCATCTGTTGCTATCGGTTTTCCAGTGTTGTTTATTGGGGGGAGCACGCCTTCTTTGACCTTCCTTTTCTGGCTGATATACCTGTGGAAGCCCTTCCTGTTATTCTTTGCGTCCCTTGCCAGGTTCAGTTCCAACATTGCCTTCGCTTTCCTCACCCCATCCCTACACAACTGAACTTCATCTCTATACTCTTCATGGGTCACTGTTGCGGTGTGATGTCATGGCTTGCCTCAGTTACCCCGGTCCTTCCCCAGGTGTGTCAATCACCTCTCCTTTCCCCCACCCCTGACCCCTGCTGAGTACTGTCTGTCAGTCCTGACATTCTAGAAGGGCATCAAGTAAGATTCAGGGGCTGTGTGGCCCAGAATAAAAACTCTGGATTAAAACTCTCCATCAGAACTGACTCCTTTCTTCACCATCGCCTTAAAGCTTCTCCGTCAGAGGATCTGAGGAGCAGACCCTCCACGGAGGAAGTTCTATCCCGCAAGCACTGGAGCTCGGGCATACCTGGGCTTGCCTCAACGTGCCCAGCTGCGACTCACAGCTAGCTAATAGTGTCTCTGGGGTGAAACACCACAGTTGCCACTATTTGGTTTAGCAGTAGGGTCAGACAAGCCAAGGCACATCCCTTTCAGCAATATTGGTACAAACCAATAGGTCACCTTCCCTAGCTTATACTGCCTGTGCATTTGCTTCTTTCCCTTTAGTTTGACCAGACAGCCCCTACTCAGCCATGCTGGTCTCTTGCCTTTCTTGCCCGATTTCTTGCTGATGGGGATTGCTGGCTCTTGCCTTAAAAATTTGCCAGCTCTATTCTACTCCCTTGTCCCTGAGGGCAGTCTCCCAGTGGAATTCCACTATCTCCCTGAAGAGCAGAAAGTCTGCTTTTCTAAATTTTACTGGACCCATATTTGTCATGACTGTGAACTCTACCAATGTATGATCACTGCAGCCCAGGCTGCCTCCAATCTTAACATCCCCAGTTAGCTCACTTGCATTGGGGGCCATCAGATCCAGTAACACATCCCCTCTGGTAGGACTGTCTGTTACCTGACTCAAGAAGTTATCCTCCATGCATTCCAGGAGTCTCCTGAATTGCCTACAGCTTGCTGTGGTACTTTTACAGCAGATGTCAGAGTGGCTGAAGTCCCCCAGCAGTACGAGAGCCTGTGAGCACGATGCTTCCTGTTGCTGAAGGCTTCATCAAGGAGGAAGAAGGTTCATCAACAGGTGCCCCCTTGATCAGGCAGCCTGTAGTAGCCTGTAGGCAACCAACCACAAGGTTCCCTTTGTTGCCTGTGTGAGAAATGACAGCTCACTTTTTACAATTATATTAAACTTTAACAAAAATTACAACAAAGGACTAAATAAGGAAAAATTACAGCGCTGGGAGCCCCCTGTGACTACCAGCCACGTGGCTCATCTACATAATGGATGCTCTGCCTTTTATATCCTTAGCCCCTCTGAAAGTTTTGTCAGTCAACTCTTTCTCTGCTGTCCACTGGTGGAGATTACTTTTTACATCTTGATTGGAGATCAGGTGTTGTTATGCTGCACCTCCTGGTAACAAGCCAGCCTCCTCTAAATGTCTTGACTACTAAGGCTCTTACAAGGCGGGGAGGGAAAGAGGACTATGGAATGGCATAGT
Source organism: Montifringilla adamsi (assembly GCA_017590115.1). Lineage (NCBI taxonomy): Eukaryota > Metazoa > Chordata > Aves > Passeriformes > Passeridae > Montifringilla > Montifringilla adamsi. The sequence goes on along the minus strand of JAGGNK010010059.1, from coordinate 15,881 downwards.
ACAATAACATTATTATATCTATCTCTTAATTGTGACAACCAACTATTACATTACTTATCTATAACACCCGCATCTCTTATTCTGACCCACAGGCTTTCAACCTGCTTGTGGCTGTTCTTCATGGTGAGTGGATGTGCTTCGGCATGTGAAGGAGAAGGTATTAAGGCATGTGGTTCTTCATCACAGTTACTATATTCCTCATCCACTCTTACGAAATATTGAAATGTGTTCTTCCCAAATGCTGACACCAAAGTTGGAACCATCTAAAAAAAAGATAAAAATGCATTTTTTCCTAACTTTTTGTTATAGGTTAACTGTGTGAGGCAGCGAAGCACCACACAGCTGCTTGCTCATTCTGCCCAAAGTGGGATGAGGAAGAGAATGGGAAGGGTAAAAGCATGAAAACACATATGTTGAAATAAAGACAGTTTAATGGTATAGCAAAAGCTGCATGCAAAGATAAAGCAAATTAAAGGAATTAATTCACTACTTCCTATTGATGGTTAGGTACTTCCAAGAAAGCAGGGCTTCATTACACGTAATGGTTGTGGTATTCACATACTCTTTGAACGGAGAGAGACAATTCTCTCTCCCAGGATTTTTCCTGGGAAAGGCAGTGAGAAAGCTCAGAGAGAGAAGAGAAACCAATTCTTATCGCTATTTGCTGCTCCTGTTGTTTGGCACATATGGAATATGTTATGGAGATTGTTTACAGAAAGGGATTTGTTAATTGGACTCTGCTGATGGTTGTTTGGACTGATTGACCAATTAGGTCAAAGCTGTGTCGTGACTGTCTGAAAGGGTCACGGGTTTTTCTTTAGTATAGTATAGTATTAGTATAGTATGTGATGTAATATAATATAGCTTAATAAAGCATTTGTTCAGCCTTCTGAATCATGGAGTCACTGCACATCATTCTCTGGCTGGGGGACGGCTTGCATTGATAAATGGCTATTTGGGAAGACAAATGCTATAACTCTAAACTTCGTCCCACATCCGTCTTTCTCCCAGCTTTTTATTGCTGAGCATGGTATCATATGATATAGAATATCCTTTTGGTCAATGGGGGTCAACTGTCTCGACTATGTCCCCTTCCACCTTTTTGTTCACCCCCAGCATACTCACTGGTGGAATGGGTTGAGAAGGACAGTAGGCTTTGGTGCTGTGTAATCACTGTTCAGCAATAGCCAAAACATCAGTGTGTCAACAACACTGTTTTGGTTACAGATCGGAAAAATATTGCCATATGCTCCTATGAAGAAAATTATCCTAGTCAAAACCAGTACACTTTTTCATTATAGTGTCACTATATATTACTTCATTCACTAAAGGTCTAGAGTATTGGGGGGAGAGGCGAAGGTGGAAAAAACTTTCTTCTTTCTTCTGGAAATAGTGTAAAAAATGGTAGTGAATTTTGGGAAATAAGTGCTTTTATATTAATAAACACATTGAGTTTATTGAGGAAACCCTATTCCATTTATTTCTGGCACTGAAAGCTTTTGCCACACTTTGGCAATACAGTCTTGCTATTGGAAGTGCTAGCCTAAAATGTTCACAGACTGCATTCATGCTTGTATTTGTTTCTGGATACCATCATAGAAAGGCTAGTGTATCTTTAAAATCTGAAATGTCTCTTCTATTGCCTTGGTTTTGTACTGTATGGTTACATATTTTTTCATGGACTGTCTTTTCTGTGCAAGATTTTTATGGTTTTAGCTTCCTGAAAGTGTGTGAGGAAGTAAGGGTTGAAAGTTCATACACCATATTTGCGTAACTTCAGTATGACAATTTAATTTTCAATGTAATAATTCAGGGAGTTGGAGCAAGGGTAAAAGAGTAGTTGGTTCACTTATTCAATGGAAATTGAATGTACTCTGTACAATTTAAGGGTAAAGGAAAAAATTTTGCATAAGATGTTGGTTGTTAACATCTCTGATGAAGGACTTATGGTAGGTTGGTGTAGTCAATTTTCTTTTTAGTTTAAGCTTAGGTAACTATTTTTCTACCTGTAGTTCTTGAGTTCTGCTTATTACAATACTCTTGTAGAGCCACACTTTGAAAATTGTGCTCTTCTGTTACTTCATTTTCTGATGCCCATTTGTACAAATACTTATTAATTTTTCATTATTGCTGTCCCTTGTACCCAGTATGTTTGTACCAGGCTGTCTTCCACTTCCTTCACTGTTAAACCTGGTTCAGCTTGCGTCTTTTGTTTGTGTTTTGAAGTAGAACACAGCTGATCAAGGTTGAACAACATCAGTGCATTACATGGTTTTAAGCCTAGCTGGAAATTAGGCACCACACAGCTGCTCGCTCACCCCCTACCCCAGTGGAATGGGGAGGAGGATTGAAGTAAAATTTTGTATGTTGAGGTAAGAACAGTTTAATAACTGAAAATTAAGCAAAATGCAATACTAATGCTAAATAATTATAATAAAAAGGAAATAAACAAATGATGCACAATGAAATTGCCCACCACCTGCTGACTGATACCAGACCTCCCCCTTCCTGAACCTAGATTGGCTGTCCTTCTAGGTAACTCCCCCCCAGTTTATATACTGGGCATGATGTTCTATTGTGTGGAATATCCCTTTGGTCAGTTTGAGTCACTTGTCCCAGCTATGCTCTCTCCCAGTTTCTTTTGTGTACCTCCTCACTGGCAGAGCATGAGACAAAAAAAAAAAAAAAAAAAAAAGTCTTTAACTTGGGAAAAAAATATT
>JAGGNK010010059.1:0-12956 GCA_017590115.1 Montifringilla adamsi | reverse complement strand
AAAAAAAAAAAAAAAAAAAAAAAAAGTACTTGACTTAGGATAAATATGACTTAGCAAAAAACCAAAACATCAGTGTGTTATCAACACCATTCTCATTCTGAATCCAAAACATAGCACTGTAACAGCTACTGAGAAGAAATTAACTCTACCCTATCTGAAATCAGGACACTGCAACAGTGTCACATTTGCTGTCATTTTTCACTGTAAAGTGCAACATGAGAAACTAAGTCACTTAGCCTTTGTGCTGGTGGAAACCATAAAGTAGAAGAAAGCTAGAAAACAAAGTTAATAATTAAGAAAATTGCAATTATGGAAATGAACTTTCTTTATAACCTATCTATATGATGAGTGTATTATCCATAAAATAGGATTGGAGAGTGCTTCAGGGAAATTGGTTGCTGTCTTGGTTTGAAAAGACAGGTGTCTGCTAAGGAAGGCAGGAGCCTCCCCTGAAATGGAAAATGTAAACCCCCTCCCTCCGAATTGTTATAATTTTGAAATTAAGGGGCTCTCAGGCAAAGATATGGGAGCAGGAATAACAGTTCTTTATTAGGGAAGAAAATAAAATTAACAATGCAGTAATACAGAACAACACTGACAGTCAGAATACAACCTGACACCCTGTTGGTCAGGGTGTTGGTAGCAGTCCAATTGAAATGGTGGCTGCAGTGCTCCTGGAGTGACAGATGTGGTTCTGTTGAAGCAATGATCCTGTAGAAGAGTATAGTCTTCCTCTGAAGATCCAGTGGTGGTGTAGATGGGCCTGGTCTTCCTCTGGGAATCCAGTGGAAAAGGCTGGCTCTGGTGTTCCAAGTCTCAGATTATATCCAGGTAGGAATGCTTGTGTCTTCCCCCTGGGCAGAACATCTCACAATGGGATGATGTAATTTTATCAGTCATGCAGTGAGACTCAATGGTCCATTAACAGAAGGAGGATGGGTCATGGAAGAGATAAAGCAAACTGCCCAATTAACAGAAGATAACTGCCCCACCTCTAACAGATAGGAATAGAATGTACACCCCCATTTCCAACCTAAGACAGTTGCTTGACTAAATTAGACATTGACTGGGTTGTTCTCCTGCTGTGTAAGGGGAAAGCAAATGAAAATGAGGCTCACAATGAAGTCCTATCTTTATCTACCCACATAAGAAGTTGCTCTCCCTCCTTTAAGTAGTGGAAGGCTGCATTGAGGTCTCTCCAGAGCCTTCTCTTCTCCAGGATGAACAACTCCAACTGTCTCAAACTATCTTCATAGGAGAGGTGCTCCAGCCATCTGATCATCTTTGTGGCCCTCTTCTGGAATCCATCTTGGAGATCCACATCCTTATATTGGGGGTGCCAGATCTGGACACAGTACTCCAGGTGGGGTCTCACAAGGGCAGAGTAGAGAGGGAGAATCACTTTCCTCTACCTGCTGGCCACACCTCTTTTGATGCAACCCAAGATGCAGTTGACCTTCTGGGCTGCAAGTGCACACTATTTGCTCATGTCCAGCTTTTCCTCCACGAGAACCCCAAGTTGTCCTCCACAGGACTGCTCTCAATGGGCCTTCTGCCAGTCTGTATTCATGTCTGGGATTGTCTCAACCCAGGTGTAGCACCTTACGCTTCAACTTGTTGAACTTCATTGGGTTCTTGTGGGCATACTTCTCACGTGTCAAAGTCCCCATAGACGGCATCCCTTTATTCTGTTGTGTCACCTGTACTGCTCAGCTTTATGTCATCTACAAACATACTGAAGATGTACTTGATCCTGCTGTCTGTGTCATTGGTAAAGATATTAAAGAGCACTGGTCACAAGACAGATCCCTGAGAGATACCACTCATCACTGGTCTCCACCTGGTCATAAGACAAGTGAGACAACTCTCTGGCTGTGCCCATCCAGCCACTTCCTTATCCATCCAATAGTCCAACCTTCAAATCCATGTCTCTCCAATTTGGAGATAAGGATGTCATGTGGGACCGTGTTGAAGGCCTTACAGAAGTCTAGGTAGATGACATTGGTTGGTCTTCCCTTTTTGACTATTGCAGTTACTCCATCATAGAAGGCCACCAAGTTGGTCAGGCACAATTTGCTCTTAGTGAAGCTGTGCTGGCTGCCTCAGATCACCTTCTTGTCTTTTATGTGCTTTAGCATATCTTCTAGGAGGATCTGCTCCATGATCTTTCCAGGCACAGAGATGAGGCTCACTGGTCTGCAGTTCCCTGGATCTTCCTCTATCCCCTTTTTAAAAATGGGAGCAATGTTTCCCTTTTTCCAGTCACCAGGGACTTCTCCTGACCACCATGACTTTTCAAATATGATGGAGAGTGACTTGGCAACATTAGCCAGTTCCCACAGGACGCTGGGATGCATTTCATGAGGCCCCATAGATTTGTGGCTATTCAGCTTCATCAAGTGGTTCCAAACCTGCTCTTTGCTTATAGTAGGAGGGACTTTGCTCCTTGTCTTGATTTAAGACAATTTAAGGTGAACACTCTTGAATGAGTTGCCTCTCCTTATAGATTTAACCAATCCCTTTCCACCAATAAGGAGAAAACAAATACAAGCAGATACAAGTGAAAAAATAACAGTTTAGTAACAAGCAAAACAGCAACAGGCAAAAAAACCCAACAGTAAATAATCACTAGGTACAAAATTGCTAAATCACACAAACTCTACAGGAACAAAGAGAAACCCAAAATGGCAGAGTAACTCCCTTCAGCAAGATGGTGGCCACTATGGGTGATCTCGTGTAGGGAGACAAAGGGAAAATGGTGTCAGCCTCCCCCCTGCTTATCTCTCTGGTGGCAGCAGCTGGCATGCTCTGGTAGCTGGTACTTGATCAAGGGCTAGAACTCGTGAAGGGACTTTACCTTCCTTGCAGCAGGAGACAGCAGAGAAGGTAAGACAAGGCAAAAAAGCTGGGCTGGGGCAACTCAGTGCCTTCTCATCAGCTGGGTGCTGCTGGCAAGCTGTGAGTGACCCAGACCAGAGCGGGGTTGCTCTGTTCTTTCTGGCATGGTGGTGTGACTGCTGACAGGCACTATTGTGGCAGCGACGGACCCAATGCGGGAATAATGTGTGTTGACTCCACGATTGCAGAAGGCTGATCAAATGTTTTATTAAGCTATACTGTACTACACTATACTAAAACTATACTATTAAGAAAAACCCATCGCCCTTGCCAGACAGTCCGATACACACATGGATCCAATTGGTCAATTAATCAAAACACCATCACTAGTGTCCAATTAAGAAATCCCTCTTCGGTAAACAATCTCCATAACACATTCCACATGTGCACAACAACAGATGCAGCAAGTAGAGATAAAAATTGTTTATCATACTTTTTCTGAGCTTTCTCACAGTCTTCCCCAGGAAAATCCTGGGAAAGTCTCTCTCTGTTCAGAGGATATGTGAATACCACAAGGCACTCCTGGAATTCACCTTGAGGCAGTCCAAGATGCAAGAGAGGAATTGTCATGGTTTTGCATGGGAGACATTTATGGAAGTGATGCAAAGCTTTTAGCCAATAGAATGCTTTACATGCCTCTGTGAAAAACACGTTAAAGATGAAAGAAACTCGGGAATTTCCTCTTTCTCTTCTGGCCATCAAAGAGGTAACATGCCCCGGCCTCCGTCTCAGCCAGGCCAGGCCAGTCGGCCCCGGCTGTGGGGCTAGGCCCCTTCCCCCAGGGCACCCGCAGGCCCCCCCATCAGCTGCCAGGCAGGGGAGGGAGTGCCATGGGCTGGGCCATGGCTGTGATTTTCTAGCATCTTGCCGCTAGCCCAGGGCCGAGCCGAGTCAGCCGGCCCCCATGAGCAGCCCTGGGCCAAGCTGGCTCTGCCAAGATTCTACCACCGCAACCACCAGGCAGACTGGGCAGAGGGAAGGAGAAGCGACACACATTTCCCCCCCACCCCCTGGTGTACTGCTGCTGAGTTCTGGCCCACAGTTCCTGCTGTCTGTAGCACCCAGCCCGACCGGGGTCAGGTTGACCATATGCAGGCCCTGGGCAAGATGTTAACTCTTTCAGTGCTTCAATCCTCCCTCAAGTGAAAGAAAGGAACAAGATGCAATCATGTAAAGGAGCAACATGAAGACACCGAGGTCAGTGAAGAAGAAGTCAAGTCCCAGATGGGAGGGATGAGAAGATGCCTTGATCTTGGGGCTGAAATCCTTTTGTAAAGCTGTGGAGAAAAGACTCTGTTTCCCTGTAACACACGAAAGCCATGGGGAGATGAAGGGTTCCATTTGATATCGAGCAAAGGCCTCCATGACAAAGTAAGCAGATGTTAAAGTAGCTGTGATCCTATGAGAAGTTTGAACAGAGAAAGAGAGAAGAGTGGTCCTGTGCCCCCAGGAGAAGAAGACCTCTGTTCCCAGAGATGAAGATGATTTTAGAGATAAATAATGAGAACTTTTGCCTTTGAACAGCTCATCTTTAAAACAATACCCCATAAGTTGACATGGCCCATAAACACAGCTGTGGAAAAAGCTTGTGGAAAATGGGAGGGACTTCACGATTGCAGATTTCCCCAGGCAGCTGCTATTCATGACAAATTGAGAGCCATGAGAGAACTTTTTTTTCCTTGTGGAGAAGTCTCCATAACATTAACAAGAGGGACTTCTCTCCCCAAGTGAACTGAAGAAAGACTATTCTAGAGGTGGTAAACTGACTGAAATTTTAGGTTTTGTTTCTTTACATTGTCAGTGGGAAAGAAAAAGTTGTCAGGGGAGGAAAAGTGTTCTGAAGGTTTTGTTCTGATTCTTATTACTCTTTTCGTTACTGTTAATAAATTTTTCTTTATACCCTTTTAAAGTTTTGAGCCTGCTTTGTCTTTCTCCTAATCCTATCTCACAGCAGGAAGTGAGTGCATTGGTGATTGGCCAGCACCGAACGTGCCATACTCTTTGGTGCATTGGCTGGGAAATCTCAAAATTGGCAAAATCTCAAATTGGCGAACGAAGACCCCTACAGGAACAAAAGAGAAGCAAAAAATCCACAAACAATGGTTTGAATTAATGCCTTGAACGAAGACCACAAGACGAAAGCCCTCGTCTCCAGTACTCTGACTTTTTAAAGGGACCTTTTAAAGGGACTGTGGCACCCACACCCCACACCCCCCCCCACCCTGCCCCGCGAGTCCGGTTCTGGCCATAGCATTGGCTCTTAAAGAGACAGTAACAATTTTTTGGCACAGATATGGACTACAATAACACTTCCCCAACTCCCACCTAGAAGTTCAGGAACTTGATAGATGTGGGAAGCCTGACTGCTGATGAAGACTGAGGTGACAAACTTGTTAAGTACCTCAGCCTTCTCCATATCTGTTGTCACCAGTTCTCCCTTGTCATTTACCAGGGTGGGGGGCATGTGCTCTCCTTGGCCTTTTTTTCCTGACATACGTACTTACAGAATCACTTCTTGTTATTCTTCACATCCCTTGCCAAGTCCTGTTCCAGCTTTGCCTTGGCTTTTCTGACCCTATCCCTACACATTTGAACCATATTCCTATCCTCTTCCCAGGTCACATGTCCCTGCTTCCACTGTCTGTGCATTTCCTTCTTACTCCTCATTGTGAAGAGCAGATCCTTGCTCAGCGATGCCAGTTTTCAGCCTGCCTTGCTTGGTTTTCTACACATCAGGATGGAGAGCTCTTGCACTCTAAGAGAAGTGTCTTTAAAAAGTTGCAAGCTCTGGTCAGCTTCTTTGTCCCAAAGGACAGTTTCCCAGAGGATCTTATTTACCAACTCCTTGAACATCATCTGTAAGTTTGTTCTTCCAAAATTCAGGGTCCCAACTTTCTTCTTTGCCAGGCCTGTGTTCCTGGGGATTGTGAACTCAACCGGGGCATGGTCATTGCAGCCTAGACTGCCTCTAGTCTTACCCTCTTGTGATTTAGGAATGGTATTCTCTAGTGTTCCCACTGAAACCATATGCTGTTTGCTCAGAACTCCTTCCCCCTCCCATGTGCTGGACTGAAGAGAAGAACTGGAGACACAAAAAGCAAAGATCCCATGTTAAGATCAATTTACTGGAAAAAGCAATGACATAAGAAAACAAACAGTAACAGCAACAATATTGATGACAAAAGTGTACAAGAGAAAGATGAGTGATTCACATCCAAAATGCTCATTGCAGAGCCTGACTGCTCCCTCTACCATGCTACCCTGACCCGGAAGTGAGCCCTTCCTCTGTTCCCAGAAAATGACATGAAGTGCTATAAAATAGCCACCTCATCCTAGACATGTCCCCTTCTGTCTACTGCAAAAATTTACCCTGTCCTGGCCAGAACCAGGACATTATCCACCCCTTATTCTATATCATCCACATCATGCCCAGATCCTACACCTTCCAAATATATACATAGATGTACACATATACACAAGCACAGGTATCATTTCCATAGTCAATGGCCATCCCTTCAAGATGTCTGTGGAGTTCATTTAGTCCATGACTGTGGATTATATCTGTCCTAGATATTTTCCAGGGCAGAAGGGCTGGTGTGCTGTTGGATGTTTCCAAGCTGCGTCAGAAGCTCATGACTACTCTATCTGGAGTGGTCCATACTCATTGTTCATGGTAGTTATGGCATACAGTGGCAATGTCATTCAGCAACCAATATAATATATAACATAATAAATCAGCCTTTGAGAAAAATGGAGTCAAGCCTTGTGTCTCCACACACGGGGAGTTACCGACACATTGCTTTCACCACCCATTGCTTTCAATGTGGTTTTTAGAAGTCCATTGTGCTGTTCCATTTTCCCAGAGGCTGGTGCATTATAGGGAATATTATATACCCACTCAATATTGTGCTCTCTGGCTCAGGTGTCTTTGATGCGATTTTTGAAATTAGTCCCATTGTCCAGCTCAATTCTTTCTGGGGTGCCATGTCACCACAGGACTTGTTTTTTGAGGCCCAAGACTGTTCCAGGCAGTGATGTGAGGCACAGGGTACATCTCCAGCCATCCAGTGGTTGTTTCAGCCATTGTCAGCACTTAACGCTTGCCTTGGTGGGTTTGCGGGAGTGTGATGTAATCAATTTGCTAGGCCTCCCCATATTTATATTTCAACCATCATCCACCATACCACAGGGGCTTTACCTACTTTTCCTGCTCGATTGCAGCACATGTTTCACAGTTATGGATAACTTGGGTGATAGTGTCCATGGTTAAGTCCATCCCTCAGTCACGAGCCCATCTGTATGTTGCATCTCTTCCCTGATGACCTCCTGTGTCATGGGCCCTCTGAGCCAGAAAAAATTCACCCTTATGTTGCCAGTCCAGATCCACCTAAGACACTCTAATCTTGGCAGCCTGATCCACCTGTCTGTTGTTGCAACGTTCTTCAGTAGCCTGACTCTTGGGTACATGTGCATCTACATGATGTACTTTTACAACCAGCTTTTCTACCCAGGCAGCCATCTCCTCACAATTTAGCAGCCCAGATGGGCTTACCTCTGCGCTGCCAATTGATCTTTTTCCATCGGTCCAGCCACCCCACAGAGCGTTTGCTACCATCCACGAGTCAGTGTAGAGGTAGAGCACTGGCCATTTCTCTCATTCAGTGATATCTAAAGCCAGCTGGATGTCTTTCAGCTCTGCAACCTGATTAGATTCACCTTGTCCCTCAATAGCTTCTGCAACTTGCCATGTAGGACTCCATACAGCAGCTTTCCATTTTCGATGTTTGGAATTGTCAGTAAAGAGAGTGCATTGCTTTTCATTTTCTGATTATATGGTGGGCCCTCCTCAGCATGTTACATTTTCCTCCTCTGATGATGATGATAGTCCAAAATTTTCTCCTTCAGGACAGTTTGTGTTTACGGGGTTTCTTATTTGAACTCACTGTGTGATCAGCATGACCCTCTTAACTCCATGCAGCATTATGTGTGGCAGGGACTTTCCCTTTGAACATCCAGCCCAGTACTGGTAGTTAGGGTGCCAGGAGGAGCTGTGCTTTGGTGCAAATCACTTCTGAAGCAGTTGGAACTCCTTCATAAGCTGAAATAAGAAAACTAACAATAACAGTAAAAATATTAATAAAAGAGTGTACAAGAAGGGCAAATGATTCACAAGCAATACAGTTCACCACATGGAAAACCCCCGACAATACCCAACCATGCTGTCATGCTCCCCAATGTGGAAGAGACTCTGTTCCCCCAGTCCCCAACAACTGACATGAGGTGATATAGAATAACCTCCAGGTCCTGGCTAGTGGAAAAGTTAACCCTGTCCTGGCTGGAACCGCGACACCTGCAGATGACAAAGTCCTGATGTGTTTAAATTAGACTATGCTTGTGTGTTAAAGTGAAATATGTACTAGGATGATCCTTTTGCATAGCTAATATATATTTATCTTGTGGTCTAGGGAATTAAATACTTGCCAAAACAAATAACCAATAACTAAGTTTACCTGTCAGAAGAATAGAGTAAGACACCAGGCTATGGAAAACAGATTAGCTGATGTCAGCAAAGTGATTTCCCAAGCTTAAACTAGGAAGCATCTGATGTTAAATCCATCATGATCTATGCCTTGTAATTAATTTTGCTGTGTTTTCTGTGGTTTGTTCTGCAGTCTTCATCAGTGTTGTTTACAAAAGCCTTGGAGGAACCTGAGGATACTTCCTGATGTCAAGAGCTGCAATGGTTGCTGCTGTCTTTTTCTTTATAGCTTCATTGTGTTAAAATGCACCAAAAAGGACTGTCATGATTTAACCCCAGCTGGCAACTAAGTACCCCTCAGACAGTAGGATGGGGAGGAGAATTAGGAAAAAAAAGTAAAACTCATGGGCTGAGATAAAAACAGTTTAGTAATTGAAACAAAGTAAAATGTAATAATAATTATAATAATGTGAATAATGATGATGATTATAATGATAATAATAAAAAAGGGGGGGGGGAGAGAGATAAAACCCAAGAAAAACAAGTGATGCACAATACAATTGCTCACACCCACTGATTTATACCCAAGCCTGCCTCTGAACTGTGATCAGCCCCCTTCCAGGTAACTCCCAGTTTATATACTTAACATGATGACCTATGAAATATCCCTTTGGTCAGTTCAGGTCAGCTGTCCCACCATGTTCCCTCCCAGCTTTTTGTGTGCCTGCTCACTGGCAGAGCATGAGACACTGAAAAGTCCTTGACTTAGGGTAAACACTACTTAGTAACAACCAAAACATCAGTGTGTTATCAACATTATTCTCATACTGAATCCAAACCACAGCACTGTACCAGCTAGTGAGAAGAAAATTAACTCTATCCCAGATGAAACCAGGACAAGTGAGAAAAATCAATCTCTGAAACAACCTCCCCAGGAATGTGGTAGTCACCATTGCTGGAGGTTTTGAAGATGCAATTGGACAGGGTGCTAAGTAATCTTATCTAGGCTCCTGTTGGGGGTTGGGGTTTTGTTCCTGTTCTTTCCTTATCACCTGTGGAATTTCTTCCCATTGAGTTGCTAATGGAAAATGATAGATGAGTGCTTGAGACTGATGGGGGAGGGGGAAGTCCTTTGGTTTTTGGGAGTTTCTCTCAGGGGAGGAGGGGGCAGGGCAGAGATACCCGGAGATTCGGGCTGGGGGAAGGGGCTGGGGGCAGTTCGTAGCTTGCTCTCGCTCTCTCAGCACCAGCACCGGAGGGGAGACAGGCTGCGGGCACAGTGGGGAGAATTCGGCACCACTGCGAGGTTCCGCCCCTGCTGCCTTCTACTGAGGACGATCAGACCTGCAGCTTTAAAAGAAGGGGAGTTTCGCTGCCACCACCATAACCCAGTGGGGAACCTTTCTTCTGCTGCTGCACCCCGAATCCTCCTGCCCTGCCAGGACACCCCACAGGTTCCAGCTATTTGCCATGGAGTTTTGGGACATTCTTGTTCACTGCCCCAGGATTTCTGCTCATTCCTGCGTTCTGGCCTGCTGCTTCTGAGAGTCCTGCTGGCGGCACCGGGAATGGCTGCCATGGGGTTTATGGAGCAAGCTTCTCTTCCATCCCTTCCCATCTCGGTCTTAGACAAAGCCACCATTGCCATGTGCTCCCCAAGCCTGCGCTGGAGCGCCCCCTGCAGCCACATGGGGATCACTGCACCTGCCCTGTCTACCAGGAGCCTGCCAACGCCCCTGTTGGCTGTGACCGTAACTACACCAAAGGGGAAAGTGCCGCAGCTGAAAAGGCTGTCACTGGGTTCCGGGATCTGTTTGTTCTTAATGCCATAGTTGTTGTTGTTTGTTTGCTTTATTATACATACTAGTCAAGAACTGTTATTCCTATTCCCATATCTTTGCCTGAGTATTGTATTTGCAGGGAATGTCCCGATGAAGGCAGGAATGATGCATCTGACTCCATGTTCTCAGAAGGCTAATTTATAACTTTATTATACTATATTATATTAAAGAATACTATACTATACTAAAGAATACAGAAAGGATACTTACTGAATGTTCGAAAGATAGTAATGAAAACTTGTCACTCTCTCCAGAGTCCCTACACAGCTTGGCCCCAATTGGACAATGAGTCAAAACAACTCACACCAGAATCCAATCAGGCAATCACCTGTGGGTAAGCAATCTCCAAACACATTCCATGCGTGAGCACAACACAGGAAAAGCAAATGAGATAAGAACTGTTTTCCTTTTCTTTGAGGCCTCTCAGCTTCCCAGGAGAAAAATCCTGGGCAAAGGAATTTTTTCAGAGAATGTGAATGCCACATTGTTGAGGACTCTCCGCGTGTTGAGACACGAGGCTTGACTCCATTTCAGAAGGCTGATTTATTATGTTAAATATTATATTAAAATACTACATTAAAACTATACTAAAAGAACAGAGAGATCAGAAGGCTACAACAAGAACAGAATAGAATAACAAAATCCTGTGACTGCTCACAGCCTTGGCACAGGTGGCTGTGATTGGTCATCAATGGAAAACAATCCACATGGACCAATCACAGATGCACCTGTTGCATTCCACAGCAGCAGATAGTAATTGTTTACATTTCTCTCCTGAGGCTCCTCAGCTTCTCAGGAGAGGAAAAATCCCAGCAGAGGATTTTTCATAATATCATGGCTACACCACATCTTAGCCTTCTCAGTATAATTAAAATAAAAAGAAACTGCATTTGTAATTCTGCTGGGCCCATGCAGAAGAGAGAACAAACACATCTCGAGAGGTCCCCTTAGCAATTTGCTAGTTGTAAATCAGAACCTCAATCAAGTCCTGACGTAGAATGATCAAGGAGATTCTTTACCTGTAGAATATCTACTTCTATCATACCTAAAACAAGGTTTACAATATAAGAAACCCAAACAACATGCAAAGAATGTTCATTATTTCAAGTCCAAACAGCTGAGTTTCAGGAAAAGGTCCATTGACTGGAGATGTTGATCTCTGACATCCCTGAAAGTCCCTTCTCTGGTCCTGAAACAGACTTGCAGAATCCTGAAACAAAGAACTGCTAATGAAAATCACCAACAATTATTAAACATCCATTGATAGTTCTCAAACAATATTGAGAAAATTTCTGGAATTCCCTGGCCACAGCCCTTAATTGAACCACTTGGGCTGAGGCTGACTTGCGGCTTTCCAGCACTTTGAGCTGGTAGCTTTTTCCACCTTTTTTTTTTTTCCAGAAAGATCAGCAGCAGCAGAGGGTTTTTTAGACTCTGCGACGCTGGGCAGGGAGGAGTCCCTGGCCCTGGCGCTGGTGGGCGCGCCAGGGAAACAAGACCCACCCCACAGAGCGGTGGCCCAGGCCTGGGCCCCGGTGGGCTGGCCAAGAGGCCCAGACCCGGCCTGCAGGGCGGGGTCTTTGTTCCCACAGCCCGCCCCCACCATGCTGCCAGTGTCTCAGCAACATGAGTGATGGAATGCCTCCTCCTCCTCCCCCCAGAACCAGCGATCTGTGTCGGCGGCTGGGAAGGAGAAGTTTTCCTGGGAATCTCCATCCCAGATCTGGGGGTCCCACTTGCCCAGAACAAGCGAACAATGCCTGCTTTCTGCTGTGCCTCTCTCCCCTGTCATTCAAATGACTGTGTTCTTGCTCTCTGCTTCTCAGCACCACCCCCATTCCCTCCGGGCTTGGGACCAGAGGCAGCACTTCTGGAAACCACCTCCCCCACGCCTCTGGCGCACACGGGGGGAGCCAGGCATCCCAAACTGTCGTTGTCAAGGCGATCACGAAACAAAACAGAGACCACAAGCAGTCTCAGATGGCAACTCTTTATTGTCGAACATGGCTGACCTTTTATACACTTTCTAATTGTTTATACTACTTCTACCCTAACTATTGGCCACAATAAATCAACATAACACCATTGGTGAAAAGTTACAGTGACTTCAGCTAACTTTCTAAAAATACTTCATCCAGCTGCGAAGTTCTCTTCTTATCTTTCTTCAGTTCTTCACTTCTCTTGGTCTCCTTGGTTACAGCCTTGGAGAGAGCTCCTTATCAGCTTCTTCTTTCTTCTCAGCTTCTTCTCGCTCCTTTAGCTAACAGGCCCACTGTTAGTCCCTTCCACACCAAACCCCAAGGAGAACTCCCCAACCAAACACAAGTCGGCCTGTGAAAAATGCTTTTTTTCCCAGAAAAACACTGAGTTTCAAAGTGTTCATTCTTGCGGCACCGGCTGTGAGCAGTCGAGCTGTTCCGCCTCCGCTGCGGGACAGGCCGGTGTCTTGTCTCACTGTCCCAGCCGCTGCCTCAGGGGCAAACAGCTTGGGACAGTGCAGGCTCTGCTGCTGTGGGAGGGGGTGGCGGGCTGGTAGCAGACACCAAATCAGATCGCGGAGCGGCTGGTGCTGCTTCTGCAAGCACTGCGTCAGCCGCCGTGGCTTCCCCTGGATTCAGGGGGGTAAGCACCAGCGCGGTCTGCATTGCTGCTGAATTGTTGCTTAGCAACACACTGGAATCCTTGAGGGGAGGTTCCGGAGATGGTGGGATGTTGTGATAAGACACGAAATGATGACA
>JAGGNK010010048.1:0-39935 GCA_017590115.1 Montifringilla adamsi | reverse complement strand
GGTCGTCTCCCTTGGGTTGGGGTGCGGTGTGATTGGGTCGTCATCACGTCAGGCGTCAACTCCGAAAACTGAGTGAACAACCAGATTATCAGCTGTTTCAATTCACTCTTAATTAACTTAATTTCCCTCCCCCCAAGGATACCCACAACTTGGAAATAAACTCCTTTCTGCTGCGTCGACAGTTTAGCACCCATGCTGACACAGCAAACCCACCCCTTGGAGTGAAAATAAATATAATGCAATTAAAAAAAAACACCCAGACACCAGCCCTAACCCCACCGGGTCTGGCATGAAACCACCGACCCGACCAGACGAAACCGGGGGGGTTAGGCGAGGGGGACCACCCGAAGATGGGGAGCTGGGGGTACTCACCCTCTGACCAGTGCCGACGGGAGAAAAACTCCAAGGGAGAGACTTCGCAGGGGACCTACTCCGGAGTGCTGGAGCTGCCGATCCCATCCTGGTTTGCAGCGCCACCTCTAAAACGAGGTCTGCTCACAGACACGGGTAGTATGACGTCCACGGAGCAACCGATGAACCAAGCAGAAAGGACAAAACCTGCCCTCTGGCCACTGACCTCCTGCCATGGGGTCCGGCGATGTCCACACACCCCGACGTTGGGAGCCAAACTGCCGTGGGGAGGGGGAGAGGGGGATCCCAGGACCGAACCATTATAACTTTAGGGGGAAACAGAACACACCAAATGAACCCTGCACCACAACACTCAGCTCCTGGCTCTTCTTGCCTTAGGGAGCAGCCAGACCCCACTGCGCCCTGAGAGTGGGGCTGCACACCTTGTAAGCGAGGTCACTGCCCTGGCCTGCCTTGCTGTCATCCTTGTCTCCCAGCTTGCCCTCCCTCACAAAGGAGTCACTCTTACCATTCCCTGAGAATTTCATAGCCTCTCTCAGTTAACAAATGAGATGGAGCAGAACTGGTCATGTATGTAAGCTATTGTGTAATGGCATGATGACATGAATGGGCATTCTTTATCATTGGTAAAGCCCTGCCTACTTCAAAACAATCATTTAGACTACCTATTCATCAACTTTTTAACCTTTAAGAAACTGCCTTAGGTACTGAAACACTTCTCAAGGAGCAGCAAGAGCAGGACTGCTCCCTCAAGGAAAGCAAGCCAGAAGCTGAGGGCAGCCACAACACAGTCCAAGCAATGACCTCATCAGCAGGGCACAGTCCCACATCACTAGAGGCAGTGTGGTGACATCGACAGGTCTTATCAGGAATCCAAGGAGTCAGAGCTGCAGGCTGTGGGACTGGCGGTGGGGGGCCTTAGGTAATTTCTCGTTCTTAGAGTAGTTAGTGACTATGTTGGATGGGCCATCCAATTTCTCCATTTCATCCAGGAGGATCATAGTTTAGGATTTGTCCATGCTGCCCTCGCTTCCTGCACATGCCTCTCCATCAATTTCCCTACTCTGCTGACTTCAGATCAGGATCCTGCCAACTATGCCAGATGTTAGGTACTGATTAGTAAAATGCCATCGTGACTACAACAAGCACTGATATGGCAATATCAGGATGCTTGACCCATCCTGTCAGTGTTCTCCTGCTAGTTAGGGAAAGCAGCCCTCTTTCACTGCCATTCCCCTGACCACAGAAGAAGGTTTGATTTGCATGGCATGATCAGAACAATGGGTCTTGTTTAACATCTTGATTTAGGCTGCAGTGATCCAGCACAGGGCTGTCTGGCAGGTGCCTCTAGGCAGCCTTGATCCTGTGATTTGCACAAATTGCTCCTTTTCCCATGTCTTCACCCTTGTTTTCACTGCCTTCATACTTCTGTTGCAGGAAAAAAGCTGGTGAACACATGTAGCTGAAGTCAAATCAGGACGCAAATGGTTTATTGATTTATTAATTACTTAATTAGCCATCAGTCAGTGAGCTATACATTCAGGATCAACATCAGGAATTCAACAGATAAAGCACAATACTACACACTTACAAAATACTAATAAACAATTAGAAATTTTTAAGCACCCTTCTGTAACCCCAAGAAGTTCTAATGCCCTCCCCCTACATTCACACAGGTATATGCACATCCTCTCTTGGGAGTCTGGATACCTCTACCTGCACACGCTTCCTGTGGCAGATATGGGTGATCCAGCTTTTTGTGAAGCCATGCTGTTCCCTATATTCCTGGTGAGAGAGCACCCCATGAGGTCACATATACATCTTGAAGGTGTGGGTCCCTATCTGCTGCATGCACTCTGTACCATCAGTGTGCTAGCTAGAATTCAGGCTACTCATAGCATCCTACAGGGAAGCTGCTCTGTCAGGCTTAGGCAGAGGTCATGATGTCTGAAGGGTGACTTTTGGCAGTGTCAAACCAGGTTTGATTCCAGCTTTTTCCCACTTCTTTCTGCCCACTGTTAATAATTTTCATGATTCTTTAGTACTTCTTTTCGAGGTGATGCCTTTTTTCCAAAACTCTTGCTAATTTACTGGATGCTCCTGCCTTGGTTTGAAGAGACAGATGTCTGTTAAGGAAGGCAGGAGTCTCTCTTGAAATGGAAAATGTAAATTCTCTTTTTAGGAATTATTGTAATTTTGAAATTAAGGGGCTCTTGGGTAAAGATATGGGAGTAGGAATAACAGTTTTTATTAGGGAAGAAAATAAAAATAAAATAAAATATGTAGTAATACAAAACAACACTGACAGAGTCAGAATACGACTTGACACTTGGTCAGGGTGTTGGTAGTAGTCTAATTAAATGGTGGTTGTAGTCTTTCTGGAGTGACAGATGTGGTTCTGTTGAAGTAGTGATCTTATAGAAGGGTGTAGTTTTTTTCTGGAAATTTAGTGGTGGTGTAGATGGGTCTGGTTTTCCTCTGGGAATTTAGTGGGAAAAGGCTGCTTTTCTGTTTTAAATCTCAGATTATATCTAGGTAGGAATGCTTGGCTCCTCCCTCTGGGTGGAGTATCTCACAATGGGATGATGTAATTTTATTAGTCAAACAGTGAGACTCAATGGTCTATTAATAGAAGATATTTCTCTGGAGGGAGGATTGGTTGTGGAAGAGAGAAAGTAAACTGTCTAATTAACAGAATGTGGCAGTGAGGGTTTGAAGATATTTGGTCTGTCCCTGCCTGTAGCAGTGGGGGTTTTGAAAAATATGTTTAGTCTATGTCTAAAGTTGTTTATCCCATCTCACCGTGGCAGTTATGAGAATTCCAGATTTTTCCCTGTCTATCCTCAAAAATCCTGCCCCTGTAGAATGTCTGTCATTGTCTGTGTGTCCTGGTTTAGGGCAAGTTTGGGAGATAACCCCCAAAGGGGCTTCTCTACTTGCAATCAATAAAGGGTTTTTTTCCACTTTCTCGAGCCACGCGTTGGGCGCCACTAACTGTACTTGTCCTGGTTTAGGGCAAGTTTGGAGGATAACTCCCAAAGGGGCTTCTCTACGAAAGCAGATTCAATTGCCCCCTCCCCCCCAACCGGTTCGGGAGAAAATATCTCCTTGGAGAAAAAGTGGAAAGAAACCTGTTTATTAAATAATAGAACCCAAACAATATTAAACAATAAAACTTCTCACTGCTCAAAAAAAAACCAAAAAACAAACTCAGAACAATCCCCTCCCCGGATTGCAGCTCGGCTCACTCACTCTCTGATCAGTCTCTCTGGTGCTGGAAATGCCGCGGCCCAGGCCCGGCCAAGGGGCCACAGGTGAAGCTGCCGGTGCTCTTCTGGGTGTTCAGTCCAGAGCAGGCTTGAACAGATCCAAGAAAAAGGAAAAATCACAGTCCAGGGAACTTCTTTGCCTCAGCTAGCTAAAACTAACTAAAAGCAAAAAAAAAGGGAAAAAAGGAGCTCTGTCCTGCTGTCTGTACATCCGCAGACAACACAGTCCAGGAGCAGGAATGTGGAGGAGTGAGTGCAGTCTGAAAACAAACTGCGCGCTTCTTCCCTCCCCTCTTCACTCTCTGGAAGAGAGTCTTAAAGGTGTAAAACTTATTATTCAGTATAAACAGAACAAGACGATTGGGGATAAAAGCATCATATAGTCAACCCAGGACACTGTCACACACCTTTATCTAGAGAATTCCCTGTCAGTTATGATTTTTCCTTTCTGCCACTGGTCTGTAACTTTCCCGCTCCAGGTTATGTTTACAGTTTTCATCTCAGGCCCCTCCTATCCAGCCACTGATTCACTAGACGGTATCCTCCCGGGATTCCAACCCCCCTTCCATAAAAGCCGCTGTTTTTCTCTGTTTCCCTGCTCTTTTTCCACTGTCCCCCTTTGAGCCTGCATCCCGCCCAGTCAGCAGCTTCGGCGCACCCTGTCACCATGATATTTTCTGAAAAATCCTTTTGCCAGGATTTTCTCCTGAGAAGCTGAGGAGCCTCAGGAAAGAAATGTAAACAATAACTATCTGCTGCTGTGGAATGCAACAGGTGCATCTTCAATTGGTCCATGTGGATTGTTTTCACTTGATGACCAATCACAGCCACCTGTGTCAAGGCTGTGAGCAGTCACAATATTTTGTTATTCATTCCATTCCTTTCTATTCCTTTCCAGCCTTCTGAAGGATCCTTTCTCTCTATTCTTTTTAGTATAGTTTTAATATAGCATTTTAATATAATATCATAATATAATAAATAAGCCTTCTGAAACATGGAGTCAAGATTCTCATATCTTCCCTCGTCCTGGGACCCTCGAACACAACCATAGCGCCCCTCCACTGCGAGAGAAAAGAACACCTGTGTGGCGCAGCATCAAGCAGCCCTGCTCCTCCTGCGGGAAAGCTTCACTGCCGCCCATGCAGCTGAGGCTCCTGCCGAGGGAGAAAGCTTTGCCGCCGCCCCCACTGCCCCACTCCTGCTGTGGTAAATATTGCAGCCGCCGCCTGCGCTGCCTCTGCCGCTGCCCGCGCGCTGTTGCATCACCTACCTCGCTTTGGTGCTGCTCCCACTGCAGGAAGGAATAACTCCTGTGCCGTGCTGCCGATCCCACGCCCTGGCTCCACTTCTGCGTGGGAAAGAAATAAAGCAGCTCGGAGAAACAAGCAAAGAGCCTTTCCTTTTCCTTTATCCCAATCCTTCGGCATGGGTCCACATTTATCAGCCACTCCTGGCGGTCCGGGACCTCAGCCAGTGGCCGAACCGTGATCCTGCCTGCCGGAAGCAGAGGTAAGGTGTGGCCACACCCGGCATGCGTGCTGATCACTTGCAATGTCAACAGAAGATAACTGCTCTACTTTTAACAAATGGGAAATAGAATAAACACTCCTAAACCATATCTTACAACCTAGGACAACTCCTTAATTTGGCTCATGGTCATCTTAGGCAGACTTCTTCTTCAGCCTCATCTGCTTTTGGACAAACACTCTATCAAACAGGTTTGTGTATTATATTCATGCACACTAGTTGTACTCCTATTTCTTTCTTAACAGCTGTTGGTATCCAAGCCACTTTGCCAAGAGATTGCTGTGTGGATTCCCCTCTTTAATGCCCCTCTCCTTCCATATAAAAAAAACATATAAACATACAGGTAATAGGGCAGCAGTGTTTCCACCCCCTTCTCCAAAACACCTGCAAAGTCACTGTACTCATCTAGGAACATTATTGGGAATGAGGAATACAGTGACTGAGGCAGAGGAATGTTCAAGTTGGACAACTGCTCACATGACAGAGCCAGGAACATGGGAGTCTCTGGATCAAGTCACAGAGGGTGCTGTGGCAGGAGAGACAACCCCAAGAGAATCCCAGGGTCAGATCTTGTCTTCAGGCTCCGAATATCTCCTTTCCACAGGAAAGCCCAAGAAGACCAATTGTCAGTTAACGATAGGTTCTGCTTCTACAACCAGGGCAGCCTGAAGATGACTAGAAAGAAGGGTGTGTGCAGGATGAGGAAGGGCAAAAACTCAGTGTCCAGGTGCCTTGGCTACTCAAAGAGGAAAAGTCTCATGACTGATTCCCTTCCCCCCTCCCCCAATCTCATGTTCTCCCCCCAGCTTATAGCAATGACTGCTTGGGATGGATCAGAGCTGGGCACTCTTTTCAGATTCAGAGGCCATAAACCAATGGGAGGTCCTGAGTCTACAGAGCAGTAGTTAAGAGGGTGTGCCCACCTGGGAGGGTGATGATCCTGGACTCACAATACGCCTCACCTTGTGCAGATGCCCCTGACCACACTCCCTTCACAGTAGTTAAGGTAGAGGATTTATTGGGGCAAGTGGCAACACAATGGCCTTAGTGCTTAGTGTCGTGATGGTGAGCACATAGATATTGGTAAGAGGAATCATGTTTGTATTGTGATCCAACTATATGTTGCAATCGCTATAGTTTGTGCTGTGATTTCACTATGTTGCTGTATCACTCTGCCAAATCAAAAATCCCACGTAATGTCAAATACCTACAAATAAGTAAATCTGATATTAAATATTAAACCCTCTTCATGTGGAATAACTAAAAGAACCTGGTGAGAGTATATTGGATTCTGACTCAAGGGCAACCACAGTGCAGGCAGGGGCAGTGACCTAACCAAAAAGGGTACAACACCATGGTGTCTGAGCAGGGTGAGCAGAGCAGGGATAGTGATAGCAAGCAGGTCCAACAATCATCAGACACAGCTAAAGTAGCAAGTCAGGTCTGAAGTCAATCTGATAAGTCCTATCAACATGTCAGGAATGACAAGGGGCAGGACTGGAAGAAAGTATACCAGCAACATAGCTCAGGCAAGAACATGTATTCTGGGCCTCAACCTAAATGGAGCTGCTGGACCAGTGACCAGAGGGTATGTGAGTGGGAGTTCCAGATAAGGTTGGTGAGGGCAATGGCAGCCTGTTATTGCACTCAGTGTTTTGACAGTTTTCTGTCACAGTGTAGAGGGTTTGGTTCAATTTCCCAGCCAATGCACCAATGAATGTAGTGGGTCCACTGGCATTTGGCCAGCGCTCAACCCACTACACACTTCCAGAAATTTCTCATGTCATGGCCAGTAGTTTTCCATGCCCTGTTGAGTTAGACTAACCTCAGTGGTATAGTAATTTGCCTGCAGCCATAACACTGAGCTAGCCGTTTTGGAGAGATATGGGCTGCTCAACATGGTGAGCCATCTAATCTACCTTAGATAGCCATCTTGTGTCATACATCACTCTTTAGGGGTGCTGTTGATTTGGAAAAGGAGCTTGGGGTGACTAGATGTCCCATATTTTATTGTGTAACTAGAACAGGTGACTCCTACCCTATACACCCACTGAATTTCAACTGAAATCACCAAATTTCAAACCGCAATGTGAAGATAACAAACAACAAGATATTGACATGCTCACTTTTTCCATGCACAGCACCAAGCACAACAAAACTGTCGTGGTTTGACGAGGAAGTGAGTTTCTGGGAAAGTTATGGTCAAACCAATCAGTGGCCAGATTTGAAATTGGAACCTGGTGTGGCCACTGGGGACCTGGATATGCCTCTGAGAACACACAGGGGTTAAAAGCAGACGATTCCCAGAAGGACTTTCTCTTTTGAGTCCGGCGGTGAGTTGCTCTGACCTCCTCCCCTGCCCAGCTGCATCTGGGTGGGGGAGGGGGAGTCCATGCGGCCTGTGGGAAGGGAGGCCAGAGCCCCTGCAAGGTGCAGGGGTGGAGGAGTCCTGGGATGTTTTGGGCAGCCCCCCCCCCCGGGAGAGAATGATAGAGACTGTGCTGGCTTGAAATTTGATATCTCGTGCCGGCACCATGGCCAGGAGAAGGGGGGGTGACTGTGATCTGCTGCTGTGTTTGACATTGGCACCAGTGATAGAACCAGGAGCTGGCTGAGGAGTATCAAGAAGGATTACAACGTTCTGGGAGTGGTGGGGAAGGGCTCCAGAGCACAGGTAGTTTTTTGTTAGCTCTTCCAGTCAGAGAAAAGGGGTTTCAAAGGGTCAGTGAAGTCTGAAGTCATCAAATGGTTTCAGGGCCGATGGTACAGCCATGGATTCAGCTAGTTAGATCATGGGACTGACTTTGAGAGAGCTGTTCCACTGGGGAATGAGGGAGTAAATCTGTCAGAAAAGTGCAAGAGCATATTCAGTCATAGGCTTGATAAACTGGTGAAGAGGAATTGAAACCAAGTTGCCACAGGATGTGAACCTCAATCTATCCCACTCCTACCAGTTTGATGCAGAACCAGCAAGAGATGCCCAGAGCCTGGAGAGGGATCTCAGAGGGTTTATCGTGATCCCCCACATGGAGTGCTGTAGCCAGCTCTGGAGCCCCCAAACATAAGTGTAGCCATGATATTATGAAAAATCCTCTGCTGGGATTTTTCCTCTCCTGAGAAGCTGAGGAGCCTCAGGAGAGAAATGTAAACAATTACTATCTGCTGCTGTGGAATGCAACATGTGCATCCATGATTGGTCCATGTAGATTGTTTTCCATTGATGACCAATCACAGCCACCTGTGCCAAGGCTGTGAGCAGTCACAGGATTTTGTTATGCATTCTATTCTATTCTTGTTCTTTGTAGCCTTCTGATCTTTCTCTTCTCTCTGTTCTTTTAGTATAGTTTTAATGTAGCATTTTAATATAATATTTAACATAATAAATCAGCCTTCTGAAATGGAGTCAAGCCTCGTGTCTCCACACGCGGAGAGTCCTCAACAGTTGTGTGTGTTTTTTTCTTTTTTCCCTTTTTTGTCTGTGTTGTAGATTAATAAAGTGTTGTCTTTTCCCTCCATTCCCAAGTTGGAGCCTGCTTTGTTCTGTTTCTGGGTCACATCTTACAGTAACTATTTTGGAAATATACCTTTCATGGGGGCACTGGCACTGTGCCAGGGTCAATCCATGACAAAAACAAGCAACCAAACACATTTTCAGCAGAAAAGCTTTTTTTTTTCTGTCTTTTTGAATGCAAAGTCAATTGTTTTTCCACAGAGGAAAATTTTCAAACTGCTAAGCATATTTTTGGCAACATATAAATCGAGTAGAATTAAGATAGAACAAGTCAGAATAAAAAATTAAATCCTTGGAAAAGCTCAAAGCTTTTGAGTTCCACACATTTCAAAATGGAAGAGGAGTTAGTTTTATAAATAAAAGTGATTACAAAATTAATTTTAAAAATTGCTTTTTATGTTTTTCCCTTCTTCCAGTCTCCCTTTTTCAATTTCTCCATTTATTCCACTGATTGAAAACATAATAGCAGCCATACTGGGTCAGACCTAAGGCCCACCTAGTGTCTTTTGACTGACAGTGACCAGAAGTGGATGTTGAAAGAAGGGGATAAGAACAGAACAAGTGTATATGACACTTTCTCCAGGACTTTCCCAACCTCTGACCATTTGCGACATCTGAGTTTATTTTCCATTTGTCTTTTGTCACTCAGTGATGGTTCCAAAACTGAGGAAGACTTTTTACTTTTAAGAGTGCCACATTAGAAAAAGGAAAAAATCACTTGAGAAACTTTTGTCGTTTTCTCCCCCCTCTCCCCCAAAAAGAATAAAAGAGTGAGAGGGGACATATAAAATAACCTCCCCAAAGATTGCCCGTTCGGTTGTGTTTTGTGGCAATCTGGATGCCACAGTGGGGTATGAGGGAAAAGAAGAAAAACATAGAACATTTTTTTACAGGCATTGTCTTTACCTCTAGCATTTTGACCAATTCTAATAAAACTAAGAGGAGAAAAAGCCTTTTCAAGGGTCATGGTTGTTATGTAGGGTTGTTGATTGGAGACAGAGATTACACGAACTCTCAGAGATCCTTGTGACAACAGCGTTTTATTGTTTGGACTCTCCTTATATAGGGGGTTGGAATTTCCGGGGCTTAGACAGCTGATTGGTCTGGGTTTTAACACCGCTCAGCTCCTTGACCAATGAGATGTCTGCAGCTTAGGATGGAATGTGATTGGGTGAAGTCCCTGTTTGGGTTTGAATATATCCTATCATTGTTCATCCAGGGACCTATTTATAGAACCAGGCTAGCCAAACTGAGTTTCTTATTTATGGCCAAATTAATTGCCCAGCCACAGACCAGCTGTGCTGTGACACACAGTAGGAAGTTTGTTGGGCTAAATGACAACACGGTGGCCTTGTGCACTGCAGTAAAAGCATACCACTTCCCTCCATCTGTGTTCTTACTCTTGGGATGAGGGTTGTGGTTGGATGGCACTTACTGCCATGGGCTCATCCTCTGGCAGGATGCCACAGGTGAAACAGAGTAAATGAGAACCCAGAGTGGATCCGGATACTAGGGTTTATTTAAGAACCAACAAGATTAGAGCTTTTACCCTACTTGATTATCTCACGCATTCACTCATTTGCTTGCTTCCTACCCCCAGTATTACATTCACTAGGTGAGGTCTTAATTTTCCTTCCTATCAGGGAGTTTGCTGCTGGTCCAAAAAGATTGAGCTGAAAGTTGGATCAATTCCTGCTGTGCTGTTACTCACAGTAACCGGTCTCAGGCATTACCAGCCAAGGTCTCTGGGTATCGATGCAGGGCACCCCCAATGTAGGGAATAATGTGCTCTGACTCCATGAATCAGAAGGCTGAACAATTGCTTTATTAAGCGATACTATATTACACTAATACTATACTAAATTACATACTAAAGAGATACTATACTAAAGAATACTAAAGAAAAACCCATGACTGTCTGAGACAGTCAGGACACAGCTTTGACCCAATTGGCCAAGGAATCAAAACAACCTTCACCGGTGTCCAATTAACAAATCACTTTGGGTAAACAATCTTCATAACACATTCCACATGTGCAAAACAACAGGAGCAGCAAGTAGAGATAAGAATTGTGTTTTCTTCTCTGAGCTTCTCACTGCCTTCCTCAGGAAAAACCCTGGTAGAGAGTTGTGCCTGCTGCTCTCTGTGAAGAGAGCTGTGGCCACATCTGGGCATTTAGAGACTGGAGCATCTCATATATGAAGAAAGGCCGAGAGCTGGGGCTGTTTAGCCTGGAGAAGAGAAAGCCTGAGGGACCTTATCAATGTATACAAATATGAGAAGGAAGGGTGCAAAGAAGACAGAGCCAGGCTCTTTTCTGTGGAGCCCAGTGACAGGACTAGAGACAATGGGCACACAGTGAAACACAGAAGGTTCCATCTGAACATCAGGAAACACTTCTTTACTGTGAGGGTGACTGAGCACTGGGACAGTGATACACAGAAAGACTCCACAACTCGTAAAATTGTAAAGCAGATATGTATTTATTTGGCACTTAGGCATGTGGGGGACAGGTCCTACAAAGACATGCGTGCCTCCCGAGAAACCTAACCCTCTATTTTTTCTCTAAAATGTTACATATGCATCAAATTTTCACAGTAGATTAGTGCATATTCATTTCTTAGCCCCACCTAGCCCTGCTTTGTATTATAATTAGCTTATCAGTCCTTCTGCGCTTGCACAGTGCTCTCTGGTGGTCGTCTGGTGGTCATAGGGAGGAAGTAAACAAGTCTTCTAAGGTCTTCCTCAGGGTTGAACTTTTCACCTTTCCTTCCCTGCACATGCCTTCTAGTCTCTGTTGTTCAAACCACAAGGCTGGTTTAAGCCAGTTTAGGGTCTGAGGAGCCCCTCTTATCTTCAACAGTCTTGCGAGCCTGGCATTCTTCTATCCTGTTTTGGGTAAGCAGCTCACTTATTTCAGGATATCTTTGCATTCCTTGGTTGTCTTCGCAAGTATCCTGCCTATCATCCTGCTTGGCAAGCACAGCAAATGTTAAGCAATATACACCATCTAAAACAGCTATTCTAAATCAATTACCTTTTAATTTCTAACCCCCCTGTCTCAACAGGTTGCCCAGAAAGGCTGTGGAAAATAACGCAAAAGCCATCTGGACATAGTCCTGGGCAGCTGTCTCTAGGTGGCCCTGCTTGAGCAGGGAGGTTGCCAAGATGACCTCCAGAGGTCCCCTCCAACCTCGACCATTCTGTGATCCCCCTAGCATTTGTCTCCACACATTGCCCTGATCTCCAGGATCTTTAGTCACTTCCAGGATCTTTGCCCACCTGAGAGCTGTCACAGCCTCTGGGGTGGGTCCACCCTGGCCATGTCATCTTTGAGGGTCTCAGTCAGCCCTAACCTATAGTGAACCATAAGGGATCACTCTTACCACCCTGTTTCCACAGCGAGCTTCACAAATTGTGGAGTCAGCAGTCAGCTGGCTCCCCATTCAGAGCTCCAGTAAGGCAGCCTCAGTCACAGCTGCACAATTGCTAACTCTGAGAAAAACTCCAGAAGAGCAATTAGGTCATCAGATATGATGGCAAAACGGCTGGTCTGTGAGCGAAGACCGCTCTTAAAACGGTAAAGCGAGCCATAATAAACAAACAGGTTTACCAGATATGTCCTGAAGTTTGTATTACAGTGCTTATTGTTATTGTTGTTTTACATCATACAAGAATTATTAGTCAATAAGACACACGGTGGTCTGACCCACTACACATTTAAAAATAGATCTTTTTGCCCCACTGACCTAAAAAGACAGCACCTGTGGAAGGAGCTAACAGTGGGCCTGTTAGCTGAAGGAGCAAGAAGCAAAGAAGTAGCTGATAAGGAGCTGTCTTCAAGGCTGTAACCAAGGAGACCAAGAGAAGTGAGGAACAGAAGAAAGACAAGAAGAGAACTTCGCAGCTAGATGGAGTATTTTTAGAAAGTTAGTTAAGTCACTGTAACTTTTCACCAATGGTGTTATGTTGATTTATTGTGGCCAATAGTTAAGGTAGAAGAAATATAAACTATTGCAGAGTGTATAAAAAGTCGGACATATTTCGTATTAAACAGTTGCCAAATGAGACTGCTTCTGGTCTCTTTGTTGTGTCGTGACCGCCCCGACAGCGACAAGCACCTACTATTTTTTAAACTAATTATACAGTTAATTATCAAATGCCATTGTAGCAGTGTGTGGCTACAGTGTTGATCGTGCCCAGGGAGGTCGCAGCACAATAGGGCAGGAAAAACAGACAAGTCTCTTCGTTGTTTAGCACAAGAGTCCATTTTATTCCCCCACCCCGTGCTGGGGGGGCGGCAGGAGGTGGAGGCCTGGGAGCCCGAGCAAAGCCCAGAGAGAGCCGAGAACAGAAAGGGGACAGAGACCCAGGGCCAGGGTTTTATGAGGTGTCCCATGGGAGGAGTCTTAGGATCAGATTACAGCCTCCTCAGAACAGAAAGGCTCCACATGCCACCTAAAGTGTTTGCAGCTAAATGCTAAAGACCCCTCAAAAATTATTATACCAGTACAACAAGAATATTTTGAATGGTGCTTTACAAATAGCACACCACTACAAAGTGCTTTACAAAACTATACAGAGCAAATTACCTATCACTAACCCAACCAAAAATTGTTGCAATTAAGTGAGACCAGTGTTATCCCTGAAACCACTGAACCAGCGCACTCCCCTGAAAAGTGTCACAGTTTTCACTGATAGGTCTAGAAAAAGAAGGAAAGCAATCGTGACTTAGAAAAATAATGGTTAACAGACACTAAAAGGTGACTATAGTAGATTATCGGGGTTCGCTGTTACTTGTCTCTGCCCCGATACGGGTAAGGTGGTTCTGGGCAGGCTGTGCTTCAAAGCACGAGTCTGGACTCTCGAGTTTTCGGTCTTCGATTTTGTTTATTATTTCTTATCTACAAAGTTTTCTGTCTGCCCAGCCGAGGTCTGTTCAGCAAGGCAGCCCAATGCACTCTCCCCCGCCCACGGGGTGGCTGTGTCTTTTATAGTAAAAACTACGTACAACATATTTACCTTTGATTCCCAATACCTTTCACCCTTATTAACAAGTGCATCTTCACCATGAACCAATCCACAAGTGCCAACATCACCACAAAAAATGGATGACAAGAAGAAGAAAGAAGAACCTGGGACCACGCCCTGAATCCTCCATCTTGTCTCCATAACCCCCCTGTACCAAAACTCTAAAAGCTATGTTTCACCCTGTAGATATATCATTCCTGCACCATTCAAACCCTGAGGTTTCTCGTTTCCCCACACCCAGATGGCACATCCCTAGAAGGGTCAAAGTCAAGCCACCAGACACTTTTGGCAACATTCCAAGACCTCTGAGCCCCCCAAGGGTTCTCTCGGCAACTCTGGACATCCGGAGTGATGTGCTGAGTTCCCACAGTAGATCACCTCAACTACTTAAATTACGTGCTGTAACCATAGCTTTTCAACGTTTTGCTCATGCTCCTTTAAATATTGTAACCAATTCCACCTGTGTTGTAGACCTCACAGAACAATTAAACCAAGCACTACTAAAAGAAATAATAATGCTGCATTATTTGAATTGCTAAAATCTTTATAGCAGACATTCCAAGCCAAAACATGCCCTTACTACATTTTACATATTCAAAGTCATACAAATTTGCCAAGCTTTATTGTAAAAAGTAATGCCCAGGCTAGCCAGCCCTGCCTGGACAGTGCCACAGCCAGATATGCTAGCACAAGCAAAAGCATCACATGCCTTTTTCCATCAAAGTGTTTGAATTCCACAACAACAATTCTTTTTAACAAATACAAAAACACGCAATATTGTTAACACTTGTGCTAATTGTCAAAGCCACACTGCACCACTGCAGATAAGAATTAACCCCCGTAGTCTGCAAGCCTTACAAGTTTAACAAACAGATGTCACACACATTTCAGAATTCAGTCACTTAAAATATGTTCACGTTTCAATAGAAACTTTTTCATCTACCATATGGGCATCAGTTCACACTAAAGAAGTCGTGATGCCATCGCACATTAGCAACTAGCCTTTGCTGCCTTAGGCATCCCTTACTATAAAAACTAATAATAGTCCTACATACATATCACAGAACATGCAACAGTTTTTACAACTCTAGAGTGTATCACACCACACAAGTATTCCTCATTCCCCTACAAGACAAGCAATTTCTGCATGTGCACATAGCACTTTAAAGCATGTCCTTAAAAAAGAGAAAAGGGGGATGTGTAGTGTGACCCTGCAAAGTAAAGTAGCCAAAGCCCTATACACTTTAAACCATCTAACAATATTGCAAAATTCCCAAAAGCCTGTCATCTTAAATCATTTCTTGTCATTGCAATCCTCTAATAACATCCAGTTACCTAAACCTAAAGTATTAGTACAGGACCTCATTACTAACAAATGAGAAGGTACTTGGGGGCACGAGTATACATGTATTTCTGTCGGAATAAAACAGGCGAGATTCCCTTTTCTTCATGTGGGAAAAGCCAAATCTTTATTCACATAACTTATTTTACACAGTTTTCACAGACCTTGTGTAGCAACATCTATTGGCTGGTAGTTTTCTTACTACTTCATTTATTGGTCAGAAGATGATTTATGTGTACATGCTAAGGTTCAGGTTGTTTACATTATTCTTTTGTGGATTCCCATGGAACAGATCTAATGTTTATGCAGGTGCACTTATTTTTCACCCAATAATAGGTTGGTATGTTAATAAACTATTCATACCAGGATTATTTTTGCATGGGAACGTGTAAAGTACTAGCTGCACTTAGAAGAAATGACAGGCCAGCTATCAATCCAACAGAGCGGGCCTGATTTTATGAGGCCTTTCTTTTATAATTCTTCTACCTGTCTACGACATCTTTCCACAGATGCCAGTATTCAATAAGTACCTACTCAGTGTGTGTGACCTGCTCTATGCTCTGTTCAGGACCACAACCAACAATGCTTCCTTGACAGCACCTCAGTAGATACCATAGAACAGTGACCAGAACAACCCTCTGCACCAGTTGGTTAAAAATCTAAAACCTTTAGAATGACAACTTATCTGTGACTTCACCTGTACCTCAAGAGTCAGACACTTTATAGACATTACTATCAAAAAGATATGCTATCTCTGATAGTTTTAAATTTTACCTCTGATAGTTTTTAAGTTAGTTTGTTTGTAACGTTCAAGTTATAAGTTGTAAGTTTTAAGGAATTTACATGCAGCATGCCAGCCAGTAAAATTGTGCCTTTAATAGCTTCTGGACATGATAGTAAAAATTTTAATGAGACACACCAATAGCTAAAGATCATTCTCCTTGTACCATGTTTTTTATCCTTTCTGCAAGGGACCCCACAGAGAAATGATAGACACAACTTTTATATTTTAAAAATAGAAAGTGGGAACTATGACAGTGAAACAGCTGGTCTGTGAGCCTGAGAGGAGGAGGAGTTTGGCTACAGAGAGCAGATGCCAGCCAATTCCTGAACCTAAGCAGGTAGCTATTGGTCAGTGAGCTGGGTAGTAACCAATCATAGCCAATCAGGTTTGAACATGGAGTCTTTTGAATAACCTATATAAGATCAGTGCATGCTGTTAAAATCTCACTCTCTGCTACATGAACCTGATGTTGTGTCGTCACTTCATCTCCTCCGACCTCAACAATCAGAGTTCTGAAGCATAAGGTAGTGTTCAATATAGGGGGTGACCCAGTCTAGGGCCATTCCTAAAAGCTGGGAGGTAATTACTACTGAGCAGCTAGTACCTGTTTGATAGGCCCCTGAATAAGCAGCATTGACCACATCCGACTAACAAATTCCAAAATCATTGCTCAAATCTCACAGAAGGGTTTAGAGAGCTGGGCGTGTAGCGGGTGCACTGGGTGCAGAGGATGCTAAAGCAGCCTGCTGTTGTCGCAGGCCCCCAGCCAGGTAATAATTAGCATTGACTCCATGATTCTCAGAAGGTTGATCTATCCCTTTATTATACTATACTTATTAAGAAACCCATTGCTTTTATAGACAGTTACGATACAGGTGGACCCAATTGGTCTTCCAGTCCAAACACCATCACCATAGGCTAATTAAGAAACCACCCTTTGGTAAACAAATCTCCATAACACATGTCACATGTTCATAGCAACAGGTGAAACAAGTGAAGATAAGAATTGTTTATCATTCTTTTCTTTGATCTTCTCACAGTCTTCCCCAGGACAATGCCTGGGAAAGTTGTGCCTGTTGCTCTCTGTGGCCAGAGAGCTGCTGCCACAGCCTGCAAGGGCTGTAATCTGCCTCTGCATAGTGACCACAACCTCACACAAGGTTTGAAGTTCAAATGGAACCTGTGTAGACAAGCCCCAGCATTGCCTGAGGGCCAGGCTCGACTGGTGCTTAGTTCAGGGCTTGAGATAGCCTGAGCTAATTGCAAGGGAGCAGTGAGAATGGAACTGTTTCCTAAGGGAAGGTGAGTACAAGACCAGCCAGGCAACAACCTCACCAATAGGGTGGAGTCCCATAGTACCAGAAGCAGATGAGTAGAGCAAGGTGGTGCTAGGAACCAACTTTGCTAGCAGCCCAGCAAGCATCGGGTAAAAAACGAAGAAGCCAAATCCAAGGTCAAGCCCCTCACCACCTCTGGACTGCAAGCCTGCCTGCTCTCCAGAGCTCCCAAGGGGCATCTCCCATGCCATGTCCTTTTCCAGGTTCCTATCCCTCTCCTAGCTCTGTGTCCCCTGAAATAGTCCCATGACAACCCATAGCAATTAAATCACTCTACAGCAAGTCCCTTCTGAACCCAGATCTCTGTAAGGTATGAGGATACACCTCACTGTGAGGGGAAGGCTGCTGTCAGTGCCCTGAGGGCATGAATAGGACTGAATTGCTCTGATGAGCCTCACCTGGAGCCCAATTTAAAATCAGGCCTGGGCTTTCAGTTTCTAAGATATGTTGTAGGTGCATTTGTCTGTGATGCTGTCCCAACTATGCCTGTATTTGATCATGGACCTTATTGATCTGGACCCTGATCTGCAGACTAGTTTCCTGGTTTGATCTTGGACCTGTCTTGTCACTGTGGATTTGCCTCGGCTATTTCTGCCCCTTCTTACTGTTGCTGGATCTGACCTGAGGATTGACTTCCTGGCTTAACCTTGGACTTGTCTCATCACCATGAACTTGCCTGATGGTTTGAACTCTTGGTTGGACCTCACTATCGTACCCAGGTCTGTCCTGCTTGCCTTGCCCCAGTACTTTGGGACTGGGCCCTGACTGGTGAGGATCCTGCCTTGCCAGATGTGTTATTGTGCTTGGCTCCTGGCTCCCTGTCGCTTAGGGAGATGCTGGCCCTTGCTGCTCCGACAGTGTTGACCCCAAGGCATGCTAGTAGTAATGAGCTGACACTTGGGTTTTGTATTGTGCAATGCAACGCTTTGAGCCTAGTAGACAGAAAACTGGCTGCACTATCTTGTAGTCAACTTATTTAGTCTATATTTCACCAATCTGACTATAAGGATTCTATGGGAGACCGTGACAAAGGCCTTACTGAAGTCAAGGTAAGCTGCAGCAGCTGCTTTGCCCTCACCCACAAAGCCATTATTTTCATTGTAGAAGGGTTGGTCAGGCATGATTTGCCCTTGATAAATCCATGCTAGTTGTTCCCAATCACCATTTTTGTTGTTTGCATCTGAACATAGTTCTTCAGTCCTGTGGGATATTGAGGCTGCAGCAGGTGGAGAGTGGTAGAGAATATGTCAAATGTATGCTAATTGTATCACACTGTGTTGACCCTGTAAGAGGAGGCAGGTCCAGCTTCCATGTCCAAGGCAACAGTTGTCAAGTGATTAGAAAAGCCAAAGCATGGTCCATGGGGATGGCTGGGTCTGAGGCATAGGAGAAAACAGGAAGAAGGAAACGCCTCAGTGATGGCAGTGGGTGTTATTCTCAGGCTTTGATTTGAAGGGGAAGCCATGCATTGGGAAGGGCTCTCAATAGAGCATGGAGGCCCCTAGGTAGATGGCCCTCCCAGCATCTCTACTTTCTGGGTACTGTCCCCAAACTCTGTGCTTCCCCTGTACCTGTGCATGAAGCTATTGGTCATGACTGCTTGGGTGAGAGAGGCTCTTCCCTTGGCTGTGCATTGTGTTGAGATGGGACTTCTTTTACTGTATGGGCCCTTTGAACCTTCACTTTAGCAGAATCTTTCCATTGGTTTAAGTAGTGTCTGGATCACCCCAGAGTGGTTCAATAGTTCCCTCTGCTATACCATGGGGAGAAGTCTTATCCCAGTGCAGTGATTCCCATATCTTTTGGACCTATTCCTGCTCTTAACCCAGGCATTGCAAAGAAAACAATCTTGGGTCAGGGAATTTCACTGAATTTATTGCCAATTGCATCAACTTATAATTATGGATTTGGGTACTGAGAAACAAATAAGAATCAAACACTCAGGGAAAACACCCTTTCTCCTTTGCCCATCTCAGCTTTGCTCCAGGCATCTGTCCTCCCTCATTTCTAGTCTCCAATGTCCTTGCTTTTGCTGCATGTTACACTCAGTCCCTTCAGTGAGGTGGTAGGTGGGCACAGGAGGTTGGGGGTCAGCATGGAGTGGTTTTCTTTTTTGTCACTCCTTGTTAATTACTCTTTTAAACTGTTCCGATGGGGATTCCTCCACAGGCTGCAGTTCCCTTTGTGCCTCTGCCTGTCTCTCCTCCAGTATACCCTTCTCTGCTCTGGCATCTCTTGCCCCCAGAGGCTATGGCTCTTTCTTAAATAAGTTTTAGCAGAGGTGCCATGTGCTTCTCTAATCAGTTCCAGTTTTGGCACCAATGGGTTGGTGTCATCTGTTGCTGAGCTGGCCTGGAACCAGCTGTGACTTGCATGACCTCCTCCCACACATATCACCCCTGCAGCCCCTGACACCAATACCTTGTCAGTTATGCCCAATACACTTCACCCCTCGCCTCTTTGAAACACCTTAATATACATGCATTAGAAACGCTACCTTCTTCCCAGACGAGGGATTGCCATGGTTACAATGTGTACATGTACACATTGGAGGCAGCGCTTCAGAGGTGGCCTCTGTGGGAAAGGTAAAGGCCTGCCCCATGATACAGCCAGTCTCAGCCAGCTCAGCAATGGACCCACTTCAGGCCAAAGCTGAACCATTCAGAAAAGTTGGTGGTGCCTCTGTGAAAGCATATTTAATGTCAAAAAATGCTGGGCAATGAGAACAGGAGGGAACAAAAAGAGTAAGAAACAACAGAGGGAACACCAAGGTGAGAGAAAGGAAGAGGAGGAGGAGTTCCACTGTAGCAGCCCATGGAGGACCCATGAGGGAGCAGATATTCAGTACAGCCATTAGATGACCCATGCCAGAGCAGACTGATATTCCCAAAGACACTGCTGCCTGTGGAGAGCCCATGTTGATGAAAATTTTCCTGGCAGGACTTAGGCCAGTGGAGAACCCATGCTGGATTTGGTGGGTTGACCTTGGCTGGATGCCAGATGCCCATCAAGCCACTCTATTGGTGTCCCTCCTCAGCTGGACAGGACAGAAAAAGTATAACAAAAGGCTCATGAGTTCAGATAAGGACAGGGAGATCACTCACCATTATCAACCTCTTTCTTCATGTTCCCAGTAATGTGTTTGTTATGGATTGAGTCAGAGTTTTAGACAAGCCCTGCCTTAGGCTCAGATTTTGGCAGAAGCTCTACTTAGGTGACACGCGGCAAAATCGCTCTGGCTCACAAGCTCTTAAGAATGGCTGATTAGGTCTATTATAAAATATTTATTGAATAGACAGAAGGTAACAGACAAAAGGTCTAAACAGAATTGTTATAGATGAGTAATGTAATGGTTTGTTGCTGCAGGCCCCCAGCCAGGTAATAATTAGCATTGAGTCCATGATTCTCAGAAGGCTGATCTATCCCTTTATTATACTATACTTATTAAGAAACCCATCGCCCTTACAGTCACGATACAGGTGGACCCAATTGGTCCTTCAAGCTAAACATCATCACCATTGGCCAATTAAGAAACCACCCTTTGGTAAACAAATCTCCATAACACATTCCACATGTTCACAACAACAGGTGCAGCAAGTGAAGATAATTGTTTATCATTCTTTTCTCTGATCTTCTCACAGCCTTCCCCAGGACAATGCCTGGGAAAGTTGTGCCTGTTGCTCTCTGTGGCTAGAGAGCTGCTGCCACAAAGGTTGGCTCTCACAATTAATAGATATTATGTGTGGTATAGATGAGTAATGTGATAGTTGGCTCTCACAATTAAGAGATAGATATATAGTCTATATAGTAATATAGACCCGTGGCTGGCAGGATGTGAATGAAGGAGGGGTAAGAGGGAGCTGTGGGCGGGGTCAGCAGTGGCAAAGGCAGATTTGAGAGGCAGAGGCCGAACAGTGGAGCCCAACGGGGCTGGCCTGGTGGAGGAGTGCCCGGCTCTGCGGGGCCGGCACCGCCGCTCGGGGGGAGCCAGGTGCGTGGGGTTTCCAGGCAGGAGCCAGGGTGGGGGCTGGTCTGTGTAAGTGGTGGCCCCAGTGTTCACTGCCCCGGCAGGGGCAGCGGCGGTGCTGCCGAGAGTCGGGGGCTGGCTTAGCTGTGCCAGGGGTCTCAGAGACCGCGAAGGTCACTAGCTCAGCAGCAGCGTGAGGCACGGTCTACATAAAAAGCCGCTGGGGGGCAGGAGCTTCTCCACAGCCCCCCCAGCATAGGGCCAGGTGGGTGCAGGAGCGTCAGGGCGCCATGTGGCCAATTTTTCAGCGGTCGCCCCACGCTAACAAGCCGAAAGGCACCAGGAAAGGGGAGGGGGCAGCGGCTTGGGGGCACAGGGGCAGGGTTGCGCGTGGCCTGACCGGCGATCAGTGCCTCTTAGTGGGGGCCCCAGCACAGTGAGGTCGCCTGTACAGGGCTGCCCGCAGTGACTCAGAGGTGCTGATAGCAGTGGCGCCCACCAGTGCTGGCCCAGGAGCGCCGGGCTGCAGAGACTTCCCTGCAGTGTCTGCCAATGTGGAGCTGCACAAGCGTGAGACTACGTGAGGGGCTCGACGGCTGCTTGTGCTGGTGTGCCGAGGGTGCCGGGGTGCCAAGCCGAGGCAGGAGAAGAGTGGCTGAACCAACCCAGTGGTACGGGTTCCCCAGACCATAAGCAAGTTGTTTGCTTTTGTTTTCCAAGAAGACAAAGCTTCTTCTTTCTCCCTATTTTTTTTCTCTTTTCTCTCTCTCCTTTCTTTCTCCTTCTAGCTAATTAGAAAAAAGTCCCCAAAAGGAAAAGGAGGATCCTCTCTGAAATAAATGGGCAGGAGATCTTTCTCCTTTTTAATGCCTTTATTAAAGAGAATCAGCTCAGGTGGGGAGAAATCAATGGGTCGCGCCCACACTGCCGCTGCTCCCAGGAGTGGCACGAAGGAGGAGGATGATGATGCAGCTTTGTCCGCTGGTCTGCAGGCAGAGCTGGGGACTGCGTCCTCATGAGAGATTAGCAGATTCCGCCTTTTCAGTCCAACACTTCGGGTCCTCTCCCTAGTTAACATCTTTTCAGGTTGGGGTGAGAAGCAAAAAGGATCCAAGCAGGCACTGGACTACGCGCCCATCCTTAGACATCACCTAGGTCCCCTAATTCTATGTTGGCTCGTTGTTTTTAGGGGTTTTCCTGGAAAATTGTAAGATTTGGTGCAATGCATTTCTCATCTGCATACTAGTTCTGATGCCACTCCCATGCCCTGCTGCTGCCGGGTCCCAGTGTCGCTCCCTGGT
Source organism: Montifringilla adamsi (assembly GCA_017590115.1). Lineage (NCBI taxonomy): Eukaryota > Metazoa > Chordata > Aves > Passeriformes > Passeridae > Montifringilla > Montifringilla adamsi. Next base: position 17,494 of record JAGGNK010010048.1, on the reverse strand, counting down.
AAGCACCAGGGGGACAATGGCTAATCACCAACCATTAACAGGCAATTGAAGAAGAACTCTTAACAATGAAGCTAACTTAATAGCAACTGGTCCAACCGGTTTTAACTCTGCAACCTTAAACAAAAATAGATAACTTTCTATTCATAACACTCTCCCCTCTTCTCTTGCCCTCCTCTGGGCTGTAAAACCTCTGGGCTTTTTCTTTTTCCTTAATCTTCAGGCTTTTAATCTAGTAGTTGCCAAACAAATTAGGAAGGAGTACACTGGCAGGTGAGTTTTAGAAAGTAGAGTGTCCCTGTCATTTCTTGCCATAGTTCAGACCCCTATTGCCTCTCAGCCACTGAGCACGTTATAGTTGGGACTGCGGGGGAGCACTACACAAGCTCCTTAAATTGAGCAAGCATTGAGAGAGTTTAAAACACTAGTTTCCTCTTTGTACCTACCTTCCCGTTGTTCCAAACTAGTGCAGCCCCATTTCTGTGGGGCAGGGGGAGTGTGAAATGCCCAAACCCGACTGCCTGCTCTGCTTTACTCCCTGGGCCCAGCTCTGAGCTCATGTCTGGTGATTTCCTCTCTTAATCAGCTCCTAAGAGTTTTTCTTCAGCCTAGGGCTGTGTCCTGAAAGCTTCACTCTGCTTCTCCTTCCAGGCTCTCCTCCCACAGCCAAGAACAAACACTGTTAAGAGTGGTAGAGTTACAGGGGGTCATGGCATGCAACTGTGAGATGGGCACAATTTCAGATCTGTACCTACATCTAAGACTTGTCGTGCCAGGCATTTATTGTGTAATCTCCTACTGTCTCCTGCTCCAGTGACTGCAAGAAGGTCTTGCCTTGTGTATAATTAATTAGTCAACACTTGTGGCAGAGTGAGAAGGAAAGTCAAAGAGCTACCAGCACGTGGGTGTGCTTCCTCCTTCTAGCAAAGATGTTCAAGGAAGGAGGGAAAGAAATAGGAGATTTTCCCAATTTGTGTCTCACTGCACATTGCAGAATCCTAGTACATTAACATTTTCCCTTTGTAGCTTCCCCTGCTGTTTTAGGGTTGAGGGGGTGGCTAGCTCCTAGCAGACCCTTTTTGTAGTTTGTAGCCCCCTCTCCCCTGTGTTTTGATGCCTCCTTCATCACTCAACTTATCTGTTGTGTTCTTTTTCTTCCCTGAAGCTTTTCCAGCTTCCCTGCAACATTGCCAAGTACTAAACAAAGCAAGGACAGCCTTCAGTAAAGCCCTGTACCTGTAATAAACACTGGCAAAGTGTTACTTCCTTTCAGGTTAAGAGAAGAGTTTAAGTGTCAAAAGCTTAAATACATAACACAGATACCTTTCCCTCCTTTAGTCCAAGATGACAGGCCTGTCTGTACCCACCCCAAAAGCACAGAGGGTGCTCCTTAAACTGTACCACAATGTCCTATCCATACTCCCCTCTCCTATCCCCATCCTCACCATGACATGAGAGACCCACAGGGGCATCAGGGCCAGAAGAGCTCTGACAGGGTGCTGTACACACGTGTGCCAGTGTGTACACCTCTGTGTGTACATGTGTTTTCTAGTGTGCCCAGATGTGAGTGTACACATCCTGCTTTGCACAGTGTACATGTGTGCCAGTGTGCACAGCACTATTCACATAGATATACTGAAGTGTACATGCAATGTGTACACTGCTGTTTACACGTGTGTTAAATTACACACTCTCAAGTGTGAGTAGGTTTGTGCATAGCTCTATGCTTGTGAGTGTGCACAAGTTCTGCAAGTGTGAGCATAGCTCTGTGTGGGACATACGTATATTAATATGTATAACACTGCACACATTAGCGTGCTTAAACTCGATGTGCAAGCAAGTCTTGTGCTTGTAGGCACGTGTACATCAGTAAAGACTACATAAGTGAGTGACTGTGCAACGTGTGCTGGTGTAGCAAGTTGAGTGTACACAAGTGTGTGCTACTAGCAAGTACTGTAGTGCACAAGAACTCTGCAAGTGAGCAAGTATGTGTGTGTAGATGTACTAACTCTACACATGCCCCTGTGTGCACACACGGGTTGGGCACACCCAAAAACATAGCTCTAGATACACAGCTCTGTGCATCCAACTGCTGTCCCACCTGGACAAAAGAGACGTGTGTGTATATATATATATGTGTGTGTGTGTCACTACCTAGCTCTCTGTGTACACCCTGTTCTTGTAAGGAGAAGAATTTACCTCTATGTATAAGTTTGCCAAAAGTTTAAATCTCTGTAAACAAGAGTATCTACAATCACTGTGACCCACTGCTGTTCTAGCCCACGTTCCCTAGAACAGTCAAAACAGGATGTTAGGCCAAGTACTAAATCTCTCTGTGATTGTAATACTTCATAGGCCACGCAGTTCCCTTGTGTCAAACATATAAGGCAGTGCTATGTACTTTATCTTCAGTTTAACCCCTCAGTAGAGAGGTCCCTTTCAGGTACTGCTAACTACTAAATCAACTATACGAACCGCAGAGCAGGAGTGGACTCACGTCAACAGAATTAGAAGCCCAATAAAAGAACTCAAAGAATAGACTGTAACATCCAGACGGAGTGAGAGATGACCAAAGAAACTCAAAGACGCCTGAAAAATAAAGTCGAGCTTCCACCAGCCAGCTTAAAGAACTAACACTTTGGGTGGGGAGTTTGAACTGTACCATTTATTAGTACAATTGTCCTTTTTTAATAGATAAGAATTACAAACATCTGTTGAGGGGAGGTACACAAGGAACCGTAAAAAGTATTAGGACAGTTTCCTTAAGAACCAACAAATAAGGTAAAAAATGTAATAGAGGGCAAGACTGGGTTGGCACCTGTGTTCGCCACCAAGAAGATTATAGCCCACCATAGGCATGGTAAGGTGGGAACAAGGCCATACCATACCTCTATCATTCCTAGGTTGTCTCTTAATCCAACAGAGACTAAAAAGTAAGACCGAGGTGGCCTCCGTACTCACCACCTGCTATAAGTAGCAACCCCATAAGCACAATAAATGAGAGTAAAAAGCCATACCAGAGTTCTGTGATCCCATTTTGTCCACTCCAAATAAGATTTTTTTCCTGTTCCCACTGTCCTTGCCCACATCAACAGATGCTAGTAAAAATTATTTTTATCTCTTTTTTAAGAAGACTAGATTATCAGAATCAAAAATAAGAGTTGTTTGAGCCAAATGACTTAAAAGGAAAAAGGGGGTTTGTTATAGATGAGTAATGTAATAGTTGGCTCTCACAATTAAGAGATAGATATATAGTAATTTTATTGTAATATGTCCGCCCCATAGACCTCTTTCCCCTCCCCCTTGTAATAGCCTTGGTAGTCAAGACATTTAGAGAAGGCCAGCTTATTACCAGGAGGCACGGCATTTAAACATCTAACCTCCAATCAAGATATAAGAAAGTAATCTCCACCAATAGACAGCAGAGAAGGAATTGACTGAAAAAACCTTGGTAGGGGCTAAGGATATTAAAGGCAGAGCATCCATTTTGTAGATGAGCACGTGGCTGATAGTCACGGAGACTCCCAGCACTGCAATTTTTCCTTATTCAGTCCTTTGTTATGATTTTTGTTAAGGTTTAATAAACCTTTGAAATTTTAAAAGTGAGTAGTCATTTCTCACATGTGTATGTTAAGACGTATAGTGATGTTATTGTAATTTGTCCTCCCATAGTCCTCTTTTCCCTCCCCCTTGTAATAGCCTTAGTAGTCAGGGCATTTGGGGAAGGCCAGCTTATTACCAAAAGGCGCAGCATAACAACACCTGACCTCCAATCAAGATGTAATAAAGTAATCTCCACCAATGGACAACAGAAAAGGAGTTGACTGACAACACTTTGGGAGGGGCTAAGACTATAAAAGGCAGAGCATCCATTTTGTACATGAGCACGTAGCTGCTAGTCACGGAACCTCCCAGTGCTGGAATTTTTTCCTTATTTATCTTCCCCAACATTCAGTCCTTTGTTGTATTTTTTTGTTGAGGTTTAATAAACCTTTAAAATTTTAAAAGTGAGGGGCGTTTCTCACAAGACTTACTTACTACACAGTATAAACTAAAAGAACTACTAGTAGGTTACATAAAACAGTGCATGACATTAAGGCACCTAAGTTATAGCTAGCAAAGCAATGGTATCAATTAGGAGTCAATGTAACTTTGCCACTGAATTGACGATAGCGTACACAGAGTCCTTTCACTCAACCCTTGAGAGAGTAACCATAAGGCAGGTGTCCCAAACTTTGGGGAGACAATCCCAAACATTTGTTGGAGGTTAGGATTTTTTCCTTTTTTTTTTTTCCCTTTCTCTCATGGAATTTTGTCCCATTTTTTGCTGAGAGACAATTACTACTGATGTCGCTGTCGAGTCAGGGACGGAAAGAGAGACTCCAGTCTTCAGAAGGTGAACAGAAAGTGTTTAATGGAAAGTAGCATATCTTTTTATAACCAGACTCGCTGAGACTTGATTGGTCTCAAAGTGAAAACCTCTCACACTACTGATGAACTATGACTAGCACACTGGAGAATCATATCTATAAACAACAGTTACAGAAAGAGAGATAATAATTGTTTTAATTCTTTTCTCTAAGTTTCCCAGGCTCGGCCTGGGAGAAATTATCTCTGTTCTTTCTTCGACTGAACTGAGAATATCCACACTACCGATACTTAAGAGAACAAAAGATATGGCTAGGATGAGGAGGGGGAAGGGTGCAGCTGGCTACTGTCTTACCTGAAGGGTTTTGTCTTGGGAAGAGCAGAGATTTTGGCCGGGGGCTGAGCTTGGCTCCTCTCTCACTCTCAGTATTGGAGCAGGATGGTTGAGTGGTTGCTTACCTCAGGGAGAATCCACTGCCACCACAGAGCCCAGCCCTGTACTGCTTCTTCCTTACTTGTGGGTGAGCCTTTGCTTGTAAGAGCAGTCGTTGCATTGGGACCTTATTAACACCTGATCTGGCTGGAAAGGACCCCCACCTTCTATTCGGATGCTTCAAGGGAAAATCCAGGACCGTGAGCCCCCTCCCCCTTCCCAGAGGGTGTGTCTCCTCACCTGTGAGCAGCAGCTGCTATGGAGAAGCCCAGCTGCCCCTGCCCAGCCCTGCTGCTTTCTGCCACTGCCTCGGGCTTTTTCGCTACACTCTAACCCAGCACTCCATGTCCACCTGACCCCTGCAGCTCCTGCTACAGCTGTGGAGTTTTCTGTTACATTTTGTTTGTCACCCCAGGGGGTGTGCCTGCCTCTGCTGTCCCAGCTGCCACTCCGAGGTTCCTGCTGCAGCCCATTTCGCCATCCATCCCACCTGTCATTACCACGTGAGGGAGACATGGCTGAACTTGTGCGAGGGAATCATCACACCTGCCCTGCCCAGCTGTAAGCCAACAGCATCCCTGCCGGTTGTGGCTGTAACTACACCAAAGAGGAAAGTGCCTACAGCCAAGAGAAGGCTGTTATTGCATTTCTGGTTTTGTTTGTTGTTGCTGCCATTGTTGTTGTTTGTTTGCCTTGTTATACATATATATGCTAGTAAAGAACTGTTATTCCTTTTCCCATATCTTTGGCTGAAAGCCCCATAATTTCAAGGTTATAATAATTTGGAGGGAACAGGGTCATATTTTCCATTCCAAGGGAGGTTCCTGCTTTCCTCAGCAGACACCTGTCCTTTAAACCAGGACACTTATTTAGTTCCTTATCTGGCAGCTCTTAGTGCCTTCCTCAGAAGACACCTGTCTTTTAAACCAAGACAACATTTCCAGGGAATGTGCAGAAGACTTCTGCTTTGTGAAAGTATGGTGTAGCTTTTATAAAGTGGAGTGTCTGTCAGTCAGAAATTCTAGTTTATCTTTCCATATTTGCCTCCACAGCAAAATGTTTATTGTCAGCTGGGAATGGTAGTCCCATGGTGCTGAAATAACTCACTAACTCAAGACAAGGTGTCCTGATTATTTCACCAATTAGCAGACTCATGTGAAGAGCGAGATGCCCTGAGTTATTGCACCAGCTAACAAGAAACAGATAAGCTACTAAGGGCAGAGGAGGGACTGAAGGAAGGCTGACCAGCCTGTAGTTGTCCGCATCATCTTTCTTGTCCTTTCTGAAGTGTTTGTCTTTCTGCAGTCACTGGGGACCTTCCCGGATCTTCAAGCCCTTTCAAAGGTGTTTGACAGCAGCTTCATAATGAAATTAGCCATCTCTCTCAGCACCCTTGGCTGCATCACATCTGGTCCCATGGACTTGTGTGGGTTGAGATTTCTAAAGAGATCCCTGATGCCTGACTTGATTTTCCAGTACAGGCAGTTCCTCACCTCTTTGAACTCTGTCTCTAGACACAAAAGCCTGGGAAACCTTGTCTTAGTGGCTACTCTTACTTAAAGCAGTGAGCTTTGAACTCACCTGAAGTGAAAGGAAATCTGCAGTACTGAATGCAGCAGCTTTCTGATCATTGCAATATTTTGAGTTTGTAAACTCTAAAAAAAACCCAAAGCCCTCAAACAGTGGAAAAATCCTCACTGGATATAACTTTTCCTTAGATCTGTTTGATGTAAGCTATCAGGGACTTTAACGCTGGACATAAGTCAGTACTGTTCTGTTCAGGAGAAGGAGGTAGGGTAACCTCTCTAAAGGCCCTGAAAGCATTGCCCCCCTTTTGGAGATTTGGCTGCTTGGGCTCAGGGCCAACTACACACTGCTGAGGGCTGCCCCCCTTCCCTCTGGTGACCTTGGGGAGAGCACTCCCAGACAGCTCTGCAGGGAGACCTCAGCAAGGGTTGACTCTCCTGCCCATGGGAATTGCTTTTAAACTGAGCCTCCACTATTTTGCCCCTTGCCTGAGCCACAGCTTTCACAGTGTTGCAGCCAAGCCTTTGCCTGGCAAGGGGACCCATTGATCAGGACCTAGACCCTGACTCACAAACTGACTTCCTGGCCTGACTTCAGACCTGCCTTGTCAACATAGACTTGCCTGGAGATCACTGGACTGTCTGACCCTGTGTTATAGATGAGTAATGTAATAGTTGGCCTTTACAATTAAGAGATAGATATTATGTAGATGTAATGTTATTGTAATATGTCCCCGCCATAGACCTCTTTCACCTCCTCCTTGTAATAGCCTTAGTAGTCAAGACATTTGGAGAGGGCCAGCTTATTACCAAGAGGTGCAGTGTAACAACACCTGACCTCCAATCAAGATATAAGAAAGTAATCTCCACCAAGGGACAGCAGAGAAGGAGTTGACTGACTGTTATGGTTTGAGGTTGGCACAATGCTAGTGCTTCCATGAAAATACACTTTCTCTAGTGGCTCTTGTGAGATGTGATCAGGAACAAAGCAAAGCAAGCTCTAACTTAAGAAAAAAGGAAACAAACTTTATTAACTACAACATTTAAAAAGGAACAGACACAAAACTAAGAATGAAAACTTTTCAAATACATTCCTACATTCCTCTTCCTTCCCCCCATTTCCTTCACAGCATGAAATAACACCTTAGATTTCCACTTCGTCACTATTTTTCAGATAATCAACTTTGAGTCCATCATCACCCCTCAAATAATCAACTCTCAAGTCTATCAGGGAGAGAGGAGTCTCTTCTTGTACTATAGGCTTTCTTTAGAAACACAATTGAAACCTCTTGTGTTTCTATGTCACTCGTGGCACTGCCCGGAGAACATCTGCCTTCGTGACTTCTTTTTTCTATGTCCAGTGTTCTCACTACTGCACATGAATCAGGACTGCTTTTAGGGTTTCTCGTTTAAGGATGCTTCACTCAGTTCTAAAAGCAGCAGTCTCTCAGCTTCGGGACACCAGTCTTCCCTAAATTTATTCTCTGGGGCTGAGGGGCCTCGTGAACAGAGATCTTTCTCTCTACAGAAGACAGAGGACATTTTATACTTTCTTCAGCCGTCTCTGTTCACACTACTGCTTCACTCTTGGCTCCAAAGCATTGCTTCTTCCTAAATGCAGTCTCTGGGTCACAGGAAAAACATGGGTCTGTCTATGGCTATACAAGAAAGAGTCCAGCTTAAGGCCACTCCATCATCTTCTCTCACTTCTTCAAACATCTCTCACATGCACCAACTTTCATCATACCTGCTCATTTCCTCATGCTTCATCTCTCTCTCTTCATTCTGATTCAGAAGGATCAGTATTTGTAAGGTTTCTATTATTCTAGAAAGGGGTTAAAATCTTCGCCTCTGTCTGCCCAGAACTCCCACAGCGACCGGGCACCTTCTCACGCCACATCCCCCAATTCTGGCCAGCCGTGCTGCCAGCACGGTATCAAATTCCAAGGCAGTGCAGGCACTAGCTCTCTCTCTCTCTCTCTCTCTCCCAGAAAGTAGGGGGAGAGGCCTGATGCCTCTCAAAGTTCCTCTACCCTTCCATCTTGCAAAGCCTTCACCCCCCGTCCTCTGCTCAAGGCTCCAGCCTACCTCACCTGGCCGCATGGCTCCCCTCCCCCACCCAGCCCCGGCTGGGCAGGGGAGGTCTGAGCTCTTTCACTGACCGAGACCAAGAGAAAGTTCTCCTGGGAGTTCTTGCTTTTAACTCCCTGTGTTCTCAGAAGCAGTCCATACCTTCAGTGGCCAAACCTGGTGCCAATATTCAAATCCAAGCACTGATTAGTTTGACCACAACCTCTCAAAAAATTCACTTCCTTCTTAACCTACGACACTGACAAAACTTTGGGAGGGGCTAAGGATATAAAAAGCAGAGCATCCATTTTGTAGATGAACATGTGGCTGATAGTCACGGGGGCTCCCAGTGCTGTAAATTTTTCCTTATTTAGCCCTTTTTTTTTTGTATTTTTTTTGTTAAGGTTTAATAAACCTTTGAAATTTTAAAAGTGAGCAGTTGTTTCTCACACCTGGTTACTGTCACTAGAGCTATCCTGCTCATCTTGCTTGGGTACTGTGGGACTGAGGCCTTAATGGTGGGGTCACTGCTGGCCTTGTTATCATGCTTGGCTCCTGGCTCATCCTCCCTTGTGGAGCTGCCAGCCCTTGCTGCCTGACAGCTTTTATCTTTGAAGAAGGAAAACTAGGTCTTTAAATACCCCATAGACCTCAGCCTCTCATAGGCCATGTGCTCCAGCCTCCTCACCATTTTGATGGCCTCTGTTGGACTTGCTCTATTTATCAACATCTTTCTTGTTCAGCGGGGGCGTTTACATGTCTGCGTGCATGTGTGCACACTGCTGGCTCCTGTTTAGCCTTCTATCCCTCAAGAACCTCAGATCCTTTTCAGCAGATCTCTCCAGCTAGTCAGCCCCCTAACCTGCAACTCTGCAAGGAGTTAGTCCATCTGAGGTACAAGATTTGGCATTTGTCCATGTCAAGTTTCATAAGGTTTCTGCTGGCCCATTCCTCCAGTCTTTCTAGATCCCTCCGAATGACAACTCCATCCTTAAGTATATCAACTACATTCCCCACAATTTGTTGTTGTCCACAGACTCAATGAGGTGGATTCCATCTCCTCCTACAGGTCACTGGTGAAGATATTAAACAGGATATGTTCCAGGACAGACTCCTGAGAAATGCTACTTACTGGCTTTTTAAGCACATGTGTAATTCTGCTTTCATAAAAAAACATATTTAAGTATTTGCAGGATTAGAACTCTGGGACATGAAACCTATCACACTGAGTCATTGGGAGCAGCTTTCCAGATCACCTTTTGGACCAAGGGAGGTTACTGCCTAGGGATGAGACACATCATGGGATGCAAGAGGAAATAAGTTTGGGATCGCACTGGACTTATGGGATGTTTATGGAAGGAACCAAAGGTGGGGCAAGGGAGGGGTTGAGGTGATTTGGGGAGGAACAAGAGTGGGAAAATAGAGAGATAAGGGTATAAAAAGGGCAGGTCATGTGTAGTTGGCTGGCCAGGATGCTTGTCTGGCTATGCTCTGTGCCTGATCAGGGCAGTCTGTCCTATCATATCCAATTCCCTTCTAGCTCTTTCCTAAGTGAGGGCCTCCCTGTTCTGTGTGCATGTGTGCATATGGGGATGTGAGTACAGCAGCTGGAGTCAGACCATGGGTCGGAGGGCCCATGTGTCAGTGGTGCCAGTGACTGCAATGAGTGGGGGCATGTGAGTGTGCGATCGCTAGCAAAGGTCAAGCCAGACTAGCCTATGAATAGGTGAAGTGGCCTGGGAACAAGAGGATGAGTGGGTCTCTAAGGGCCATCTCTGGGTGTGAGAGTGCCTGCGTAGCTCTAAGGGCAAGAGCCAGCTGTGTTTGTGCTGTACCAGCAACTGGAGTAGGCCTGCGGCCTCAGGGGCTTGTATATTGAGATGCTAAGGAGACTGGAGTCCAAGGGGCCAGCTGCTGGGCAGTCTGAATATCTGAACCAAGCTGCTGGAGAGATCCACCTTGTACATATGTGTATATATAGATTCTCACTAGTGGACTTTTCATCCTGTCCAGACAGCGAGGGGAGCAGGATGAGGCCATTGGTGCTGTTTGTGTGAGTGCTTTTAGTGTCTGTGATCTGTGTGGACAGTCATGTATAAATGTATATATGTACGCTTGTCTGTGTGCCTGCTGGGAATATATCTTCAGCCACATTACTGGTTGGAGCTGGGAACATGGAATGGCAGCAGCCTCATCTCTCTTGGGCTGTTGAATCTGGCATGATACATTTTCCTCTTAGAGAAAACACTGTAAGCATGCTGAAGTCTATTGACATTTAAACTGGTGAGGTATAAAAATGTTGTCTCAACTAGTTATATCACTTTTCTGAGTAGAAACTGCTTCTTGTTCTCAGATGAAAATGTAATACAGACGCTCAGTAACTCAAGGTTTCTACCCTGTTCTTGGTTCAATGAGCAGTCTTCTCCCAGGCAGTGTCTCTTTGCTCTTGGAGCAGCTTTGTTGATAGAGCACCTGCATGAACCCAAGTGGATATTGATGTCTCATTTACCATGGACAAAGACCTCTTGAATAACAGCCATAGTTAGGAATCTTGCCTGCTACTGAAGAAAAACCTGCTCGCTCATTGCTTGTTCATATGTACTACTGAAAGCATTCGACAGGTGGCTTCATCCATTTGATGTCTGTACTATTCCAAATAGCTAAAGTCTTATTACAAATAGAAGCTGTTTGACTGTCATGGGAAATACAGAGTAAGCAATAACTTCTAATGTATCTGGATACTGGGGCTTATTTAAGAACCAATGAGATTAGAGCTTTGGCCTTATTTGATAATTTCACAAAATTAGTTGTTCATTCCCCCCAAAGTGTCATGTTCTTTTGGTCTTGACTTCCTTTTCCACTGAGAAGTTCATTTTTGCACATTCGATTTTTTTCTCAGCTCCCCCCCCCCCCCCCCCCCATACACACAATTATCTGAAGTACCACTGGGGTAGGGGGAAGTGACCAAACAACTGCATGGTACTTAATTGACAGTTGGGGTTAAACTACAACAAGCATACTTGTCAACATTCAAAATTTAGGCTATTTTTTGTGTAACACATTCAGTAATTCTAAATAATATCAATGAAGTAGAAGCACATTTTGGAAAATAAGTTTCTCTTTTTGAACATCAGAGAGTACAAAAATTTATTAACTTTAAAAATGTAGCCTTTGTGCATGCTGTTCATAAAGCTAAAAAGAACACTGAACATCTTATCTCAAGATAAAGCTAGAATGCACAGCAGAGTACAAACCCTTATGATAAAGCAGTTGTTCTTAACTCTCTTGAGTTCCTGTTTCTTAAATAACCTGGGGAAACTGCCTGGTGATTTTGCCTCGACACTTCAAAATACTATGGTTGTTCTGTGTCAGAGTGACTGGACTAGGATTAAGTCTGATTGTAATTAAGAGCTGTTATGTAGCATGAGAGCATGAGGCAATGGATTGCAGTACACTGACCTAGATTATATATATATATATATATATATATTCCATTTTTAGCTAAAGATAGGTTTTGCTATGGGAGGAAGGAAGATCAAGTATGTAGCAGTGTGGAGTTTAGATGGTGGATGCTGCTACCTATACTTATTCCCCAATAAGCATCACCTGTGGAAAAGCGGCTTGGGTAAGCATTCAGGCAAAGCAGTCAAGTCCACACACACCACTCACCACAACTAGCTCAGCAAAAAGAGTCAGGACCTTTTGTATTGTTAGTTCCAGTGAGGTTTATTTCAGCACGCCAAAGGGAAACCAGAGACAAAAGACGAGACCATGTGCTATGCACAAGGTTAAGTAGGGGAGGGCATGGGGGCTGTACAATGGGCAGGACAAAGGGCATTGGCTTTCAGGGAAGATGGGGATGGCCACCAGGGGTACCACAACCAATGAGGAAACAGGGAAAGGAGAAACCAGGGGAAGTTGGGACATATGGGGAAAGGAACTGGGATGGGTCAGTGTTGAGCAAGAGTCCATGAAGAAGTCCTTTCTGTCTGCCCAGGTAGGGTACACTCTATGATAAGTCTCTCCAAGGCAATGCTCTGGGGATTTCCCTGAGGGGGAAAGATTCAGAAGATTCCACACAAGTAGATAGCTCCTCTGTCAGTTTCAAGACTCATGTTTCACTGTGGATGTTGGGCAAATCACATGACCAGAGTATATCTTGGTTCTCTTTCTGTATGTTGGACTCAATCTTGCCTTCCATAACAAAGGCTGTTGTGATGATTAGCACGTTTATGATTGTGATATTTTTCTCTAGTACAATTAAGAGGAGGGTTTGGGATATGGTATTAATGGTAAAAAGCTATATAATTTTATTTTAGTCTTTTTTTTCCTCCCTTCCTGAGAGTTGTCAATATTCATGTATGGTATTCTGGGGGTGAGTTTGCCTCCTGTTTTTCAAAATTGCAATTGCTTTTTTCTCTTGCTAAATACAGCTTAAAGTAACCAGAACAGTTATTCCAATTGATTTACATAAACTGATTCTGATGTTCAGATATTGCCCCTGCTTATCAAATAAGACCTGTAACAATAATATGGCGACTGACTGTTCCTTAGGCTAAGCAAGAAAATCTTGGTGGGTCCCTATTATATTCCTAGTTTTGTTTCAAACAAAGTGGTGATGTTTAGAAATTCAAGTATAGGATTGGGAGAAGGAGTGGGAGAAGTTCACAGTATGAAATACAGCCTGATTACAAGCACATGAACTAGAAAATATTGTTTGCACTGTCATTTTTGGGCAAGCAACTAATTTCATCAAATGAAATTGCTGCACTATTCCAAGAGAAAAATTGCTCTTCCCAATGATGTGTTGGTTTTGCATGGCCTGTTTTTTGGTAGCTGGGGGGCCATGGAGTGGCTTCTGTGAGAAGCTGCTGGAAGCTTCAACCATGTCCAGCCAAGCCAGTCCCTGATGGCTCTGAAGATGAACATGCTGCTGGCCAAGTCTGGGCCAATTAAAGATGTTGGTAATGCCTCTGTGATAACATATTTAAGAAGAAAATCAAAACAAAGGGGGGCACAATTTTTTCTAGTCAGAGAAGAGGAGGAGGTGAGAAGATGTGAGGGAAACAACATGGAGACACCAAGGTCAGTGGAGAAGGAGGAGGAGGAGGTGCTCCAGGCACCAGTCAAGATTCCTCTGCAGGCTGTGGTGAAGACCATGGTGAAGCAGGTTGTCCCCCTGCAGCCAATGGGTCCATGGGGGATGCAGAGATCCACCCACAGCTCGTGGGGGAGGTGCCCATGCTAGAGCAGGTGGATGCCTGGAGGAGGCTGTGATCTTGTGGGATACCCAGTGGAGAGAAAAGGCCCCTGCTTCCAGGCTGGAGCAGCCTGTCCTTGGAGGACTGCACCCCATCGAAGAGTGACCCACGCCACAGCAGTTTTGGGAGGACTGTTTGCCTGTGGGAGGGACCCACGTTGCAGCAGTTTTCAGAGGACTGCTGCTTGTGAGATTTGGAGCCACACTGGAGAAGTTCACAGAAAACTGTCTTCCGTGGGAGGGACCCCACAGCATAGCAGGGGAAGGATTACTCTCCCTGAGCAGCGGAAGAACTCAGATGACGAACTGACCAAACCCCCATGTCCCTGTCTCCCTGTGTTGTTGGTGGGAAGGAGGGAGGAGTTGGGGAAAGAAAAGGTATTTTTAAGGGCTTATTTTACTTCTTGTTATTGTCCTCTTACTTTGTTAGTAATAAATTCACTTTGTACCTCTAAGTTGAGCCTATTTTGCCCTTGGAGTGTTTTCTACTGCTCCATTTTTTTCTCTTCTCTGCCCAGCTGTGGCAGGAGAGGGTAAATGAGCGACTTTTGTGGGTGCCTGGCATTTGGCCATTGTCAAACCATGACAGACATATACAGTTGAAAGACCAGTGAAAGGTGAAAAAGAATCTTTCTCGAAATTTAGGTTTTTCTAAGGAGGGAAAAATGGTCTCCCTGAATTTGGTGCTCCAGTCAAAGTCTGCAAGCTTCACTGGAGTTCTCATGCAGTGCTATTTAACCAGTCCATACTTTTGTAATATGCTCGTTCATTATATTAATCTGTCAAAATTAATAGATACCCTTGACTTTTTTTGACACACATCCTAATGGTTCTGCCTGTATGCAGCTTGATTAAAGCAGTAATAACTGAACAATAAGGAAAAAAAAATGCTTAAAGAATTTCCTGTATTTTGTCCACTTTTACTGAAAAAGGAATAGTGAATACAAAAGATTAGGTATGATGTATGGATGAATGCTACAACAGCAGAAAAATGGGTATATTACTCTTGACCTTGGGGATTCCTGCTTTGGCCATTGTAATGGAGAAGAACTAACTAAAATTTGGGATTGCTTTATTTGTAAATCATCTGAAACAATGATGGGAAATAATTTGCTTAGACAGGCACTTTTGTTTGCTTTTTTATTTTGAATTTTTGGCACCATTCATTAAAAACAAACAAACAAAAAAAAAAAAACCAAAAAACCAAGCAACAACCCAAAACTTTGAGATACAAAGAATTTTGTTTACATATACTTTTTAATAAATTATAAATAGCTGATTGTATTTAAAGGAGTGATGAAAACAGACTTGCATTCCTGACTCTCCTCTGCCCCCTGCTTCCCATCTTCTCTGTTTTTTGATTTATGAAGTGCAGGCAATGTTTTCTTCTTGCAGAAGGAAGTGTGGATTTTTTTTTAACCTGGAGGTATAGGGAGTGTTGAGTCCAGTCTGTGCTGTCTTATGTATATGAAGGGCTATTTTGAGAGGTATCCAGAGAAATCAATAGAGTTCTGTTAACCAAAACCAGAAGTTCTTCTACGTTTGTCAGGTGTATGATTAATGTACAGATAAACAAAAATTAGCATCAGCTCAATAAAAGCTTCCTCTGTGTCAGATTTTACCTAATTAATATTTACTTTCTAGTAGGTTTATCATGTCATGAGCCATTATAGAGTTTTTTTAAGGAAAATTGTGGATTGCAAATGTAAAATATAAGCAATCTAGAAATAGGCCTGTCTTGCATGCTATACATAAGCAAAGAACTGCTGCATGTGACCTCTTCAGTTTGGCTTTTGAAATAAAATTAAAGATGGCATCCTTGCTCTTTTGATCCTACTCCTCTGTCAGTAACTTCTGAGCTCTTTAGGAGGGATAGCAGATAAATTAGTGTCTTGCCTGAAGGAAACACTGTGATGTGAGTTGATGCTGTTTTGTTTGGCTTTGTGGCATGTATGTATCTGCTGGCCAGTCAGCACACATGCTGCTTGGAAAGAGTGCAGTGTATGCTCCCTCTTTCTGGGCATGGGAAGTAATAGAAGGTATCAAGGGCTAGGGAAAACAATGAAATTTCAAAGAATGGGGACTGCAGGAATTTGTGAAGTGGGACGGACAGATGAACAGACAACTGGGTTATTGTAGGAAAGTAACACAACAGTATAGAAGAGAAATCCATGGTAAACGGGATTCATTAATTATGATACTTATGTGATTACTTGCTTTTCTTGAGTACTACTTGTAGTGAAATGTAGTGATATGATAAAAGAGAATTTTCAGAACAAAAGTGTTGCACAGATTAATATGCCTGTTTAATGTGAATTAACTGCAACATGTCATATATTGTTGCAGTGTGCTTTTATACTTTGTAATAGTTTTGATTTTGTATCCCCTTATTCTCCCCAGATGAGGTACCCCTTTTTGTACCCCCTTCCTCTACCTGTGTAACCATTCTCCTGTGTTGAGATCATCCCACAATTCCCCCGCCCTGGCTCTCTGTCAGTCATCCAGCAAACCATCCCTTCTATCTAGATCTTTGGGTCAAAGCCGTCGAGTGATTTGCCCAAAGCCAGGGGTCAGCCCCCCAGGGAGGATGTTATACGCTATGCCAAATGTCCATCCCCTAAGGCTGCATCCCTGGAGGGTCTTTATTGGTCAGCAAATGTATCTACCCTCGGTTTCCTCCCCCCCTTTAAATGTAACCTTGAAATTCCTTTGTCTCACTCTGAGCACGGGGCATCACTGAGGTGTGTGGGCCCCCTGGGGAGCTCCGAATAAACCTTGGATAGGCCTCTGTTCAGAGTCGGCCTTTTACCCTCCACCGATGTCTCCAGCATCTCTTCTGCTGCAAAGGCGACCAGCCTAGCTGCCCTCAGTACCCTCGGGGCACCAGAGAGTGTTCCCCCGCTGTCGGTCACTTCGGGGCTGCCCCCCGCTGTTTGCCGACCCGGGGCTGGCCGGGGTTCACTGGGAGGCGCCCAGAGAGACGGAGACAATATATGTCTCTTGTTAACCAGCTGTGTGGATGCTCTGTGGAATGGAATGAGATAACTAGGAAAAGCCCCCCACTGAACCTGCTGTTTTCAAACTGAGAAAGACTGCTGGGTGATGTGATAGTTGTAGGTCATCCTGGGCTTAACAAACATGAAATGATCGAGTTTTTGATTCTTGGAGGAGTAAGGAGGTGTCCTGGGGTGACTTTATAATGCATGTATCCCCATTCATCTGTTTAGCCCAGAAATAAGGTTTGCACTTTTAAGACTGGTTCCGAGAGCGAAGGGGGGGAAAAAGAAGCGTGGTGTCCTGGAGCTTTTGGCAGAAGGTGCCTGGTGAGACTCGAGGTCAACCACTAGGATTTTGGAGTCAAAGCTACAAAGGGTCTGAAGTCAACTACACTCCAACAGGGAAGGAAATTTTATCAGGCTATGAAGAAGTCCAAGCTGCTTCAGAGGTAATCGGCACTGAAGCAGAACTCCTCCTGGCACCCCGACTACTGGTGCTGGGGTAGATGTTCAAAGCAACGGCTCCCTCTACCCACCACACCACTAATGCCACATGGAGCAACTGGATTGATCTCGTAACACAGGGAGCCTGTATTGGAAAACTGAATCACCCTGGGATTTTGGAAATAATTACAAATTGGCCTGAAGGTGAAAACTTCGGATTCAGTAATAAAGAGGAACAAGAAGTAACACGTGCTGAAGAAGTTCGACCGTACAACCAACTGCCATCAGAAGAAACACGTTACGCTGTTTTCACTGATGGTTCTTGTTGCACTGTAGGGATGAAACAAGAGTAAAAAGCCTGGCCTGGGGCCCTGTAGCAGGCACAGGGCCTGCAAGGCCT
>JAGGNK010010037.1:20441-39988 GCA_017590115.1 Montifringilla adamsi | reverse complement strand
GGCTTAACAATTTTGATTTTAATAAATGTAAGTAGTAATGACAGATATTGTACTATGAACTTTAAGGCATATTTAACGAACAGTTGTACAATTTTGTAATTCTTTTGTGTTACCTTTTCAATATTTTTACTTTCACCATATGTTATCAGTTTATTATAGTTTTTGGAATATGGAACCTTTCCTTTTGTTGAAATATCAGAAGGCAGGGTGTCTGAAGTTTTGTTGAGGTTTGATTGGTAGAAGCTTCCTGTCTGGGCTGGAGCTGTTAGGATTTTTTGTTTGCTTCTTCATTGCTAAATCCTCTGCTTTGGCTGGAATAAAGGGGCTCAAACGTGCTTGGGTTTGTGGATCTTCCATGGGGGTTAATTCACTAGCAGTAATAAATCAAAGCATATTTGCAACAGCAGGCAATCTTAACCCATGCTTAGCAGCCAGTTGGCATAGCTCTGAGAGGATTTACCAATTAAAGGGTATGTATTTGACAGGTGTTGTCCCATTACCTCACACTACTGGGAATGCTGTAACTGTTCCCTCACTCTGTTACCAGTTCTCTGATGATGGTGAATACATGGGTGTTGAGCTTGCAGGGGTCCCCAGGATGAGGTGAGAGATGAGTGAATCTGACTCCATGTTCTCAGAAGGCTGATTTATTATTATATTATATTATATTATACTAAAACTATACTAAAGATAGAGACAGGATACATCAAAATGCTTAACAAGAATGATAAAGGTGTCCCTCTCACCTGAGACCCCCTCCCCCTGTACCTGGTTGGTGTTCCCCGGGTCCCCTCCCCTGCCCCTCTGCCCAGGTAAAAGGGCAAGCAGACCACGCGGTTGCGGTTCGGGTAGAGAGTTCTGCTAGAGAGTTCATGGGAGTTATTGCAAGATTCAGAGACTGTGCCATCGAAATAAAAACTCTGGATTAAAAACTCTCCATCGGGACCCACTCCTATCTTCACCTTGCCTTAAAGGAACCTCCAGCTCAGGAAGGCCTGAGGAGTGATCCCCTCAAAGAAAGCTCCAGCCCGCAAGCACTGGAGCTCAGGGCATGCCTGGACTTGTCTCCACGTGCTCAGCTGCAAGCACAGGTACTGAATAGCGTCTCTGGGGAGAAAACACCACAGGTGCCGCTATTTGGTCAGCAGCTGAGACGAGACAGACCAAGGCAGTCCCGTCTGTAATATTGGTACACTCCAATAGGAAATAAGACTAATTTCTTGTGTGCTAAGTGTGCAAAGCCAGGTCATTATGCAAACCAATGTAACTCTAAATACCATGCCAATGGTGAGCTTTTGGTAGGTTTGGTGTTGGGAAGGATGAAAGTTTGACAAGAAAGTTTAACAGATGTGTATGCTTGGCAGAAAGATCTCTGAATGTAGAACCTGAGAACGAAATACAGATGGAAGCAAGTTTTGTTATAGAAGAATAATAGATGTGTAAATTGAAGCTTGCTGAGCCAGTCTTGCTGGACAACTAAGAAAGCAAAGGTTATGTTGAGTTGGAAAGAGATTTGATGACTTAGAGCAAAGGATAAGCTGACCACAAACAAAAAGATGCTTTTACCAAGCAGAAAGATACCACAGGCAAACAACACATGTTGATGTGGCAAGTAGAAAAAAGGTTTAAGAATTTTCCACTGCAAGAAAACTGAAAAACAACTTCTAGCTTAAACTGTAACATACTAACTCATGCAATTGGATAGTATTAACCATAATATGGTAATGACAGTAGTTCTGATAGGCTATGGGCAAAAGTATAGATTGGTTCTTATATATTAAGATGCTCAGCAAAGTATATAATGCAATGTAACCAAAACTAAAGCGTCTTCAGGCTTGTCTACAGCTGGGGCTGACAGCTGTAGGTGCAGGCTGTCACCCACGACCCCGGACTGTTGTAACATCTTGGATACAATAAACTGCATTTTGAAGAGCTGCCTGAAGTCCTGCATCTCTCATCTCAGGCTCTTACTGTTCGGGAAATGGGAAGACAAGCGCAAAGGAGAACTGCGCTCTGACACAAATGATTCCCCAGGGCATGGTACTGGCACAGGCTTACTCAGCCAGCTTAGGCGTAGCACCCACAGAGCAGCCAGGGTGGATGTGCACACCGCAGCAACAATCATCTTAGAATCTTGTTGTGTATATAAGGTTCCTCTGGACGCCTTTGGACCTTTGGGTCAAGGATTGAGTGCACTGCTTGTGGGAAGATCTAGTGCCACCCTACAAGGAATTTTTGTGCATCCAGGTGTCATTGACTCTGACTTTACAGGTCAAATTTATGCTATGGTTTCCATGCCCACCCCCCCGTCACTATCCCGGCAGGGACTTGTATTGCTCAACTTGTGCCTTTTCAGTCATGTGTCCCCAGGACTGACCAGCGGACTCTTGGAAATGGTGGCTTCAGATCCACAGGACTGCCACAAGTCTTCTGGATTGCAGATATTTCTGTTCAGAGACCACAGATGACATGTACCCTGATTCTACCGGGTGCCAGCCCGCCTCAGATCCATCTCTGAGGTTTGATCAACACAGGGGGTGATGTGACAGTCATCTTCTTCTCTGCGTGGCCTCCTATGTGGCCTTTGTCTTCCATAGGTTCAGCCATCAAAGGGGTGGGGGGTGCAACACAGACCTTTGTAAGTCAGTGGTCTGTGCTGATCAAAAACATAGATGGGCAGACAGCTACAGTTCGGCCCTATGTCACTGCAGCTCCAATCAACCTCTGGGGGCGGGATGTATTGGCAGCCTGGGGGGGTACGTATTGGGACACATTTTTGATCGGGGCCACTGCGCTGAAGGGTGCAAAGTATCCTACACTGCCTTTACAGTGGTTAGTGAGCAGACACACCTGGGAGAACCAGTGGCCCCTGACAAAAGAAAAGTTGGTTGCCCTTTGTGAATTCATTCAGGAACAATTGCAACAGGGACACATTGAGCCTTCTACTAGTCCCTGGAATACTCTTGTCTTTGTGATAAAGAAAAAATCTGGGAAATGGAGGCTGTTTCAGGACCTCTGAAAAATTAACGCAGTGATTGAAAGTATGGGAGCATTGCAGCCTGGTATGCCCTCACCCACCATGCTCCCTATGGGATGGGAAATTTTGATGACTGATTTAAAGGATTGTTTCTTCACAATTCCTGTGCATCCTGATGACAAACCAAAGTTTACCTTTACTGTGCCTGCAATTAACAATGCTGAACCTGTGCAGAGATATCAATGGAAAGTTTTGTCACAGGGCTGTAGAAACAGCCCAACTATTTGTCAGTGGTATGTGGCTCGGGCCTTGTCCAGAGTCCGCGAGCAGTTTGCTGGCACATATCACTATCAATACATGGATGACATCCTGGTAACAACATCCACCCAGGATGAGTTGCTGAGGATACAGTCTCAGCTGTTCCCTGCTCTGCATTCTTATGGGCTGCAAGTGGCTCTGGAGAAGGTTCAACAGCATCCTCCTTGGTAGATATTTAGGAGTCAAAATTCTGGATCAGACCATTCAGCATCAAGAGGTGCAATTCACAGATTCTATTAAGACTCCGAATGATGCCCAGAAATTGCTGGGTGTCATCAGCTGGTTATGTCCTTATTTAGGGCTAACCACGACACAATTGTCCCTGTTGCATAATATTTTAAGGGGGGACCCTGACCTGAATTCACCTAGGAAATTGACTCCTGAGGCACAACGAGTGCTGGAGGAAGTCCAACAAGCTGTTTCTGCTCGTCAGATTTATCAAGTAGATCCTTCCATTTATATCACTGTTTTCATTACCAATCCAGATTTTCATCCTACAGGTATCATTGGCCAATGGAGTGACAAATGGTCTGATCCTTTGCACATTTTGGAATGGGTCTTCTTGCCCCATCAACCGAAAAAGACAGCACCCACGTTGTTTGAATTAATCGCTCATTTGATAATCAAATGCCATCAACAGTGTTTGCAATTAATGGCAGTTGATCCCTCAGAAATCATTCTTCCAATAGAGCGGGAAGTCTTTGAATGGAGCTTTATTAACAGTGCTCCTTTGCAAAGTGCGCTGCAGAACTTTTCAGGGCAAATTGCCTATCATATGCCCAGTCACAAGTTATTGCAGTTAGCAAAAACAACCAATCTGTCTTTGCGGCCAAAAAATAGTCGGGTGCCGGTGCAAGGACCCACCGGATTTTTTCCATCAAAGTGCACATACCCTGCAGAAACAATTTCAGTTAACACCAACTGAGGTTCGTGACATTGTCAGTTCTTGTGCTGACTGTCATGGTTACCAGCGGGGGTGAACCCCAGAGGCCTAAAAGCCTTGCAGCTTTGGCAAACAGATGTCACTCATGTTGCTGAATTTGGCCGACTAAAGTATGTGCACGTGTCTATTGACACCTTCTCCTCTGCTATGTGGGCATCTGCTCATACTGGAGAAAAGGGTCACAACATGATTGCCCATTGGAGGATGGCTTTTGTGATTTTGGGTATACCTTCCTCTATGAAAACTGATAATGTTCCCGCCCACGTCTCGCAGAAGACACAGCAGTTTTTGCGCTTATGAGGAGTCTCACATAAACTTGGTATTCCGCATTCTCCAACTGGTCAAGCTATTGTTGAACACGTTCATGGTACTTTAAAGCGTGTTCTGGAAAAACAAAAAAGCGGAATGCCTGGAGAAACCCCGCATAGCTGATTGGAAAAAGCTCTATATACAATCAATCATCTTACAGTGCCACAAAATTCAAACAATCCTGTCATTTTAAATCACTTTTTCTCATCGCATTCTTCAGGTGAGATGCACCTGCCTTGAGCAAAAGTCTGGATATGGGACCTAACCACTAATAAGTGGGAGGGCTCATGCGAGTTTATCGCTTGGGGTCGCCGGTATGCATGCATTTCCACAGACACTGGGGTACGGTGGATACCTGCAAGGTGTGTTCGCCCTGAACTATGACACCAAAAACAGAATGTGGCCAACAGGCAACCTTCAAATGATGATCAAGCTGCCAATCATCAATCAGATGGTCCTTCTACAAGTAGGGAATGAGCATTCTATCTTTTTCTTTGTTTCTGGGAAAGGGTTGTTGACATGTTAGACTGCCAATTCTTTGAGCAGACTAACAATGTTTTATTACTGTATTAGAATTAGTAAGGATTTCTTGTAAGAAGGCACAAAAAGACTTGATGTTGGTAAAAGGATGTGATTGTAAAGAATTCGATGGTATGTGTTGGAGAATCTCCCTGACCATTCTAAGTCAGCGTCTGATTGAGGTTCTGATTGATAACCGGCAAATTGCTAAAGGGACCTCTTGAGCTGTGTTTGTTCTCCTTTCTGCAATGGGCCCTGAAGAGGATTATAAACGCTGCCTTCCGCTTTAAACAAAAAAGGGGGACCTGTGGATGCTGACAGTTTAGTCAGAGAGAGAAACAGATAACTTTCCCAGGCATCATCCTGGGGAAGTTGTGAGAAATCTCAGAGAAAGAATTAAAACAATTCTTATCTTAATTTCTCCACCTGGTGTTTGTGAACATGTGGAATGTTTGTACGTGATGCTTATGGAAAGATATTTACAAGAAGGTGTTGTTCCTAATTAACCAATGGTGTGAGGGGTGTTGTTTAAAGACCAATGAGGTTCTGGGTGAACGATCCTGTCTATAAATATGTGTAGTTTCTAATAAACCTAAGAAGCACTGGAATCTGTGTTGTCTTTTCCTTGTTGTTCCTAACTCAACGGCGACACAAGGTCCTGCACCTGGTTGGGGCAATCCCAAGCACAAGTACAGGCTGGGAAGAGAATGCATTGGGAGCAGCCCTGTCGAGAAGGACTTGGAGGTGGTGGTTGATGAGAAGCTCAACATGAGCCAGCAATCTGCACTCACAGCCCAGAAACCAAATGTGTCCTGGGCTGCATCACAGCATGGGTAGCAGGTTGAGGGAGCAAACAGCTCTTGTGCAGGCACATCCTGCAGCAGAGCAGGAGACTGCAGCAAATAGTGAGTTTCTAAAGGCAGGGTAACCCCAGGAGAGTGTCAAGACCCATGTGGAGCTTGAACAAGAGCAGCTGACTCAGCAGGGGCCAGGCCAGGAGTGACAGCAGCTGATTTAAGCTCAGTCTGTCACTCACAGAGGTGAACAGCTCAGGTGCAGGAGCCCCCAGGGAGCACGAGAGACCAGGAGCACAGAAGAGGGGGCAAACAGGACATGGCATGTTAGCCAAGGTGGGGTGCAGCAGTTTGCACTGCAGTTGACAAGGAAGGGCTCCTCTCCATAGGAGGGTCAACATAGTAGCAGTACCAGAGAGCAGGAAATAAGAGCAGCAGTTAATGCCAAGGGGCAAAGGAAGCCCTTTCTTTCCCAGTCTTACTAGTGTGAGCTCCCAATATTATGGTGATGACACACTGTAGAGCTCGTTCCCCAGTGGCTGTTGGAGTTGCTGCACCAGTGACAGACCTTCTGACAGTACATGTACCTATGCAGGCCTCTGGTTGTAAGGAGTGCCTGATACCTGTCTGGGAAGCGGGGGCTGAGTTATCTCCTCTGCAGAAGGTGTGTCCCTGTCAAGGAGCTATGTCACCAGGTCAAGGAGTTATGTGAGGAAGCAAGCAGACTGCACAGCATTCATGAAGATGAGAAAGTGATAGATAGGATATTCTCAGAGACCCTACAGACTCAAGAGTTTCAGCCTCCCTCTATACTGGAGATGCATGCAGGCTCTGCGCCATGTCTCAAGAAATCCAAAGTCAAAAGAATGCTGGAAACTAACCACTCTGTACAAGGAAGAATTCTATTTTTCCTCCTGAAGACTTGCTATTAACAAACAGGTTTAGTGCCCTCCAAGCCAAGGAGCTGGGTAAGGCTTCAAGCAAAGCAGTAATATATCTTAGTTTTGAGATCTCACAGGAAAAAAGAAGCTTGGGAAGCAGCTGAAAAGAAGCCATTTTTCAGACTCCAGAGCAAAGGACTACAAGCCTACTTAGGTATGGCCGGATGGTGTCAGTTATGGATTGACAGTTATGGAGTACTGGCAAAACCCTTGTATGATCCTCCACCAAAAAATACTTGGTATGGACTCCTGAGAGTCAGAGGGCCTTTGAAGCCTTCAAAGAACCTTAATGACAATGCCTGCACTGTGACTCTCACCTTTGAACCAAACCATTTGAGTTATCTGGGCATGAAAAGATGCACCTGGCCCTAGGGGGACTGGTGCAGCATTTGGGGTCATGGAAGCAGCCTGTCCAAACAATTGGAACAAAAAGGAAGACATTGGATATTGCCAGAAGGATGCTGAAATACCAGCAGGACAATGTTGAGCTGCTTAAGGTAACCACTGCTTTGAACTCAGCCATGTTTCTCCAAGCTTCAGAAGAAGCCCAGAGACCTTTGTACCATGACTGCCTGGTAACCATTGGACAAGCGTGTTCTGGCAGACTGGATCTCAAGAGCAATCCCATCCAGGACCAGGAACTGCACCTATACATCAGTGGGAGCAGCATGGTACGAAACAGAAAATGGGCAGCTGGGTATGCAGTGGGAACCTCAACCCAGACAATAGAAGCCCAGGCTTTACCTTTTAACACATCAGCACAAAAAGCTTAAGTAATGACTTTACAACGAGTGCTAGAAATCACTGAAAGAGTAAACAGATGGACTGATTTAAAATATGTTTTTGGAATAATACACATCAATGAAACCAAATGGAAGGAAAGGGTATTGTTATTGGCACAGAGGTCTCCTATTAAGTACAAAGAAGAAATTAGTCAACTACTACAGAGTGTGCAAAACTCAGAAGAAGTGGCCATGAAGCCCTTGTAAAGCCCATCAGTTTGGAGACTCCCCAGTTAATACAGGGAATCATTTAGCTGACAAAACAACTAAAGAGGTTGCTGAAAAAGGTATCCTTGCACTAATACCAAGCAAAAAGTTGAATGTCTGGGAACAAAAACAAAATTATAGTAATCAGGACAGGCAGTTAGCCCCATCATTAGAAGCTATGGGAAATCCCAGCAGGTGATTGGTAACCTCATGTGGGCAGGTAATTGTACTTCCACAATTAATGTATAAGATAACAGAACTAAAACATCAGGAAACACATTAGGAAATAAAAAATATGGTAACTAGTTTATCAAGGAACATAGCACAAAGATGACAGAAAATAATAGATTAGTTGATGAAAAATGTGTGATTTGTTTTGCAAAATAATCCCAAGAAAGGAAAAAGGCCACCATCGGGATAGTAAAACAGGGGAATTCCCTAGGTGATAATTGGCAAATTGATTTTGAAGAACTGCCCAGGCAGAATGGGGACTGGTACATTTTGGTATTGGTAGATACTTCTTCTGGATGGCTAGAAGCTTTCCCATGTTGCACCAACAAGTCTCAAAAGTTTTGCTGAAATGAATATTTAATAACACTGGAACTAACTCTTTTAAAAGGTACTACACTGTCAACAGATCATTTGGGCTAGACTTGCCTGTACATCCTTTCTGACCAGGAGATACAGTGTGCATCAGAACCTTGAATTCTGGACCAATCCAGGAGAAGTGGAAGGGACCATATCAAGTCCTCCTGGTAACCTACACTGCACTCAAGGTAAAAAGAATCGAACCCTGGCTTCATCACATGTGGGTAAAACCAGCAACCACACATTAAACACAGCAGATACAAGACTGACTAACACCTTGGAGTTTTTTCACCTAAATCCTATAGTTTTAAGTATAGAATGTGATTTTCTAGAGGGATGCTATTTATTTGACCTAGATGAAGATGATAAATAATTGCATACTTATAATAATAATAGAAACTATGATCTTAAATTCTTGGAAGGGGAATATGGTCCTAAAGTCAGATTACAGAATGTAACTTCTATAACAGCTTGTTTACCAATACCAACCTCTGCAGAAAATCCAGTTCCGTGGGGAACTTTAGTCAGCAGTTTGACAAAAATCTGGGAACACATGTGAGAAGGATACGAAAACTATAGTGGGATGGATATAAAAATCCATCTTTACTCCTCAAAGATTACCTTTAGGAACAGACTAGCTATATACAATTTGACTGCAAATGGAAGCTTTAGCAAATACAACTCAATAGGGGTTTGCTGAAATAAATGACCAGTTGCAAGGCACAACTAAAATGACCTTACAAAACAGATTTGCTTTAGATCTATTGCTACTACATGAACATGGAGTATGTGGATACTTGAATTTAAACATCAATATTTGTTGTGTGCACATTCCGAATGTGACTGCTAAATTGGATGATCAGATAGAGAGGATAAAATCAGTTGCTGCATCTAGCAGAAAATTAGGGACAAAATTAGAAAGTGTAACTGGTTAAATAAAATATTTAAAGGACTTGCATTTTCTCTGAGTGGTTGGTTGGCCTCACTTTTGCAAAGCATAATTGTGATCATAGCAATAATTGTGATTATGTTTGCTTTAAGCTGCATAAAAAACATGATTGCTAATGCAATGCAAGGAACTATTCTTCAAAACCCACTGGCCTATGGAACTGCAAAATGCCCATTGTGTAAGAAGGAGAACTGGAAGTTCACCAGTCCCAGTGCCCTGCCAACTTGACCAGGTCAGGTATTACATCAGGGTTCCTCAATTACTAGAGACCACCAAAGAAACCCCCAGGACAAAAGACACAGAAAAGTGGAGGAAAAATATGTTACTGATTTCAGGAAAATTATTATCATATATATGTTTATTCTGGGACAATCAATGAATATGTACGTAAAATACAGTATATAAACAGAAACTTTCCTGTACTCATTGTGCCCAACTTTAGGAAGAGCTATCTCCTCATGCATCTGGCCAAATAAAGAATGCCTGCTTCTTAATGCTACATTGGTGTTAAGGAGATTTTTATTTTACCAAATTTTTGATAACAGAATTATGTGCTGCTTGACCTCATACTAACAAACAGGGAAGGCCTTTTTGGAGATGTAAAGGTTGGGGGCAGCCTTGGCTGTAGTGACCATGAGATTGACGAGTTCAGTATCATGCAAGGAAGAAGCAGGGCAGCAAGTAAGATTGTAACCATGGACTCCAGGAGAGCTAACTTTAGCCTCTTCAGGGATCTTCTTGGAAGAATCCCATGGGAATAAGTCCTACAGGGAAAAGGAGTCCAAGAGACTTGGTCAATATCCTCCCGGCTCAAGAATGGTACATCCCAATGAGCAAGAAATCAGGCAAAGGGGACCCAAGCAAAAGCAGGAAACACAAGAGATGGAAGCAGGGTCAGGCCACTTGGACTGAATATAAAGAGGTTGTTAGAGTAAGTAGAAATGAGACAAGGAAGGCCAAGGCCCATCTGGAATTAAATCTGGCCAAGGATGTCAAGGACAACGAGAAGGGCTTCTTCCTTCATCAGTAACAAAAGGAAAACTAAGGATAATGTGAGACCATTAGTAAATGGAGAGGGGACCCTGGTGACAGAGAATGCAGAGAAGGCAAAGTTGCTGAACATTTTCTTTGCATCACTCTTCACTGACAAGACCAGCCCTCAGGGATCTCTGACCCAGAAGACCATGGTAAAGGAATGTTGGAAGGAAGACCTTCCCTTGGTCAAGGAGAGTTGGGTCAGAGAACACCTAAACAAACTTGATATCCACAAGTCCGTGGACCCTGATGGGATGCATCCATGCGTGCTGAGACAGCTAATGGACACCAGAGTGAGGCTGCTCACAATCATCTTTGAAAGGTTGTGGCGATCAGGAGAGGTGCCTGAAGACTGGAAGAAAGCAAATGTCACCCCAGTCTTCACAAAGGGCAAGCAAGAGGACCCAGGGAGCTATCAGCCAGTCAGCCTCACCTCAATCCCTGGAAAGGTAATGGAGTTCCTCATTCTGGAGGCCATCTCTATCCACATGGATGACAAGAAGGTGATCAGGAGTAGTCAGCATGGATTCACTAAAAGGAAATCATGCTTGACCAACCTGATTGCCTTCTACGATGAAACAACTACATGGATGGATGAGGGGAGAGCTGTGGATAGTCTACCTTGACTTCAGCAAGGCTTTTGGCACTGTCTCTCACAACATCCTCATAGGCAAACTCAGGAAGTGTGGAATGGATGAGTGGACAGAGGTGCATTGAGAACTGGCTGAATGGCAGATCCCAGAGGGTTGTAATCAGTGGCACAGGGTCTAGTTGGAGGCCTGTCACTAGTGGTATCCCCCAAGGTTCAATACTGGGCCCAGTATTGTTTAACTTGTTCACCAATAACTTGGATGAAGGGGTAGATGCCTCCCTAGCAAGTTCGCTGACAACACAAAGCTGGGAGGAGTGGCCAATACCCCAGAGTGCTGTGCAGGCATTCAGAAGGACCTTGACAGGTTGGAGAGATGGGCAGAGAAGAACTGTTTGAAGTTCAACAAAGGCAAATGCAGGGGCCTGTGCCTGGGGAAGAATAACCTCAGGCACTGGTATAGGCTGGGGGTGACCTGCTGGAAAGCAGCTCTGCAGAGAAGGACCTGGAGGTCCTAGTGGACAACAAGCTGTCCATGACCCAGCAGTGCCCTTGTGGCCAAGAAGGCAAATGGGATCCTGGGGTGCATTAAGAAGAGCATTGCCAGCAGGTCAAGGGAGGTGGTCCTGCCCATCTACTCAGTCCTGGTGAGGCTGCATCTGGAGTACTGAGTCCCATTCTGGGCTCCTCAGTACAAGAGAGACATGGAGCTCCTGAAGCAGGTCCAGCGGAGGGTGACAAAGATGATTAAGGGACTGGAACATCTTTTTTATCAGGGAAGTCTGAAGGAGCTGGGCCTGTTCAGCCTTAAGAAGAGACAACTGAGAGGGGGACCTCATCAATGTGTATCTGTATCTGAAGAGAGGATCATCAAGAGGATGGACCAGGCTCTTCTCAGTGGTGCCAAGCAATAGGATGAGAACCAACAGGCAGAAACTGATGCACAGGAAGTTCCACCTGAACATGAGGAAGAACTTTTTTACTGTGCAGGTGACTGAGCACTGGAACAGATTGCCCAGATAGGTTGCGGAGTATCCCTCAGTGGAGGTATTCGAGAACTGTCTGGATGCAATTCTGTGACATGTGCTCTGGGATAACCCTGCTTGAGCAGGGGGGTTGGACCAGATGATCCACTGCAGTCTCTTCCAACCTCAACTGTTCTGTGACTCTGCCCCCGTGCTCTGCTCTTCTGAGACCCCACCCGGAGTATGGTGTCCAGTTCTAGGGCCCTCAAAATAAGGATGTAGACCTGCTGATGCAAACACAGCAGAGAGCTGATCAGGGGGCTGGAGCACCTCTCCTATGAAGATAGGCTGAGAGAGCTGGGGCTGTTCAGCCTGGAAAAGGCTCTGGGGAGATCTTAGAGCAGCCTTCCTGTACCTAAAGGGTGCCTACAAGAAAGCCAGAGCAGGACATTTTACAAGTACGTGTAGTGATAAGAGAAGAGGGAATGGCTTCAAACCGAATGAGGGTAGAAAAAAAATCTTTACTGTGAGGGTGGTGAGGCACTGGCATAGGTTGCCCAGAGAAGTTGTGGACATTCCATCCCTGGAAGTATCCAAGGTCAGGCTGGATGGGGCTCTGAGCAACCTGGTCTAGTGGAAGGTATCCCTGTCCATGTGTATTCAGTTTGCATGGCCTGGTTTTGGTAGTAGGGGGGCTACAGGGGTGGCTTCTGTGAAAAGCTGCTAAAAGCTTCCCCCATGTCTGGCAGAACCAATCCCTGGCAGCTCCAAAGACAGATGTGCTGCTGGTCAAGGCTGGCCCAATTAGAAATGGTGGTAATGCCTCTGTGATAACATATTTAAGAAGAAAGAAAAGTTATTGCGCAGATGTAATTGCAGCCAGAGAAGAGTGGGGTGAGAATATGTGAGAAGAAAAACTATGGAGACATCAAGGTCAGTAAAGAAGGAGGGGGAGGAGGTGCTCCAGGCACCAGAGCTGAGATTCCCCTGCATCCTGTGGGTAAGACTATGGTGAAGCAGGCTGTCCCCCTGCAGCCCATGGAGATCAATGGGGATGCAGAGATCCACCCGCAGCCTGTGGAGGACACCCATGCCAGAGCAGGTGGATGCCTAAGAGGAGACTGTGACCCCGTGGGAGGCCCATGGAGAGAGGAGCCCTTGCTGGAGCAGCCTGTACTTGGACAACTGCACCCCATGGAAGAGTGATTCAAGCTGTAGCAGTTTGAGGACTGTTGCCCATGGGATGGACTCACATTACAGCAGTTCACATTTAGCTGTTGCTCGTGAGATGGACTCACATTGGACAAGTTCATGGAGAACTGTCTCCCATGGCGAGGGACCCCACAGTGCAGCAAGGGAACAACTCCTCTCCATAAACAGTGGAAGAAACCACGGGTAATGGACTGACCAAAACCCCCATTCCATCTCCTTGCACTGCTGGGGTAGGAGGTAGAGCTGGAAAGGAGGGAGTGGTGGGGGGAAGGTGTTTTTTTAAGGGTTCATTTTACTTTTCATTGTCCTGCTCTGATTTTGTTAGCAATAAATTCAATTCATACTCTAATTAGAGCCTATTTTGCCCACTGTGGTACTTGATGAGTGATCTCTCCCAGTCCTTGTCTCAACTCATGAACCCTTTGTTAAATTTTCTCTCCTCTGGCTGGCTGCAGAGGGGAGTGAGAGAGCAGCTTTGGCAGGTGCCTGGCATTCAGCCAGGGTCAACCCACTACACCATGGCTGGAGGGTTTGGAATGATCTTTGAGGTCCTTTCCAACCCAAATAATTTCGATTTCTGGTGGGTTAAACACAAGTCTGCCTGCTCAGTGCCACTGGTGTTTTTCAATGGGCACTGGTTTAAAAAGCATCACAGCTAAATTGTAAAGCCTATGAACTAAGTGCCAGTTCAGGTAGTTTTCCAGCACATTTAACCCCAACTTCAATCTGCCCTGCAAAAGCAAATGAGAACAGCTAGCTCATTATCTAACCTATTTTCTCTGCCCTCCAAAGCCAGTCAAGATGTCTGATGTGAGCATTTATCCTTCCAACGTGATCAGAGATAGGTGATGATTTTAATGACAGAAGTTAGATTGAAAAGTAGATTCTTTTATTCACAGACAGGCTGTTTCTACAGTGCAACTGAAAGCAGGGATGTATCAAACCCAAACCACCCCAATTCCACAGACTGTTCATGACTTTGTTCCAGCTTCTCCTTTCATAGAAGGCTTCAATTACTTCTCACCTCTGTGCTAACACTGCTGCAAAGTCAAACTTCAGAGGCTCTCTGCATGAGAATCTTCATCTACTTTCTAGCATATTAAAGCCATCACATAACAGGATTCTTGGCAGCAGTGCTATTGCTAGTCTCCACTTAAGAGAAGCAGAACTGCTGCTGTTCCTGCATGTAGCACAACACCCACCCAAGATGTCCCTGTATACTCAGCTCAGGAAAGCCTGATGCTGCTTCCCAGCACCTCCCTCTCCCCAGGTTCACTAAGATGGAACAGCATGATATTTTCAGTCCATTACATAAAAATACCATATAAACTTTGCATTTACCCTGGTCACAGCCCAAACAGGAATGTGCAGAGGTTCTGAATTTTATTATTGTCCTGGTTCTGGCCAGGACAGGGTACCACCTCATGTCATGCAGGGGGCAGAGGGAGGGGGTCCCTTTGAGTTGGATAGTGTGAAGCAAGCAGTTGGGGATAACGTCATGGTCTGTATGGTGAGCACTCACATGTGAATCATTCACCTGTCCTGTACACTGTTATTAATACTGTTCATTTTCTTATCTCATTGCTGTTTCCAGTAAATTGTTCTTATCTCAACCCATGATTTTTACCTTTTCTGCCTCCAATTCTCCTCTCCATCCTGCCACAGGGGAGGGGGGAGTGAGTGAGCAGCATGTGGTTTGGAGTGTTTCAATGGGAACACTTAATTGGGGAATACCATTTCTAAACCATGACAATCATTATTTTTCAAGCTGACTAGGAAAAAATCTGTTGGAAACCCTTACCTGTACAAGTTCCTGGAGTTCTCTCTTTACATCTTCTAGACCACCAATATCTTCCCAGGTAACTTGTGGCACCTCCACCACAGTCTCCCTAAGAGCAGAAGGGTTGCTCTGGCTCAGAGCCCACTGTCGTTAGAAGAAACAGCATTATATCAATTCTAATATTTTATGTTCACTTGCTTCAGATAAGCAATTAGACATTGCACACAAAAGAAAGAAGGGTACTCCTCCATTACCCTGAAGTCATCCATGGTCACAGCCAGCGAGTTCATCACTTCAGCATCGATGGTTTCATCTTCTAGGTCTATGAGATCCATCTTCTTTCTGATTGCCTGAAGAGCAGCTTCTGAGCAAAGAGCAGCCAAGTCAGCACCAACATGGCCATGGGTCTCGTTTGCCACCTGAAAGCAGAGCATTAACTATGACTCTCAGGAACACAAGCAAGCACTCTTCAAGGGCAATGCATGCTCTGGTCCTTCATTCAGAGGTGCAACAAAACTCTGAAGGACAGAAACATTAGTGCTTTGCTGCAAATTCAAGATAAGTGCTATCACATTTAGCAGCCAAAGACACTGCTGTTCCACCTCTTACTTGAGAACAAAGTTGCAACTGGAATAGATAGTGTGCAGAAAGATAACCCTGAGGACTGCAGTTCTTCATTCAGGACAGAGATTAGATCCACCCAGTATTACTACAATGTTCAGCCAGCTCTGTGAGTGCTGTTTCAGGCTTGCTTTATTTTTAAAGAGAATGCCACAGCAAACAAACACAGGACAGTGGCAAGGCACTTCCAGACCGGACTGGTACACATTTGTTTCACTTAGCCACAGCATTCTTAACTAGCAAGTGAGGATTTTTGGTCACTGGTAATCTAGTTAGGAGGAAGCTCAGAGATCACATATTTGCTCAGTTTCA
Organism: Montifringilla adamsi; assembly: GCA_017590115.1. Lineage (NCBI taxonomy): Eukaryota > Metazoa > Chordata > Aves > Passeriformes > Passeridae > Montifringilla > Montifringilla adamsi. The sequence goes on along the minus strand of JAGGNK010010037.1, from coordinate 24,147 downwards.
CGCTGTCCTAAATGAGCAGAGGCAAGCTTTCATAATAGCATGCTACTCACCTGTCATGTGCCCTCTGCTTCAGCCCATCCATGAGGGTCAGCAGCTGAGACACGATGCGACGTTCCACCTCTCCGTGTGTCTGTGGAGAGAGAAAGTAATATTTAGACCAAAAGCTCTAAAACACAGCACAGGAGCTAGTACTGAACCAAAGCAGACAGATACAACAGACATGAGCTGTTAAGAAACATCGTAAACTACATCAGATTCTTCTGATACCCAAATTCTGACATCCAACTGCTTTCAAGCATTAAGTGAAATACTGCTTTACCCTATAGTCAAATGCAGAGACTCATGCCAGCTGCTACCAAAAAGGATGCACTCCTTTACCTTCTAAAGGCTTTCTTTACCTTCTCTCTTTTAGGAGCAATAGCATCCAGTTCATCAATGAAGATGATGGCAGGAGCATTCTTCTCTGCTTCTTCAAAGGCTTTCCTCAGGTTGCTCTCAGACTCACCAGCCAGCTTGCTCATGATTTCAGGACCTAAAAAAATAGTAACTGTGGCAACCAGAAGAGAGGCAGCTAACCCCAAAAACATGCAGCTGATTTTTTTTTTAGTACAAGGTTCACATGTATCTATATTTCAAGCCAAAGCAAATACTATCAACCAAGTTCATTAAATTTACATCTGAACAGGCAAGACCAGCATGCAGAATTACTTACTATCATCATTTCAGTGTTTTCAGTTTAACAGAATGTAACACTAGCCAATGAGCTACCATTAGCTGCCTCTTCCCTTACCCTATTTCACACTTGGTGAGCTTCTCTGAAATGTGCCACCACACAGTTAATGCTCACAATGGAAGCAATCAAATTATATGGTGACAAGTTATCAGGGTAGGGAAAGAAAAAGCTGTAAGATACCAAAGCTGTCTATAGCATGCATTACACAGGTATGCATTTACCTCTATAAGATTTTATAAATGAGTTCCAAAAAACCCAACTGTTGGGAGGAATGGGTTAAAAAGCAAAACACTGGTGGAGTGCTCAAGTGACCTTGCAGCTGAAAATAACCCTTGATAAGGCTGTGTGAACAGTAGCCAGTGATCCTCTGGCATGAACTAACAGTGCCCATGTCTCTGCTTGTGTGCCCCTGTGCAGGTATTGCTTCAGGGATCCCTCAGTTATTTAGGTAATGGAAATAAATTTACTCTATGTTTTAGCCATGGGTTTATGGTTGCCCTGGCTGCCTGACTGTATTGACTCACACACCAACCAACCAACAGCAACAAGCCACCACCAAAAAAACAACACCCCAAACCCCATCTCCTATCAAAGAATAAATAATAAAAATGTGTAACCACATTAATCCCAGAAGGAAGGGCAGCATTCCTCAGATCTCCTACAGTTGCTGAACACTAGTGCAGGCGCACAGATTTATTCTGTTTTTACAGATTTTCCATCATGCTGAAGGGAGTGGTAATGAAAAAAAAAGTATGCTTCTAAAGGATCCAAGAAAAAGAAACCTGACCTTTGGAAGTGCAAGGCTGCCAGCTGACCGAAGCAGGCCAGCTGCAGAGACACTGGTATGAGCAGGTACTAAGAATGCTTCATTACAGGTGTCCTGGATTGTCAAGCAAATTGTATTCTATTTGCCATCTGTATGGCAGTTGTCTTCTGTTAAGTGGGCAGTTTTTCTTATCTCTTTCACAACCACTCCTCCCTCCGGGGAGACATCTGCTGATAATAGGCTATTGAATGTCACTGCATGACTGATAAGAACTATAGCATCCCATTGTGAGATGCTCTGCCCAGAGGGAAGAGCCAAGCATTCCTACCCGGATATAATTTTGAGTTTCTGGAACAGGAGCACAGCTTTCTCCACTGGATTTCCCAGAGGAACAGCTGCCTCTTCCACTGAATCTTCAGAGGAAGACTACACCCTTCTGCAGGAACCCTGCTCCAACAGAACCACACCTGACACTCCAGGAGGACTGCAGCCACAATTCCAACTGGACTGCTACCAGCACCCTGACCAAGAGGGTGTCAGGTTGTGTTCTGTCAGTGTTGTTTTAGTTTACTGCATTGTTTATTTTATCTTTTTAAAAATTTTCTTCCCTATTAAAAAACTGTTATTTCCTGCTCCCATATTTTTTGCCTGAGAGCCCCTTAATTTAAAATTTATAGCAATTTGGAGGGGGGGAGGGGGGTTTACATTTTCCATTTCAGGGGAGGGTCCTGCCTTCCTTAGCAGACACCTGTCTTTCGAAACCAAGACAACAGGTAACTCACTAATTCATGCCAGCTTCATCTACAACACCATGCTTGGGACTAGCAGACAGAGAATGCATCACTAACTCTGACAATGTTATTTTTATTATGCAATAGAAATAAAATGTCCAGTTCATTAGCATGCAGTAACACCTTCCACATACTTAGAAAGTATATGACAAAGACAACATATGGCTAAAAACAGTCCATTTATATCTGATATGTTGAGATATAAAGCAAGTCACTTCCCTACTGCTGCTCACTGCTATACTGTGCTATATACTTCTTTGCTTACTTAGACCTTCATGAGTCTAAGTGACTGAAATCAGAGAAGAAAAGCATCACTCCTTAAGTACAAATGTTCAGTTATTCCAACACTGAATGTAAAATGGCACAGAAAAGCACTGAGGAAAAGTCACAGTCTGATCTTTACAGGACATAAACCAGTATCCACCCCAACTGCTACAGGTGAAGAGTGATCAATAGGAGATTCTGTCACTTGTAGCTAAGTCCCAAGGTACTCATAGCTTTCAGGATAGTTCCTCACAATTAATGTTATATGAAATAGAACAGGTCTTGTGCTTTACTTGAGGGAAAAACAAATCCACAGCAGATCAGCTTCTTTTCTGAATGAAACATGCTGGCAGCAACAGAAACAAGTGTCCTGCACCCATACTCAGAATAATCTCACCACTCCCAGCTCTGCCCTCAACAACATATGCGAACACTAAGCCAGACAGACTCCAGGTCCCTGTATTGCAAAGCTGTCTTTCCAATGAGCCAGCTACAAAACAATCAAGCTTAAGGGAAGTGCCACAACAGATACTTCCACACAAATGGCCTCCAAGTGTCCGCAGATGCACACTTCAAAGAGGTAAGAAAGGATGTCAGGGAGACAGCGTGGCTCTACAAGCCCTATTGACACCATTCCTTACCATAAGATGAACAAGTGAGCACACAGCAGACCTGGGGCCAAAGCAGCCACAAAACTTACCATTGATCAGGAAGAAGAAAGCCCCTGTTTCGTTGGCCACCGCTCGGGCAATCAGTGTTTTACCAGTGCCAGGAGGACCATACAGCAGGATCCCACGTGGAGGCTGAGGACAAAGGCAAGGGATTTAGGTGGTATCTGAATGCCTAAGTAGATTCACAGCAAATCTGTAAGCATTTGATAAAACCAGTCTGAAATTGTGATGCAATCTTATGCAACAGCTGCCACGTCAACACTGCTATCAACACCCTTACTACTTCACACAACACACAACAAAAACCTTGCCAGTAACTGGCAGCGCTGATTCAAAGCACCCCTCTGCTTTGCAAGTTGTCAGTACTTTAATCTGTGTCCAAAACATGTAAGGAGATACTTTCCTAACACCAGCATTTAAAAAAGCCCCAAACATCAGCAAACCAAACCCCCCCCCCCCCCCCACAAAAAACACAAAAAAA
>JAGGNK010010037.1:0-20286 GCA_017590115.1 Montifringilla adamsi | reverse complement strand
CCCCCCCAAAAAAAAAACCCAAATGACTTATTCCCCTCCCAAAACCTCATGAACCTCTGATATCAAGTCATCTTCAAGGGCAAGCCCACTCATCTACTTGGTGCACATGGGGACATACCTTCACCCCTATGGCCTTGAAGAGAGCAGGGTGTCGGAGGGGAAGCTCCACCATCTCCTTGATTTGAGCCAGCTGCTTCCGGCAGCCACCAATGTCATCATAGCCCACTTCATTTAGCGACTCCTCTTCATCCTACCCAGGAGGAAATACATTAAACATCTGAGTTAAAACAGTAGCTCAACAATCCATCCTAGTCTACAGAACCCAGGTTTTTGCTCATTGCCATTTCTTTGATGTCTTGAGTTTCTAATTTTCAAGTCTTTCTGGTATCTTCTACAACTGTTTCTTAGCTCTCTCTTCCCAGGCATGCAGAGGGAAATTCCTCACTGAAGCCTACCCTCTTGAATGCCAGCCTCTGCTGCCAGGGCCCCTACAGACTAGTGCAAAACAAGTTGTGTGACCCTCTGATTTGGCTAGCAAAAATGATAAGACAATGAAGCCCAGCATAAAATATACTTATTCCTTAAACTCTAAGTGGTATTTCTAACTACCTGACATACCCTAGCTACCATACAGTTCTCCAACACAGTGTTTTCTCTTGGGATTGACTCAAATTAACAGAAAATGTTACAATCCAGATGTGCAGATAAGACCACCTGCAACCAACTCTTTCAGTATAGCTCTACAGGATCCGTTCATTTGGCTGTCCAAATTTCTACTGGCCTTAGTTATCTGTAACATTAGGCCATGCTAAAATAAAATAACATAGCCTGGAATCTCAGAGGGGCTCAGTCCGAGTCCCACAAACTGGAACTACACTTCAAGCAGGTTGCTCAGGGTCTAGCCCTACCAAGTGCTGAAGGTCTCCAGGTCTGGAGGTTCCTGCCCTCTCCAGGCCTTGTTCCAGGGTTTGGAGAAGCCTTTTTCCATTGGGAATTTTCCTTGATCCAGCTTGTGTTATTGCTTCTAGTCCTGTCCCTGAGTGCAGCTCTTGGGAGCGCCTGATTATCCACACCTTCCTATCAGGCAGTTGCCAGTAACCCTGAACCTTTGCCTTCCCTTCTTTGTGCTGCATCAACTCACTCCCAGCTGTTCCTCATTCATTCTGACCTCCAGCTCCCTCATCAATTTTGGTGGCCTTGGCTGAACTTGCTCCTATCTCTGTTGTATCCTGAAGAACCCAAACTGGACTCATCTAGTGCCCAGACATGGCCTCACTAGTGTCAAATAGAGGTGAATATTTTTGAAAAGGCAGAGCTAACTACAAACTAAGACTCAACCTGATTTGCAGGCGGTAAAAAGGCACTTACTTTATGAAGCATACAGCCACCTTAGCCCATTTCTGAGATTTCCTACTCTGTAACAGTAAGGTGGCCAAGACCTGACACACAATCCACTCAGGCTGCCTCAAGCTTGGGACACTCAAGGCTAGACACCTTAAGGGACTGGGAGGAAAAAAGAAAAAAAAAATCCATAATTTACATTTCAAATTTCTCACTGAAAAAGTACCAATTGCTTTCTTTTCACATGGCATGAAATTCAGCAACATTGTAAGCCCTCCCTGCTAGGTATCAAGGGAATTTTAGAATTAAAAGATGAATCTAAGTCCAGCATGAGATATATGGAAGCAGATGCAAAAGAGCTGCTGCCAAAGTATGGCATCTCATCAGCAAACCTATGCACTGGTGCTATCTCAGCATATGAGGAAGGATACTGGAAGCACATTTCTCTGACTATCTTCAACAGCAGCTCATCTCCTGAAACCAGAGGTTTTAATCATTACATTCAATACACAAAATGCCAAAACAGGAATTGCAAACACTGCTGCTCTTAAGGAGTGTCACTAAAACAGATTTCAGACAGAGGGGATTCAGTAGAACTGCACAGCAGCATTCTGCTCACCTCTCTTTTGATGGGCTCTCCCTCACAATGGATCACTGTGTCCGGAGCCACTATGCAGTACGGGCTTGGATCTGTCTCCACCACTTTGAACTCCACCGCACGCATCCCTCCACGCACCAAGAAGATGTCACCTATAAAACCCCACATTTCAGTAGCCCACTGCAAAATGTCAACCCTTGTACTACCAGCAGCCCCAGAGGACAACAAAGTGGGTTACACAGGTATACACTGCTGGCATTTTTAACACTGCTCTGCATTTTAAATTCAAGAGCTGCATGTATTGTGACCACTCGAGCACCATCAAATTTCATCAAGAAACAAACAGCAAACAAAACCAGCAAACAATAGAAAAATAATATTCTGCCTAAATACAAAACACAAAGGCAAGGAATCATGATTCTTTTCCATCCAGTTTCAATTTAACATTTCTAAAAATGGCAAAAAGCCTTGACTTAATCTAAATTAATTTTGAAGTTATTATAACTAGACTGGTTGTCTCCAAAAACAGAATAATATATGGTACTGCACTATGAATCCTAGGTAAACTGGACTACAGAAGCTGGATAAATTCAACTTGTGTACATATTGTATTAGGACCTATTTGTTCCAGCAGAAGTGCTACTAGCACAACTCTAAACGTATATTTGGTTTTTATGCACTTTCCCAATTATTAATTAAATTACTTTGGAAAACTGCATTTAGTCAGGGTGCCAGTTAGTATATCTAACCCATTGATTAATATGTGGGCAACTCCCCAATCCCATCAAGTGGTAGCAACTCAGGAGAAAAATCTCATTAAACAGACTTCGACCTAAGCCTTTTTTGATGTCCTCCCATCCCACGTAGCAAAAAACCACAGGAGAATGTCCTGGTGTCATCTAGGATAAGAGTTCATTTTCTTCTGAGTAGCTGGTACAGTGCTGTGTTTTAGATTCAGTATGAGAATAATGCTGATAACACACTGATGGTTTTGGTTGTTGCTGAGCAGTGCTTACCCTGAGACAAGGGCTTTTCAATGTCTCATGCTCTGCCAGTGAGGAGCTGCACAAAAGAAACCAGGAGGGAGCATAGCTGGGACAGTTGATCTGAACTGGCCAAAGGGATATTCCACACCACAGAATGTCATGCCCAGTATGTTAACTGGGGGGAATTGCCCAGGAGCCACATATTGCGGCTTGAGGACGGGCTGGGCATCAGTCAGTGGGTGGTGAGCAACTGTATTGTGCATCACTTGTATCTCTTGCATTTTATTCCTCCCTCCCTCTCTCTCTCCAATTATTATTAGTATTATTATAATTAATATTATTAAACTGTTCTTACCTCAACCCATGAGTTTTACTTTTTTTCCAATCCTCCTCCCCATTGAGAAGGAGGGAGGAGGTATGAGCAAGCAGCTGCATGGTACTTAGTTGCTGGCTGGGATTAAACCATGACAGAGAACTATCAAGCTGTTCTACCAGCCAGCAACAGATATCACTCTTCTGAAGTTTAGGAAAAAATTAAATCCACAACAGCAAAATCTTACTCTACAGTCATCAGTCTAATGCTCCATGGAGATCTGTGCAAGCTTCCAGAAATTCTTTTTCTTTGGTATCAGGACTAGCTTGCATTCACTGCCATCAGGACTTCAATAACAGGTGCTATTACCTTTCCTGATGGGTCTGTAAGCTTCCAGGAAATATGGCTTGAGATAGACCTCAAAGAGATTCCCTGTGATCCCTTCTACTGTGTCATCAATTGGTAACACATGGATACGTTTGCCATATTTCACATCTGGGCAAGGCTGGATGCTGCAACAGAAGAAAACTCCAGTTAACCATATCATGCTGGACTTAAACCCAAGTTTGGGAAAGGCAGTGATGTCCCTTCTCAGGCCAGTATAAATGCCAGAAAGGACCCCCCAAAGCCCTATGGAGACTTCCCACGTGCATAAGAATGCTGACAAGGCAAAAATCATGCTCATCAAAGAGCTCGTCTTTTCAACATGTGCTTTCCTTCACTCCTCTCAGCCCTATCCAAAACTGCTGAAGGGTTTTGTACTATCTCCCACTCCCGCTCTTCTGTAGCTCCCCTTTGCTGTGCCCAAGATACATTCACAAGTTACTAATGCAGCCTCAAGACCTGCAAGAGTCATGAGCTAACTTTTGTTTCAACATATGCTCCTGCACCTGGGTCAGGGCAATCCCAAGCACAAGTACAGGCTGGGTGGAGAATGGATTGAGAGCAGGCCTGCTGAGAAGGACTTAGGGGTATTGGTGGACAAGAAGCTTGATATAACTTGGTTATGTGCACTCGCATCCCAGAAACCAACTGTGTCCTGGACTGCATCTAAAGCAGCGTGGTCAGCTGTTGGGAAGGATGACAGTTTGACAAGAAAGACTCACAGATATGTATGCTTAACAAAAAGATTCTTGAATGTAGAAGCTGAGGAAGGAATAGAAATGGAAGCAAGTTTTAATATAGAAGAAAAGAATTGCTGAGCCAGTCTTAGTGGATAACCAAGGAGGCAAAGGGTATGTTAGTTAGAAGGGGGTTTTTATGACTTAGAACAAAGGATAAACCCACCTCAGACAAGATGTTTTTACCAAGCAGAAAGATAGCACAGGCAAACAAGTCAGCAGATGTTGCAAGCAGAAAAAAGGTCTCAGAATTTTCGACTGCAAGAAAACTGAAAAACAAGTTCTAGCTTAAACTGTAATGTACTAACTTTTAGTGATTGGAGAATAGTAACATGAATATGATAATTATAGTAGTTATGATAGGCTATAGATAAAAGTTAAGGTATAGATTGGTTCTACTGTATTAAGATGCTCAGCAAAGAAAAGTATATAATGCATTTGTAACCTAAACTAAGGGTCTCCAGGCCTGCCTGCAGATGCAGCTGACAGCTGTAGGCACAGGCTCTGTCGCTCACGACCCTGGACTGCTGTAACGTCTTGGATGTAATAAACTGCATTTGGAAGAGCCGCCTGGAGTCCCACATCTCACATTTAGGCTCTTAGAGTCAGCAGGTCAAGGGAGGGGATTCTCCCTCTCTGCTCTTGTGAGACCCCCACCTAGAATATGGTGTCCAGCTCTGGCCCCCCCAACATAAGGAGGTCATGGACCAGTTGGAGCAAGCCCAGAGGAGGCCACAAAGATGATAAGAGGGCTGGAGCCCCTCTCCTATGAAGAGAGGCTGAGAAAGTTGGGGCTGTTCAGCCTGGAGAAGAGAAGGTTCCAGCAAGACCTTATAGCACCATCCGGTACCTGAAGGAAACCTACAAGAAGGCTGGAGGGACTTTTTACAAAGGCATGCAGTGACAGGACAAAGAGGAATGTCTTCAAACTGAGAGAGAGATGACTTACATTAGATAATAGGAAGAAATTATTTACTGTGAAGGTGGTGAAGCTCTGGCACAGGTTGCCCAGAGAAGTTGTGGATGCCCCATCCCTGGAAGTGTTCAAGGCCAGACTGGATAGGGCTCTGAGCAGCCTGGTCTAGTGGAAGGTGTTCCCACCCAGGGCAGGAGGGTTGGAACTAGATGATCTTTGAGGTCCCTTCCAACCCAAACCATTCTGTGATTCCATGAGCTACTGCTGAACTAACTGTAAGGGAAAGGGATTTGAGAGAAAATCTTTGTTCCTTCCTCTCTTCCTCATAATTTAGAATAGAGTTCCTGTTGCTGATAAACCTGATTCTGAACAAAGGTTCTCAGTACCAACCAGGGATAGCTAGGTGTCTATCAATCCCTTTTTGGGGAAATTAACATTTAGGGTAAAGTCTGAAGGCCCCTTCCCCCTTTTTAAATAAAAATTTCAGCTATTATTTTAAAACATAGGCCAACAGCCTACTGTAGCAATACATCAGAGCATCAAGCTGTGGTAGAGGCAGAAAGCTCAAACTGGCTTTGCCAGCTAAAAAAAGCCTATGGGCAATTGCAGCTGAGCACGCAAGTTTCATATGCTAGTTTGTTAGAGACTATTAGGAGATTGTTTAACTACATGCTTTACAGTGAAGATATAGCAGAAGAGTAAATGAAAAGACAGACTGACCCACAGAAGGAAAACAGCTGACAGACTACAAGCAGGAAGCGATTAGTGCATGAATCTGGATTTTGGCAGAAACCAAGCCAAAGAAAGTAACACAATAAGTACTTTAAGATCAGCAAGAAAAACTTTGAGGGCAAGAGGTGTGAAAATTCTCTGACCCTTGCAATGAAGCCAAGACAATCAGTAACACATCTGAAAGGCTGAGAACTGTTACAGACAGTCCAAGCAGAGAAGGGGATAGCACCAGCTGAACTGTCACACTAGAAATTACTCTAACAGTAACCTCATATAAAGTAAGGATTCACCTTTATTTTAAATCCACAGTGCTCAAAGCACTGTTCCAACTACAGTCATGTTTAAAACTTGCATTTTCTAATGGTAGAGAGATGGGTGGAACAGACTTGTCCCTCTCCTCTACAGTTCATATGAAACACATTTTTATTTAAAGATTATTTCAGATATCACCCCAGGAAGTCTAGTGTCAGAAATCAGGTTCCAATTTTCCCAGAACATGCACAATATTCCAGATTAGAAGAATGCGCAGGAGAAATGTCTGCTCTCACATATCTAAACCTGCAAATTAGCATTTTTATGTTTAAGAAATGCTGACATATTTTTTCTTTCCACTCCCATCATAGAATGGAACCTGCCTCCTGTAAGCCAAAATGCATCCTTCAATGCTTTCCCACTACCTTCTGCAAGCATTGTACAAAATTCCTGCAACACTTCCAGCATTCCTAATTTTAAAATTATTTTATAACAAAAATTGGTATATAAACAACCTTCAGGGATTTTTAATATTGATATTTGACTGCTTCAAGTTTTAACTTCTGTTTGTTATAGGGCAGCTCAGTGCTTGAGCTAGCCATACTATAAGATCAAATACAATGTTGCTTACTAGTTTTCAGTTATCTTGCGAACATAAAAAATTTAGATGGAAAAAACTTGTGAATTCATTTGACAATGTAAATTTGGGAAGAATACTATGACAACAGTGGGGTAATTCAACTACTTAATGACAGGACCAGGGCTTGTGAAGGTCCCAAAGAGTCTTCAAGAATCTTAGTATTAATCTGAATATGCATACAGCCAGAAAGACATGCAAAAGTAAACTGAGATCCCTGATGTAAGACACACTTGAAAACATTTCTGCGACCTCCTCCAGAAGATGCAAGAATACTTCCTGCAGGACCCTGTCTCTGCTATGGACCAAAACAATTCAAAGCCAGGGCACAAATTATTTAGGCAACCCAGGGATACATAACAGTTAACAAACTAGTCCTCACCTGATGACGTCACCCAGGCGCACTCTCAAGTTGTTCCGAACAACCCTATTCATGCGAATCTTCTCATCTGAGCAGGTATCATCTGACAGAACAATACAGACTGCTTCTCTCCTCTTCTTTCCTTTTAGCAGGACAGTGTCTCCTCTAAACAGCTGCAGTTCATCCATTTTTGCCTGTAACCAATAACAGCATTAGAACAAACTTTTGACAAAACAATTGAAGGAAGCAGTTAGTGACCTGCTGAGCCCCTTACACTGTCACCGGTCTATGGAGCCAGATGAGATTCACCTGAAAGTACTGATGGAGCTGGTGGAAGAGCTCACCAAGCTACTCACCATCATTTATCAGCAGTCCTGATTAACAGGGGAGGTCCCAAAGGACTGGAGGTTGGCCAATGGGATACCCATCTGCAAGAAGGGTTGGAAGGAGGATCTGGGGAACTACAGGCCTGTCAGCCTGACCTCAGTGCCCAGCAAGATTATGGAACAGATCATCTTGAGTGCAATCACACAGCAGACACAGGACAACCAGGGGATGAGGCCCAGCCAGCATGGATTTAGGAGCAGGTCCTGCCTGACCAACCTGAGCTCCTTTTCTGACCAGGTGACCTGCCTAGTGGATGAGGGAAAGGCTGTGGATGTTATCTACCTAGACTTCAGTAAAGCCTTTAACACTGTCTCCCATGGCATTCTCCTGCAGAATGCTGCAGTCCACAGCTTGGACAGGTGCACTCTGCTGGGTTAAGAAGTGGCTGGATGGTGTGGCCCAGAGCGTGTTGGTGAATGGTGCTGCATCCAGTTGGTGGCCAGTCACCAGTGGTGTCCCTCAGGGATCAGTGTTGGGCCCAGTCCCGTTTAATATCTTTATTGATAATCTGGATGGGGAGATCAACTGCACCCTCAGTAAGTTCTCAGATGACATTAACTTGGGTGGGAGTGTGTAACTGCTGGAGGGTAGGAAGGCTCTACAGAGGGATCTGGACAGGCTGGATTGATGGGCTGAGGCCAATGATATGAGGTTCAACAAGGCCAAGTGCCAGGTCCGGCACTTAGGTCACAACAACCTCATGCAGTGCTACAGGCTTGGAGAAGAGTGGCTGGAAAGTGGACCAGTGGAAAAGGACCTGGGGGTGCTGGTTGACAGCAGCTGAACACAAGCCAGCGTGTGACCAGGTGGCCAAGAAGGCCAATGGCATCCTGGCTTGTATCAGAAATAGTGTGGCCAGCAGGCTGAGGGAAGTGATTGTCCCCCTGTACTTGGCACTGGTGAGGCCACACCTAGTACTGTGTCCAGTTTTGGGCCCCTCACAAGAAGGACGTTGAGATGCTGGAGCATGTCCAGAGAAGGGCAACAAGGCTGGTGAAAGGTCTAGAGAGTCAGTGATATGAGAAGTGGCTGAGGGAGCTGGGGTTGTTTAGCCTGGAGAAAAGGAGGCTCAGGGGAGACCTTATCACTCTCTACAACTCCCTGAAAGGAAGTTGTAGCCAGGTGGGGGTTGGCCTTTTCTCCCATGCAACCAGTGACAGGGTAAGAGGAAATGGCCTCAAGCTGCACCAGGGGAGGTTCAGGTTGGACATCAGGAAGAATTTCTTCACGGAAAGGGTTGTTAAGCATTGGAACAGACTGCCCAGGGAAGTGATGGAGTCACCATCCCTGGAAGTGTTTAAGAAACAACCGGACATGGCACTTAGTGCTATGGTTTGGTTGACATGGTGGTGTTTCATCAAAGGTTGGACTCAGTGATCTTGGAGGTCTTTTCCAACCTTAATGATTCTATGAATTCAAGCATTTGAAGGAGAGTTAGTTGACTTTGAAGGATTACATCTTAGAAGCAATATACTAGATCTACAAAGACAGGGGTTTTCACTACACTAGTGAAGATTTAATCCTAAAGCCAGACTAAGGGCATGAGCTCAAGTGAATCCTAAAAGTTAGAATCAGAATGTATGTTATAGTTTATTAAAAATTATTATATATGATTATTTATTTAACCCACCTCCCTCACTTGTAACTGCTGCAGCTTCTGACACAAATACTTAGATTCATGTTGCAAAATTAGATTTCAAGTTAAAAGACAACAACAGCTTGCAAATTGTCAGAGTAAATGCTTTGCTTTTATAGGTGACACACCTGGGACAGTGACACAACACTGTTGTCTTCATTGATGGCTTCGTCAACAATTAACCGATTGGGCCTGTTCTTCTGCTTCAGAATAGCAGTTGATAAGTCATCACCTTTAGAGCTGGGAGAGAAAACAGAAGTTAAGGAGTCCAAGTGATATTGCTCCCCCTTTCACACCCACCTGTTTTGTTCTCCATTTTCTACAGGTTTCTTTGTTGTCTTGTCTTTTAGAAACTATACTTGTTTGCAAGTGTCCTGGTTTTGTCTGGGATAAGAATTAATTTTCTTCTCAGTAGCTGGTACAGTGCTGTGTTTTGGATTCAGTATGAGAATAATGCTGATAACACACTGATGTTTTGGTTGTTGCTGAGCAGTGCTTACCCTGAGACAAGGGCTTTTCAGTGTCTCATGCTCTGCCAGTGAGGAGCTGCACAAAAGAAACCAGGAGGGAGCATAGCTGGGACAGTTGATCTGAACTGGCCAAAGGGATATTCCACACTACAGAATGTCATGCCCAGTATATAAACTGGGGGGAGGTACCTGGAAGAGGAGCCAATCTAGGTTTGGGAAGGGGGTCTGGCATCAGTCAATTTACTACTGAAATGGATACAAGCTATGAAGCTATCTATAAAAAGAAGTGGTCAGTGAGATGCTGCTGACTCTAAGATGCTTTGCCTAAAAAAATTAGTCAGACTCATCTGAAATCACATATAACTGCTGCCACAGAAACAAAAGCTCAAGTCTATTTAGCGTCAAATCCCAGATAAACAGGGGAATTAAAGGACAATGCTGTAGCTCTCCTGACAGGAAGAGCTGTAAGAGTTTAGCCTGTCAAAGCCTATTAGTTAAACCTAGCAAGCCGGTAGAAATATTCAAGTGCTCATGAAAAATGGGGTTTACTTTTTTTTTGAAGATATAAGCACCTGTTCATAATACCGCCACAGGACTCACTGCAGCTCTAGCCTATTACACCATAAGATATGTGACATAATTCGTTTGCCTTGACAAAATTGAGCACACCAAACAACAAGGAAATGGAAGGAAGGCAGATTAATTTATTTACTTCAAAATCTAATGTAGCAAATAGTTCATTTTACAAAATAAATATGAACTTGAACTGATTCCTAAGGAGCTCTTAGAAGTTGTATATTAGCCAACCACAATAGCAGCAGATTATTGTAACGTGCCTTGGTGGGCATCTGACTACTCTCTCAAAGCAGTCCAGATGTGCCAGTGACTAAGGTCAAAACAAACTTAGCACAGTTTGATTCTCACCAAAAAAAAAAAAAAGAAAGAAAGAAAAAAAAAAGTCTTCCTTTGTCCTAAGCAAACAGCAAGCACCAGCAAAGAGTAGGAAGCTTTGCGGACAATGGTGCTAGATGTACACTTTGGCTCCATTTTGCTGTTTTAGGGACAAAATAACCAGAAGAAATCAAACCTTGAGTGGAAGAGCAAACAGCTACACAGCATAAACACAGACTGTGTCAGCAGTGCATTACTTGACAGGTTCACTGCATTTTTAAAAGCCACCTTTTCCCTCTCTTTATCAAAGAATGCAAGAGGTGAGAAATCAACATCTGTCACTTTCAATGACCATGTGAGATGTTACAGATTCATTTTCTAAACCCAAAGAAGACACAAGAAAAGCTATTGGATACCTCCAGGGAGGAGCTCATGAATTCATTCCCTCTTAAACCTAAAACATGGTCCTGGTACAGTCCTAAAAGGTCTGGGATTTCCAGGAAAACAGAGTGCAACAAGAAACCAATAAATCATCAGGCCAAACAGGATCTTGTGGTTAAAGCAGTGGATAAAAACAACCACCTACTTGTAAGGACCTTGCCTCAACATTCCTGGACACTGGAAATTAATGTAGCATGTATATTTTAAAACATAAGCTAAGGGACACAAAAAAAACAATTTAGCCTATTCAAAGTGTAAATGCAAATCATATCCCTCTACACATGAAATGTGGATCCAAAGGCCTTTTGATAAGAAACCAATGCCAGACTTTGGCTATATAAGTCATCACTGAAACTGAGCAGCTGCCCCTCAGGATGTAGAAATTGCTGTGCAGCCTAAAAAATGGTCTGGGATACAAGATAAAAATAAATAGAAGAGGAACTGGGCAGCAAGTGGAAGCTTTTGGACCAAAACTTCCAATAAATCAAAAGTTGTATTATATATATCTGGAAAAAAAGTTCAGATACCTTTGAACACACAGAAGTGCTGAAGAGCACAGCAAGATGTCCACTTAGTTCTGCTGAGTGTGAGAAAAAGAGTTTTAGTACTGAAGAACTGAATCTGCAGTTTTCTAAGTAAGAAGCAAAACTGGATCAGTGTTGTCAGTACATTGCTGCACTTAAAGCAATTGAAAAGCTCTCCAAGAAACACGGCATGTAAGTATCTAAACACATGGGGTCAGCTTCAGTTATCTGACCTAACAGTTCTGCTGACAAAGAAAAAAAAGGTGTTAAGAAATTATGACAGCTACACAGGAGTGATGTTATTTCTCTTACAGACAAGAGTAAGGACTTTGACAGACAAGCACTACCTATCTTCCAATAGCAATTTAGAATATTATTATCACCATTTGCTATCACTGCATCTCTCCTGGGGGTTCATAAAATCATAGAATGGTTTGGGTTGGAAGGGATCTCAAAGATCATCTAGTTCCAGCCTTTGGCCCTGGAAGTGTTCAAGATCTGGCTTGATGGGGCATTGAGCAATCTGGTCTAGCAAAAGGTGTCCCTGCCCATAGTAGAGGGGTTGGAACTACATGATTGTTAAGGTCCCTTCCAACCCAAACCATTCTGATTCTACAATTACATCACTTCATCACTTTTCTGTGTCAGAGCTTTCCTTGTTCAGCATGTGATAATGCCCAGAGGCTATGCATTGTGGTAGACAGTATGAAGAGTGAGATCAGAAAGTAATTACCAAATCTTCTGAAAACAACTACCAACCTTCAGAGCTCCACATAAAGTAGGGAACTAACTTGTTCCTGCATGTCTATGTTAAATATACAATGAAAAGTCACCAACTCAAAATTTATTTCAGCTTTAGTAACTAAAGTGAAAACAGTCATACCTCCTGTATGCTGGTGTACCTTTTTATCAATATCCTCATGAACTCACTTCCTAGATAAAATCTGTCAGTGTTTTTTTACCACCCTGAACATCCTAATTACAGTCTGAAATACTTTCTTTGGGTAAGTATTTAAAAAAAAAATCCCTTGAAGTAAATGAGTGGAATATCTGATGATTGCAGCCGCTTTACTGGAACACCACATGACAATCAAGCAGCGAGTTCATACCCATGCTCAAGATGCTAAATTCTCAGATACTGTTTCAGACAGGTACGCACACAAATCCAAGAATTTTTTCAGAAACACTCTATTAGGTCTTGCAATGCTATACTCTGTGCTAAAGCTCAATTAGACAAGATGGCTGCCAACAGCACTGACCCAAAAATTGTAACAAAGAAGTAACTGTTTTCCAGTTGTACAGGAACTTTTTTTGATTCCTATGTGTTGAGAATAACTTTGCAAAAACATAAATTTCTTTTTAATAACACTGCTCACCTCAGACTCAAAACACACCTCTGAGACCATCACTTCCATCACAAGCTCTACCACAGACCTTAAATTCTTGGCACACCTTGCTGGAACTGACTTAAGACCAAGTGGGTCCAAATTGCAGAAGTTGCAAAAGAAAAGGAGAAGATAAACCACAGACACTAAAGGGACTGAAAGAGCCTCTGGTGAAGCCAACAAGTCACTTGAAGTATTCTTGGATTTGGAAATTCGCTTTAGGTTTTATTTTTACTGCTCTCAAGGGACTGTGAAGTGACTTGCACACGTGAGCTGGGCGCAGAGAGGCCAGTATTACTCAACTGACTTTTGAGGAGCACAAAATATGACCCTCAGCCTGGAACTGAAGACAGTGAGGCAAGACACTAGAGACAAAAATAGAGCTGATTGCTTCAGCTGCCACAGGGGCTAGTCCGGTACAACAAATCTTCCTCTTCCAATGTCAAGTCTCTTCCAGCCCCGATCCGAGGGCCGCTGCGGACCTGCGGGGAGGAAACCAGGACACGCCTCTTCCCCCTCATGTCCCGGCCAGCCGCTCACCCCAGCGCTCCGGGCTCTAGAAAACAGAGCCTTTCCTGGATGAGGCCTAGCCCAGGCGAGATGGCCCCGGCCAAGCCTCGCCCCGCATTACTCAACACTTCCCGAGGAGGCCCGGCAGGCGAGGGGCGGCGGTACCTAGGGCCCCACGGCGGACAAGCTCCTGGCTGGGCAAACACGAAGAGCAGCCCATCCCCCTCCCGGCCCCACCCCCACTTCCTCAGAACCTGAATGACACAGCGGGATCGGGAGGAGGACTGGGCCCGCCGTCAGGCCCAGCCTGGGTAGCGCCGCGCGAAGGCGAGGTAAGGAGAGCTAGGCCGAGCCAGGCCCAGCGCCACCGCAGCGGGGCCTAGGCCGCGGCCTGCCGGCGGACGGCCCACACTTACTCGGATCCTGAGGCCATGGCGCTGAGAGGAAAAGAGGTGAGGCGGCCGGCAACAGCTCCTCAAGACGGGTGACGGTAGGTCTCGGACAGACTCGCAGAAGTGATGGTACGTCAGGACGCTTCGCGTTGACTGAACCTCAGAACCGACTCATCGGAAGAGGAAACTCCGCCTCGCGCTGCCTCACCCGCTTAACAACAGCGTGCGCTGACCAATCGGAAATTTCGTCCGGTCACCATCTCAGCCAATCGGAAAGGTGGAAGCGAGAGGACGAGGAAAAAAAAACCGCGCACTCTCCCTCCTCCCCCCCGCTCCTATTCTCTCCCAATCATCACGAGCCAATAGCAACACCCGTCAGCTAATTGCAGCGCCTTCCTTGCTGTGGCTGTTCTATAGGGCAATACGGGTCGAGCAGGCAATGGCAAAAATCCACCAACGCGAAAATCCAGGCGGAAAGTCCCACTACGACAGCCATCCGAGCTACCCTCGCCTAGCGATTGGCTAAGCACCCGAGGAAAGGGAAACGTGTGGGAAAGATTGCAGCCAAGCAGGAGGGGCGGGAGGCGAGTGCTCGAGTGCGCTTTGCGTGCCCGGGCTCACCTGACTGGACCGCGCGCCTAGGTTTGGACCCGTAAAAGGTGGTCTCTTTGCGGTCTCGGCGAGGCTTTGCGGGGAACATGCCCCAGAGGCTTGATTTTCCCCCGAGTGAAAAGGTGTGTGTAGGGACCCAGCCCTTCCTCTCCACCCAAAGGTACCTGTAGGACTCCTTTCCTCAATTTTTTTTTTCAGGTTTTTCTTTTCCCTGATTGATTTTTTAGGCAGGACTGGACTGGCCCACCAGGCCCCACTGCAGGACTCATTCCTAGCCACTCGTCCCAGCACAGACCCTGTTCCACCAGGGGTTTGAAGCTCTAGTTCCCCTTGAACCACCTGAAACAGACATCCCACAGCTCTTCCATTACCAGCCACCCCTCCACAACCACTTTCTCGGTCTGTTTGGGCACTCACATCCTCACCTGGGTGGCATTTCCTTAGGGCTAGAAACATTGCTACAGCCAACTGGCATTGCATCTACAGCCCCAGCCCTGCTCATATCAGGAGGAATCAGACATGTATGATGCTTGTTCTCAAGCATCCAGTGCTGGCAGGCACTGCCTTGTTTTCTCCTAGATGCTTATGAATAATGTAATTATCTGGTGGTCTCTTCCAAGGAGCCAACTAGTACTTAATCCCTGCCTCCTCTCTTCTGCCCTCCTTTTTTTAAAGCCCAAGCAGTAAGGTGGGACTGAAGAAGAGCAGCCGCGGGGCTCTTCCAGCCCAGAGGAATCTGTCTCTGCTGAATTAAACCTCTCCCAGCAAGGTGTTTGTCATGGTTTAGGAATGGTACTCCCCAATTTGGTGCCCCCACCTGGACTCTCCCAAACCACAGGTTGTTCTCTCTCCCTTCCTCTTCCCCTTTCGCTTCCCACTGGGTCATTGGGATCGAGTTGAGACTTTGCGGTACAAAACATGAAGATCATGGGTTGAGATAAGAACAATTTACTGGAAACAGCAATGAAATCAGAAAACTGAACAGTAGCAGCAACAATATTAATAACAAAAGGTATAAGAAAAAAAAATTACATGGAAAGCCCCCAACAATAAACAAATGTCAGACTAGTCTGCCACGTTTCCTCAGCCCGGAGGAGCCCCTTCTCAGAAGCAAGAATCCCTTTCCCCTGCCCCTGGCAATGATGTGAGGTGGTATAGAATAACCTCCTTCCCAACTACTGCAAAAGTGAACCCTGTCCTGACCAGAACCAGGACAGCGTTTTCCCCCAGCATCTGGGTTTTCAATCCCCTCTGTTCATCCCTCACTGTCTGAGTTACTTTTTCTGAAGGAATTGCAGGGCAAAGTCCTCTTAGGGCCCCTTCAGCATTCAGAGAAAGCCACAACAGCTCCTACCTCACACTTCTCTGTCATGTCCTGTTTCCTCTCCCTCAACTCACCCTTTGCCTTGCAGTTCCAAACTATTTCTTCCTTCTTGTGGGAGAGAAGGCTTGCCAAAAGCTTGGCTAATGTGGTTGTGGGACCTTCCTCATACAAAATTAGCTGCACCAAACGCCAGGTGGGAGCAGGTGCCCCTTCACCTTTGCTCATTGTCACACAAAGGTGCCCAGAGCCATGCAGTGTGGTTAGGACAGACCCCTCCCCCCCGGGGATAGAGGGGACACACAGGCACAGGTCTCAACACTGCCACCTTCCCTGGCTAGTGCAAGGTGATTGAAGTCAGACCTAGAGCTGCATGCTTCAGGCAAAACCACTTCTCTGGGCTCCAAACTACAGTGATCGAGTAAAGCACCACTATACAAAGCACAGGTAGGACAGACAATTTGACAATCCCTTTGCATTATGAGATGGTCTGGCTCTGACACCAGCTCCCTGGAGCAGGGAGCACAGAGCTGGCCCCACTGTATACAGCAGCACAGTCGATGCCCATTTCAATGGAATGAGGACATCTCTGCCCTTGATCTCCCACAAACCCAGGACATAGCCCACAGGCTCACAGCAGCTCTAGGCAGCATCAAGGCCATGACTGCAAATGTTCACTCTGGAAAAAGGACACAGTAAAACTTAAATTAAAATAAAGCCTCAGCTCTATTAGAAAAGGAGACCTAGTCTGTTTCACTCCTTTGGGAACCCAGCTTTATCCAACAGTAATTTTGAGTCTTAGAGGCCTTAAAGGCCTCATGCCAACCTGGTGCAGGGAGACTTCAGCAGCTGGGAATGGGGAGACTGACTGGGTTAGCTTGAAGGGTCCTGGCTTGTAGTCCCAAAGTAAACCTGTATGCTTCTGGCAAGAGACTCACTGTGTGGAAAGGTTGTCCGCTTCAGACACTGTTGGGAGGAAAGGTTTAAAAGTAGAAGAATGGTAGATTTGCTCAAGGGACCTTGTAGCTGGGAATGCCAAGGCCTAGAGAATAACAGTGTAGGAAACTCCATGTATTATGCCTACTGCTGTTTATCCTCTGTCTGTTATGAGAAGTAGAATCTCTGTGTAGAGATAACGTAGGTCTTTGAAGAGACTTGGAGGCCCTCTCACTGATATGCTTGAACTCCCTGTTTTGGGAAAGAAGATCAAAGCTCAGATATTATAAAAAAAGCACAGAAATCACAGCATGGTGGTAAAATACATGTGCGCGGGCCCTTGATAAATGAGTGCAAACAGCAGCCCCACTGCCTACTAACATGGACTGAGCCTGAAGGTGCTGTGTTCCCGCTTGAGTGTCTCCGCCCAAGTGTTGCTTTGGGATCCTCCGGATAGCAAGGTAATGAGATAAATTTACTCTTTGCATTTCAGACATGTTTTTGTGCTTATTCCTGCTGCCTGCCTGTGTCAACTCACACAGACACAAAACCATGTACAAAGGGAAAGGCCTGAAAGAAAGGGAGTATCGCAGCATTAAGAAGTTTACCCCGCCCCCAGCTTCTGCCCTCCCATTTGCCATCACAGAACCGGGCTTTGGCTTGGCGCTAGCCCTTTTGTGCCCTGGGGAGTCCTGCAAAGCTACAGCCCATGGTCTCTCAGAGCAGACACGTGGGGAAGCTCTTCATACACACTGGAGCTGTGGGTGCAGGCTAGCAATTGATAAGCTAAAATGTCCACCGTTTGAAACACAGGTGCCCTAGTTTTGGCTGGGATAAGAGTTCATTTTCTTCTGAGTAGCTGGTACAGT
Organism: Montifringilla adamsi; assembly: GCA_017590115.1. Classification (NCBI taxonomy): domain Eukaryota; kingdom Metazoa; phylum Chordata; class Aves; order Passeriformes; family Passeridae; genus Montifringilla; species Montifringilla adamsi. Next base: position 2,655 of record JAGGNK010010037.1, on the reverse strand, counting down.
GCTGTGTTTTAGATTCAGTATGAGAATAATGCTGATAACACACTGATGGTTTTGGTTGTTGCTGAGCAGTGCTTACCCTGAGACAAGGGCTTTTCAGTGTCTCATGCTCTGCCAGTGAGGAGCTGCACAAGAAGCTGGGAGGGAGCACAGCCAGGACAGCTGACCTGAACTGACCAAAGGGATATTCCACACCATAGAAATCATGCCCAATATATAAACTGGGAGAGGTACTAAGAAGGGAGGTCAGTCATGTTTTGGGGACAGCTTTTGGCATCAGTCAGCAAGTGGTGAGCAACTGAATTGTGTATCACTTGTTCTTCCTGGGTTTTATCTCTCTTTTAAAAATATTTTTTATTATAATATTTTATTTTGTTTCAATTATTAAACTGTTCTTAGCCTACAAGTTTTACTTTTAGTTCTCCTCCCCCTTCTGCCAGGGTGGGGAGGAGGTGGGGGAAGAATGATCGAGCAGCTGTGTGGTGCTTAGTTGCTAGTTGGGCTTAAACCACGACAGTCCTTTTTGGTGCCCAGTGTGGGGCTTGAAGGGTTAAGATACCAAGAGATATGACCACAGCATGTTAAAACAAGATTGTTATAAACATTCATTGTACTGGTTTAATAGTTGCAGGTTACAATGTGGATTTATTTGCTCTCACAGTTGTGGCATTTTGTCTCGGGGTTTTGTTCTGTAATACCAGTAATATCTCACTTGCAGTATATGTTCCCTGGTGTAATGTTTATTGTCCTTGGGGCCTGGGCTAAGACTATCATTGTGGGGTACTTTTTAGTATTGGCTTATGATATGACAATGTCACTTGTCAGGACACCAATCTGGTGTATGTATTCAGTACTGCAGGCACCTCTGTACTTTGGGAAGCACCTATAGGGAACGATTAATAATCACAACTTCAGCCTTTTCTCCTCAGAGGAACAACATATGGGGGAGACACCTTCCTACATCTTTCTTCCCTCCTTCTTTCTTTCATTCCTTCTCCTCTAGGCTGATTGCAGTAACATTTGAGAACTTTGAAGATTTTGAATACCTTTGAAACTAATCTGGTCTTTTTGCTAGGATCAAGCATGTTGATGCATATGGTTCAGGTCTTCTTTAAGGGATGTCCAGTACACCTTGAATCAACTACCCCAGGGGTAGAAACACAGCCTTACTATCTGCCATGGACTGATCCAGACTGTACTGGAACAGGGTGAAGCTCTAGAACACCTGCAATACATTGATAATATCATTGTGTGGGTGTCACAGAGATAAGAGGAAGAGTTTAACATGAAGGGTGACCCAAAATCATATATTCCGTATCTTCTCTAAGTCAACCCGCCCAAATTCGTTTACTGCCTTTAAGGGCAGCGGAACTTCTGTGCTTTACCCAAGTTCACAGAAGGGGGAGGGGGGTGGTGGGGGTGCAGGGTCCCTTTAAAACAGGCAACAGACATAGACATACAGAGTGCTCTCTATTGTTCTTTCTAGGCTCCCGAGGGGGTTGTCGGGGCAGGTCTCCGAGTCACAACCCAAGAAACTTCATTTCGAAATCCAAAGCTACTTTGAAGTGTATTTCGCGATGTGAAAAACACATTCACTCTCTGAAAATTTTAAAAATTTAATAAAGGACAATAGGAGACAAGGACCATAGAGCAAAGGTTATTATGGCCGGGTGCATTTTGGCATTCAGCCAAGACCACACTCGTATCTTCAGATACCTCTTAAATACCTTTTCCCTTACATCAGCCTGTTGCATATTCATAAACCCTTATACATAGTAAAGTTTTTTCCCAAACTAGTTTACATGTTCCAAGAATTGTTTAGCATATCTCCTCCTTGGATTCACCTTTTTAGAGCATGCGTATTCCTTGGCTGTGATTTTAGTCCTTTTTTATCATCATCTTCAGTTTTGGCCCCGGCCCACATTGTCTACAGACGGTGAGTGCTGATAGTTGGCATATCTGTAGCAGGTGTCCTCTTCATATGTTCATTGGATGTTATCCCATCCAAGCAGGCATTTTAACACAAGCATGCTTATATCAGCTATTTCACTAAGCTTAATCAACAACAGAAAAAAACCCTATATCTTTATAACAAAGTTACTTTAATACTACACATACAAAATCCATTTTAATATTTGCGAAAAGCCAATATTGTAATATGTATCTATAACAGTGACAACTTCGCTGTGGCTGCCTGCTCTTTTGCAGAGGAGGGGTCAGACCCACTCTCCATGAAAGTTCCAGCTGCCTGCCATTTGCCAAGGAAGGGGGGGGCGAAGCTTGCCTGAAGCTGCCGGAGACACTTCTTCGGACTTTCTCGCCACAGCCCACAGCTGTTACTGCGGACAGGGCCTTCATAGCCTTGGGAAATGGTATTTCACACCCCCCAACTGCCAACCGGATCGCTGCCCCTGTTGTGTGGCATGGAGAAGGCAGCTTGGCAGCAGTGACTTTTTTTTTGAAAAAAATAATTCTTCCAGGTTTTGGCTTTGTCCCTGTCCCCCACAGGTTGTTCTTTGGGGAAGGAGGGAGTTCTGGAACCACGGAGGCTCCGTTTCTGTGTTTTTTTTCCTTTGTGCTTTCATTCAGTCACATGGTCTGAAGAAGGGGGCTTCTCCACCATATTGTTTTCTGTTGCAGTGTGCTTTTATACTTTGT
>JAGGNK010010026.1:0-40129 GCA_017590115.1 Montifringilla adamsi | reverse complement strand
GACCAAGTCTGAGCCTCCGCTGAGACTATCCCGGCCTCAGCAGTCCACTAGGCATAGCCCAGCTGGAACCTACCGGGATACTGCTGGAAGTGTGCCCTAGAGAACAAATTTTTACCCAATGCTTTTAGCAGAGGTTTTGATGGCTCTTTGCTGCTCGACCCGGCTGGATGGTGACAGGGAGGGTGGCAGATCCCCCCTTTGAGCCCCGTTCAACCGCAGCTACCAGTGACGGCACTGTATGAAACAAAGGAGCAGCAACACGGGTCCTGGGGTAACTTTATTTGATGGTAAAACTTCCCCTCTTCAGCATCCCAGGACCCTGAACTGGGGGCAGACAGTAACTTATATATGGGGGCAGGTCCCAAGGGGAGGATACAATATTTAACAAATCAGGAGAATTGGGAGTGAAAAACATGGCAGGGAATACAATGTATAAACCAATAAAAATTTCAAGGGTGGAGAACATTTTCAGCGAGCTAATAAGGTTTGGAGAAATGCAAATCTGACAGGAAAATTTCTCGAAAGAATGCAAGTTGGGGAAAAGACTGGCATTTAATGAAAGGAGAAGTAAAAAAAATTCTGGGAAAAGGGCAGGGACAAAAGGAACAGAATAAGGAAACTACAAAATTACAAATCAAACAGCAAACATACCAATAAAACAAAAACACACTACAACAGCTCTTAACGATTCTTGACAACATATATTGGTCCCTGAGCCAATTATCAAGATATTTTTTGTATTTCACTCTTCTAAAACCTTTCAAATATTATATATATCTTCTCAAAATATGACTGCCTCTCTCCCTGGGCTGATTCTGATCTCCTCTGAGAATGAATTTTTAGTTAACTGTGATTGATGTAGTAATTCAAGCTTATATGATGGGAAGTTTGCTTTTGCTCTCCCCCCCAACCCCTTGAGGGTGAATAGAGCAACATAGGTGCTCACAACATATACAGTATCTTTTTCTATTTTGAGGGGCAATCAGATCAATAATGTATTAAATTGTCCTGGAGGGGGCTAAGAAAAAACGAAATATTTCTCTTTGATAAGAGTTTTAGATGAACAAAAAGTCAAAAATTTAAGGGTGGCCTAGATTGGGTGACTCTTTTAAGGACTGTGCTGACATTCTAAGACAGAAGTGATGAAGCACTCCAGTTTCCTTTCTGTAAAGAGCCTTTAATTCCAATATGCCATAGATTTTTAAGTTTATTCGTCCTCTTGCAACACCATCAAAATCTCACAGGGTGGCTTCAAATCAGGACTCCATGACTTTTTATTTGTTGATCCCTACACAGTTTCATAGATTAATCTATGCTGCATGCTTTTACTCTCAGTTATTTGCAGGCAAATCTCAAATGGTACTATAGGGTGCTAATAAAATTTCCTAGGAAAATCCAAGAAAAGGAATCCTCTCATTAGTTCCAAGGCACCTGTGCTTCATAAAGTCCAGAGGTCCAGGCACTGACTGCAGGAGTGCTGAAGGGGGTGGGGCTGCTTCACGCCAGAGAACTGGTGCAAAACAGTTCCAGTGATCTCATTGCCAGGCACTGCTGAGTGCCACAGCCAAGAGCATTTAAGAAGAGAAAAAACATGCTGGACAGGCAGAGAGGGAAAAAAAGAATTAGAACTCTCCTTGACCATCAGGAGCAGAGGAGGAGGAGCTGCTCCATGGAGGAACATTCACCCTGTAGCTCCCAAAAGGCAGGCTGTGGAGGCCCCATGCCAGAGCAAAGAAATATTCCTGAAGAAACTGCAGCTACTGGAGAGGCGAAACCACAGCACAGGTAAACAGAAGGATAAAGCAGCATAGAGGAATTCTTTGTGATGAAAGCCAGTATCCCACGTTCCTCTTGGGAGTCAAAAAGAGTGAAGATACACCTGGGAAAATAGAGAAAGTTCTTAAAATTTATAATATTTTTCTTTCTCACTACCTGAAACTATTTTAAATTACATTAAATTGTGATAACTTCCTCTAGCAATGTGTGTTTTGTGTATGATGCAAAATGGCAAACAATATTCCTGACTTTATCTCCAACCCATGTAATTGATTTCCCCTGGTTCTTTTTATTTTCTTCCCCTCTACCTCCAGGGTGAGTGAGCAGCTGGGTGACAGTTCAGTGGCTTCCTAATGCTAGCCTGTAACAATAATGAAAGCTGCCAAGAATAGTAGCTAGATATATGTGTAATGCAATTTCTGTACTTAGATTTGAGGCAAAACACTTCTCCAGCACCATTTTACTTTTTTGAAGAGAGACAAAATATACTGTTTCTTGTTCTGTAGATTTTACAATGTCTGAAGAACTGTGTATTAAAAAGAAATCTAAATTATATTAAAAATGGACTTGATATTGCTTTATACTTCTTTATTCTTGAGTTTATATTTTAGCATTGGTCTCTATAAAGAAATTTTGACTGCTTTCATGATTGTGACATCACTGTATGTTTATCCTAACTCTTCTGTGAATATTTTTCTCTACCGAAATCCAGCAAAACAAAACTAATAAGGCTTGTAACCATGACGCAAGATAAATCTCAGTACTGCTGAGGGCAGCCAGTGAGTTTTCCAAGAGAGCTTTACAGGTAAAGGAGGATTCTACTTTCGAGGCTGCTCAGATTTCTGTTCTCTAGTAAATAGGTGAAAGTAGGAAAGGATGTGGCAGCTGGCAATCCTAATCACTATTTTATTAGAGTACTTACCTGGCAATGAAAATTATTACAATAGCATCTCTTTTTATAGCCTTTTTCTTTTTTTTCTTTTCCTACGTTATGCAGCATCAGCCATTTCAGAATCAGTGACTTGGTTACCAGAGTGCCAGCTGAGCATCACATGGGGGTAACCAAACAGTATATTCAACTGTCCCCCAGGCATTTCTAATCAACTGTTAAGGAGGGTTCATTTGCAGAAGTCGCTGCAGTGCCTCTCCATTTCTCAGGTTTTGAGCTGGGTGTTAAATGTGATAAGGGAAAAAAGGCAACTCTGCAAGGCAGATTGGTGTTAGATTGGTGTTTGTTTTCTCCATGCCAATGACTCAGCTGGGATAACTTCTCCAGGGAAACAGCACCACAGCCTAAGGGCATCATCTCTGCTAATGGGTTATAATGGAATCAATAGCAGCAGAATAGACAGCTGCAATGACATCATCAAGGACTCAAATAATATCCTACGGATTTGGGGACTTGGGACACCACCACTGCTGAATAGATCCAGAGGAAGACCGGAACTTCCACAGGAGCAATTGTTTTCGACGTCAACCACCACTTGATAGGACTACAACCATCACCCTGACAAGAGGTGTTAGGCTGCACTCTGACTTTGTGGGTTTAAGCCAATTTTCTGTGTATAATTGCATTTATTGTAATCTTTCTATTAAATTGTAATTCCAATCTAAAATCTCACTTAAGGCAATCGTGTGGTGTACATTTCTCCCAACAGTTTACTTTCAAACCAGCACGGATTAGAGTCTAGAAAAAACTGACCAAAAAAAAAAAAAAAAAAAAAAAAAAAAAAAAAAAAAAACCACCAAAAAAAACCCCAACGAGATTTGGCCTAAACTGGGATAAAAGTATAAAAGTATATGGTTATTGTTGGTTTTGCCATGAATATATATGGCCATGAGTATATTGAAAATATGGCTACAATGACCATGATTTTCTTGTAGATTGAGATGGACTATAAAAGCAGAAAGCAGTTGCTTTACTCTTGATGTGTTTATATTCTCTCTGAAGACTGCACAATGTTCATTTGTAGTTTTATTTGGTTTTTATTATACTTACATACCTATATGCTCCCCTACATCTTATTCTGGAGCTTTCTCTAACATGTCCTACTATTGTAGTGATGACTTCATAGCATTGTTGCAGAAGAGTCAGAAGTGACATAGGGTTGTGTAGGAATGTGTCCCCTCTTGATGGAGTGACCAAATTATCCTTTGCCTCCTTAGAAAGGAAAAAAAGCCCAGAAGTTTTTCTCCTCAATTAGGTAAAAAGACACCTCATAGGACCTTGGGGACTTCACCTCAAACTTAAGGATAGCCAACTGGACAGAAGCCAAAAAGTCCCACCTAAGCAATTCACTAGAAAAATAAGAGAACAAAGGAACTAATCAGTTTTTTGTGGGGTGTTTTACCAGGAGAAAGAGCTTCTTGCCCCTGGCTCAGGTTTTCTCTGTAAAGAGCTTTGTTATTTTGACTTTTATTAAAACTTTTCTGTTTCCAACACTACCACAGAAGCCATCCTACTAATTTTATGCCATTTGAGGTAGCAGAGCTATCTCAGGTGTGATGCATTTCTGCAAGAGCTCATAAGACCTGGCTTAAGGAGATCATTTGTATCAGGGTTGTTGCAGAAGAGTCAGAAGTGACAGAGACAAATTTGAGCTAGTATATAGTTAATTGATTTCTGAACTATAAATTTAGGAAAAGAAGATATTTAATAAGTACAGATGGATTGGCAGTTATACTACTTACTACATGTAAACTTAGTATGGGCTTTTTGGGTAAGCTTAATAGAATATATCTTAAGTGTTACATACATGCAAAAAATGTCCCTTCCCAAACCATCAATGCCTGGTGCCAGCTCAAGGAGCTCTCACCCTCAAGAGGTAGCCATGCAAAGCGTCTTTTCTCAAGGGAAGATCACCACTGCAAAGATAGATGCTGCGGAGGAAGAGTGCAAGAGACCTTGATGGCCATATTTATAGACTAAAGTTACTGACTCATAGTCAGATTTTCTGCTGTCAAATTTTTCATGCAGTTTCACCCAGTTATCAGCCCAGTCTCCAGCCAAACACTTTCTGGGGGTGGTGGGGGTTGATTCTGAGTCATCATTGATAGCCTCTTAATGTAGGAATAAGTTATGTTAGTCCTTCTTGCTGAGAATCTCCTTGGAATAAATTCTGTTAGTTCAAATACAAGGAATACAGTCATCACAAGGATGACAAGAGTGGACCTGCTGATGGGAAGTGGGCTTGCAAAAACTTGGCCAGAAGCATCTTCAAAGCCCTTGGCGTACAACTCTAAAGGTTTAAAACATGCCAGAAGGAGGTGAAGGTATCAATATTCCTACATCTTGATTCTTCCTAAAAATTTATCTTGTCAGAAGTTCCACATCAAGATCCTTCATAAATTGGTTTAGCCTTGTTTTGGCTTGAAAAAAGTTAGTCTTCTTCCTACTAGTATCTCCATCCCTTTCCCTGGCTTTTATTACACCAGTTTTCAATCTCTAGGCAACCTCTGAACAATTTCAAGGCACTTCCTGCCCTCTTCAGACCAGCTTATGGACTTGATGATTTCTAGTCCTTGAAAACACCCTGTGGTATATTTCCTCTCAGTATTACTAATTTTGCAGGAAGAACTAGCTCTGAAATGTTTATTTTTTAAACTAATGTTTGTCTGTTTATGTGGTCTCTGTTTGTTTGCTTGTTTTGATTCCTTTCTTACCTGCTTCCTATTTTGCAACCTTTCACTGGCTTATTTTAAAACAGTCTGGTCACAAATAAACATATGAATTCTATCAAACATTTTTCTAAAAATCTGAGAGTTAAGTATGACTCAGTCTGAGTCTTTGTAAATCAACACACAGTAATTTTCTGGGAAATAATCCTGAAAACTCTGGATTTTAGTTTAGATTTCTGGAAAAGTCAGTATCCAATGAGACAGTGCTTCAGCTCTTTATATTTCCAATATGAAAAAGGAAAAAAGCTAAATTTGTCACCATGGTATTTTTTGAAAAATCCTTTGCTAGGATTTTTCCCTCCTGAGGAGCTGAGGAGCCTCAAGAGAGAAATGTAAACAATAACTGTCTGCTGCTGTGGAATGCAACAGGTGCATCTGTGATTGGTGCATGTTGGTGGTTTCTAATTAATAGCCAATCACAGATGCAGCTGGTTTGGACTCTCGAGAGTCACAAGTCTTTGTTATTCATTCCATTCTTGTTCTTTCTAGCCTTCTGATGAATCCTTCTCACTCTATTCTTTTAGTACAGTTTTTAGTATAGCATTGTAATATAATATATATTATAATATAATAAACCAGCCTTCTGAAACATGGAGTTAAGATTCTCGTCCCTCCACTCATCCCGGGAGAACCCCACAAAACATTCACTACAAAATTTACAAAGCAAATAATCGTTTGGAAAAACAATTTTTTTAAAATAATGATTGTGGTCTATATAATACAAGTAAAACATATTATATGAAGTTAATTACAAGTTTACAGGATATTAATTTTAAGTACTTGATTAGAGATAAACATACAGAATGACTTCTGAATAAATTTGGAAGCTTAAATCTCTGCCTATATTTCTAGGTGTTTCATTTTAGTATGAAATGCATTATTTCTTTGACATTCAAATCTCTCTTTGAACAATATATTAATCAGACCTAATGACACACTGTTAAAGCAATAAAAATCAAACATTGCTTTACTTTCTTTTTAAGTGTTAGTTAATTTACACTTTAACACAGTACTTACATTGATTTCTTTCAAGTTCTTTCTAACCCTGTGGCCGCAGAAGAATATAGAAATTATTATTCTTTTAGATCTTTGATGTTACATTGCCTTAGCAAAAAATTAGCAGCAAAACCTTAATGTTTTTTGCAATGACAAGCCTGCTTCAAACTCATTCTTTCATTTGTTCCTCGGTGTTCCACACTGTTATTCCTTTTCTTCTTTCTCTCACATTTATATTTTTCAAAAATTAGGCAACTCTTTTTACCTGCTCAGCTATGTGCACAGCTATTCTGAACATGTTCCAAATATTCTGAACATTTGGAATTCAAAATGCAGTAGTCCCATGCCATTCAAAAACAAGTGGCAAAGAAAAAAGACTAATGTTTTTGCAAATGTAAGCAGAAGAACAGCTTTGAATATTTTAGGACTTGTTGCAGTATGCATGCATGATAACAAAATTTTTACCCTTCCTAAAAAAATCAAAACCCTGGATGGACTTTCATTTTGTTGTAATAATAAATTTGCATCAGATTTTGCTTACAGCACAGAGATACTCAAAAGCATAATTTGTGAGGTAATTTGAATTACCCTAATGCATCTTAGGTCTCTAAATGATTACATGGCATCTGGAATTAGATATAGGACTCCAAAGTGTTTTACTTTTGAATTACTGACCTGAATTCAGCAGAAGTTTAGTTTGAGTAAAGGTCATCTGTACATATTGACCCACACAGAAATAAGATTCTGACACTAATTTACTTCCTAGTGTAAATGTCTCCACAGGGCAATAATACAAAAAAACAAACTAATATTATTCGTGACTATAACTCCTGGTGCTAAGAGGTCTCACTTCAAATTCTGGATCTGTTTCAGATTTACCCTAGAATTTTATGTTTCTCTAGTAAGATTTGACCTGTTTTCTTAAAATCACTTGTCCATTAACCTCAGACATTCAGACGTAATAGGAACATAAGACATGTCATCACCAACAGTAACTTGACATGAGATTCCTTACAGACATTCATGCTTATACCACTTGCCCTGTTTTCTTTCTTATTTTAAAAATAATACAGAAAGCAATGATCCTGCTACTATATAGCATTTCTGTTAATTACAGATTCAAACCAGCTCATCTGAAACCACAGACCAGATTAGACAGAACTATTTATGACAGTTCTTGCAGCGGGATGAACTTCCTCCTAGATAAAATCAGTAGTACAGCAATTTACACTGCACAGGAAGTACTGAATTGAAACCCAAGCATCATCAAAATTAGTGGATATCTGAATATATTGTATTAGAGGATTGGTTTCAGCATAATACACTCTGTTTTTCATTTTGTGTTTAATAGAGTAGCTAAAACATCCAAAAGTAACAAAATACATAAAAGTAATTAATATGAAGAGACTAACCTGCTGTTCACTTTGCATTTAACATGCTCATCTCTTGTTTAAGATAGCTATGAGGATAATTGAAAAAGTCAAGGTATAAAGTATGTTGTAGGAGACAACAAAAATAATAGCTACAAAGTTTTAAAGTCTCTGGGCACTTAGGCCTAAATGGAGATTTGCCTAATTTTACAATATACAGGAAGCTACAGTATGTGATCAGAGAAATGGATAAATTTAATGAAAAACAAGAATGTGAAGCTGGCAAAAGTGCTGTGAGAATGAGTGGTTTTCCGGGATAGTTATGAAGGCTTGTGTGAGAACTGTACAAAATTCACGTGCAACTGGAAGTGAATATTGGATTTCACTGGGGGGATTAGATGATTACAGAATAAACGCAGCCTATATCATCAGTAGTACCAGAGAAGGCTGGGTAACCATACCAGAAATATCAGACCTGGGTATGGTTGTAGTGACAGCAGGACCAACAGGATCAATAGGGGAAATCATTGAGAGGGGGATAGCTTTTTTAATAAGGGACAAAAGAGAGAGGGAAGACTGCATGTGTGTAGGGGAAAGACAAATGGAGAAGATGAAAAGTGGTTTGGCTGTAAGCAGTCTGATTCTGACATTGCATGCCTACCTGTTTGGGCTTTGTGCATTTGTCTACTTTTGAATTTTTTTTTAATGTGAGTGTCATTTGTAGCCTCTGACTGAGTGCATGTACATGTAAACTAAGAGCAAGGACTATTTGGCAGTAAATGGACACCAGCATTTAGTAATACCTAAGATCTGATACAGCAATTATGTAGCAAGTCTGTGTCAGTATTTGAGAAAAACATGATGGTCACTTTTCATATGAAAAGAGGGAGGGAGGATGCACATGCCTAGTAAGCACAATCTAGATCAACTAGGACAAGAAATGGGTTCTGGCTCTTTTTTTAATTTATGTGTGTGTATATTTCCAGTGCTTATATGGATGTATGTAAGGGCACAGCTATCTAAGTTGATTTGTAAGCACCTCATGTTTTTTGTGTTTTTGTGTGTTTGCACCTTTGGAATTCACACTCAGTGACATTGATGGGTGGATATATAATCCAAAAGAGCAGGAATATCCATGTAGCAGATCATGAAGGAGAAATCTTTTTGCTTAGAAGGTCCACTGCATGTTGTTCTGGTTTTTTTAGTTCTTCTAAGCCTTCTGATGTTTATATTTTTGTAACAAACTTTTCGACGGACTTTGTGTAAATAATTACTTGTTTTACATTCTTTTCTGGAGGAGGAGAAATTTGATAGACTGTTGATTTCTCCAGTGTCGTTGGAGAGGTGGCACTTCCACCCTACAATCCACTGTCACTTTTGAAACTTTATAAATGTTAGAGTCAAAATTAAAACTACCCTCTTTTTTACCTTGGAGAATCCAGTGTCTTTCTATTTTGTGTCCTAGACTATCAACTGCATTCAGATATACCCTAAAAAAAAAGAGCTTACATGAGTTGCTAATAGCTTGGGGATTGAGGCATTGCTATTTTGTCCTAAAGCATTCTTTAATACAGCAAAATTTGCATGGCAAATCTATATTTTAAATATATATATGGAAAAAATCTTGGAGAATACTGTAGGGGGAGCAAAAGAAACATCTTTTCCCTCAGCATCATGTGCTTCAGAAGTGAACACTGCTTGAAAGGCTGAAGACATATCTCAGTATCATGCTCTTTCATGTGGCCTGACTGGATGAAATGTCTTTGCAAATGAGATAAGAAGCACTGGGGATGGTTTTGGCATCAAACTGATTACATGCGATCAAGGATCAGCATTGGGTCCAGTCTTACTCAACTTAGTTTTCAACAACCCGGACAATGCAATAATAGATATCTTCAGCAAGTTTGATGATGATATTAAACAGGGGAAGTAGCTGTACACCTTAAGCCTGTGCTGCCATTCAGAGTGTCCTTGATTGGCTGGAGAGCTGGGTGGAGAGAAACCTAATGAGGTACAACAAGGGCAAGTGTAGGGTCCTGCATCTGGAAAGGAATAACTCTGAGTATCAGTACAGGGCAGGGGCTGGTCTGCTAGAGAGCAGTTCTGCTGAGAAGGACCTGGGAATCCTGGTGGTTGGCACTTTGACCATAAACAGGCAGTGTGCCCTGGGAACAGGAGAGTCAATAGAATCCTTGGCTGCGCCAGGAAGAGCACTGGGAGCAGTTCAATGGAAGGTGATGCTGCCCTTGGCCCTGATGAGGCCACATATGAAATGTTATGTCAAGCTTTGGACTGCTCAGTACAAGAAAGATAAGGAGATATTTCAAAGGGTCCAGTAGGACCACAAAGATGATTAAGAGGATGGAGTACCTCTCATGAAAAAAGACGTGGGAATGGGGCCAGTTTAGTCCAGAGAGAAGACGAACTGAGAGGGGATCTTTTTAATGTACATAAGTGTCTCAAAGGTGAATGTCAATAGGAAGGTGCCAGATTCTTTTCAGTGTTGCCCAGCCCCTTAATCGTTTTGATCATCTTTCTTTACACTGAGGTTGGAAGAGCATGGGAACAGGTTTTCAAGGAAGTTTGTGAATTTTCTTGCTCTGGAGACATTTCAAACTTATCTCATCGCTTTTTGGTAACACCTCTTCTAGGTGACCCTGCCGTGGCAGGATGGTTGGACTCGATGATCTCCAGAGGGTACTTCCAACCCCAACAATTCTGTGATTCCATATTTCTGTAACTGTGGCATACCAAAGGCAAATTATTGGAAATTAGGTGAATGGTTTTGACAAAGTTACAATTTATTTTGAAGCTTAACTATATTCAAAAGTCAAAGCAAATCACATAGTACAAGTCCATATGATAGAAATGTATACAGGCATCCCAAAACAATGGCTTTGTAAAAATGTGTCTGAAATTACCAGTCATTCATAAACTGCTACAATTTTCTGTTGCTTTTTATACATAGCCATATGCAGCAGTTCCCCAGTGGGACGTTGTGATTAAAAAGTGAATTTAATAAGAAAATGTGAACATATATATTTTGATTTAAATTATACCAGTGACTCTTTTTCTGACTGATGCATTGCGTAGATATAGCAAAACAAGCCAGTAATGAACATTTCTAGAATCAACTGTAATAAAGTAATTAATTTTGGTAGAAAACTTGAAATGGATTTAAATGTGTGGGTCACACACAAAAAAAGGTGCTACAAGTCTTAAATGGAGAAATTAGAAATGAAGTTTTATTGCAAATAAAAGTCTAGGAAAATGTAATAGTGAAGTGTTAGACTAGAAGAAATTAAGCAGAGAGGCAAGCTTTTGTACAAAACTGATAATGTGAAGATGAAGCTAATTCATCAAGCTAGCCACCTGACACTGTCATACAAAGGCTGTGATTATTATTATTTTGACTTTCACCTATATATTAAAGAAAGCAAAGAGAATCACAATTCAATCATTCAATAGCTTACTGCTGTAGTTTTTTAGCTGGTCAGGATTTTTTAAGATGTGCTTGTCATTGCCATTCCATGAAGAAAAAGTATGTTTAATACTTTCTGCTTGTAAATTCCATATTCACCTAGTCTGTTTTCTTTTATCAAATAATATTAAAAAACTACTAGTGGAAGTATTAATGAAATGAGTAAACAGAGATTTGTTACTGTTTACATATTTTCTGATAGGGGTACTTGAACTGCAGTCATAAGCCTTTGTTCTAACATATTGCCTTAACTAGGAATGTCCCTGTCAGAAAAAAAACATTTAGTAGTACTTTATTACAATTTGTGACTGAGAGCTTTAAAAAAAAAAAACCATTTAATTTTGGCCCAGCAGTTCAAACTGTGGATTTGTAACTGCTTGATATATAGAGATTATGTAGTGTAGTTCAGTTTCCTTTGGTCTGATTCATCAAATTGGACTTTTGCAGCAAAAGAATTTGCTGAAGTCATTGATCCCCATCAAGCCTTCACTTTAGCCTCTAGATTCTAAGGTAAACAGCTTGGGTTGGTTGTGATCTTTTGGTATTGGGATGTTAAAAGTAACTTCTACTTCTCAGTGAACTGCCCCAGCTCACCACGAAGACCTAGACATGCACAGACAAAACTCCATCAAGGCAACTAAAGGGGAAATCAGCACTTGTCTGGGGTAGATAAGAATACTGTGAGCCATGGTCTTATCTGCTGCTACTGAAAAGCTTCATGTCTCCTGGAATATTAAGTAACTGCAGCAAAATAGAGAGAAAATCTTAAATGAGTGCAAGGCCTAAGAAGAGTCAGGGACTTGGTAAACTTTCCTAGAATATCTTTCTATTTTATAAATTTTAAGAGTTTTTACAGGACATAGTAGAACTGACTATAAGTTTTGCTGAAAATGAGATTTTGTAGCGCAGGTCAGTTATAAAAAAGCTCTCTAAAACTCTTCAAGGCTAAACAAAGTAAAAAAGTTAATGTAAAGTGGTAGTAGAAATGAACACATGAACACAAAAATTGAACAATTGAACACAATAAATGAACACATTAATTCATGAAGATAATTTACTGTAAAATTTCTTGTGCCTAATCTACTCACTAAAATGCATCAATAAATGATCTTTTATGTTTAGGAGTGTCAAAAGGGCAGAAGGTGGAAATTACAGGGGAATTGTTAAACATGCTTTTGACTTAGCAATATTGTCTAAGGAATATAACCAGCGGGATAGAAATTATCTTCCTCTCTTAGTTATTCTGAATGGCTTCTCACCAGCACAAGTATAAATGTTGCAATGCTATTCAAAGGGAAGAAAAAATTTGCTCAACAGCTTCAATAAAGAAAACTGTTACTTTCTGGAGAAATGTACTGGTCACATTTACATTGTTATTCCTACAGGTCAGTGAAGACAAAGCTATGACTAATAACCTAGCGAGAATGAATAGGTATGCTAATATATGATGATGTATGCTAATTTTTCAGTCTAACTCTTAGGTATGGGTCTGAAGAATTTAAGATGTTGCATTCATGATATTTCAATTATCTTGCTGCATTCTGGTAACAACTGTATGTGTAACATGCAAGGTAAAAAAAACCAATACCATACACAAAATAGTGTCCAGTCTTTTCTGTGTTGGAAGTTACTTTAGCTTAATTTCACATACAGCTTAATTATTTTAGCTTAATTTCAATGTACAAGGTAAATTTATATTTCCTTTTTCCTAAAGTAAATTTATTTTTTATAATTCTTCATAAGACCTTTTCTCTCTGACATAGTATTCACAACATAGCACATTAGTATATAGGCAAGGATTCCTGACTTCTTCTGTAGAATAAAATCAGATCTTGTAAACTGATCAGATTGAGATAAATAAAAACTAAAAGCAAAAATAATCCAAAGTATACAAATACACTTATGACATGTCTCATACTTCACTAATTTTCTTTTTCAAACTTGGCTAACAATTAAGCTCTTCAACATCCTAAACTTAAAAAGTACAGCAGCTCTGTCAGGATGCTTCATCTGGCATTTCTCCTGACAGGAGAACTAACAGATTTTACTTGCAAGTTCTACTGAAAACAGCTTTTTCATTACCACATAGTTCTTCTCTTGGTTGTCAGACTGATGCTCATGCTGGAATTCTGTTGTGTTCTGGATTAACAAGCTTTGCAAGGAAAAGGCTTTCAAAACTGTTTAATACCTCGTACTCCCCACACATCAGAAATTTTTTTAAAATTTCATGTGATGTTATAAAGAACAGTGATATCAGGAACTCCTTCTTAAGTTATTCTTACATGTTGTTTACTGATAATCTGATAAATAGCTTTAAAAAAACCTAGAGGTAAAAACTAACCCCCTTATATATTTTGTTGGCAGTTACTCTCTTCTGGATCAGTGAAATTGTGTAAAACAACTGTGTCAAACAAATTTGAAAAGGACGTTCCCCTTTTCATGTGTGAATAAATTACATCATTCTGTGGAATTCAACTCAGCTTTCAGGATATGTAAAGATTCTGACAGAGAAATTGTGACAAATAGGAGTGTCTAATTTGGAAGATCTATTTCAAGTGAGAAGGATTTTCAAATAGCTATCAGCGCACTTTCCAAATTTGTAAAATTTAGACTAAAACCAACGCAGATAATTTTTATTAATTCTTAATCTTTTTATTTTATTAATTCATAGTATTCTTCATTTACTCTCTTGTTCTATAGAAAACTAAAAATTATTTTTACAATGTCACATAGAGCAAATATGGTTTTTTCTTTAAAAAACGTTGTCACTTTAATATTTCAGAGATAACCTTCTGTGACTTTTGATTTGCATACTCTGAATTTCTTAGTGGAACTGATCTGCTGCATAGAGAATAAAGAACCTCTGACAGAAAGGAATGTCTTAAAATAAAATTGCAGTGTCTTTCATGAGTTTAAATCTTAAACAAACGTGTGTAACTGAGAAATGTAATTATTTGTTGTGATTTCTGTAACTCTGCCCTTTTCTCTTTTCTATTTTCACATGCTTCTTTGAGGAGCTGTCTTCTTTCTGAAAGAGCAATAGTGGATGAACCTATTTCCATCACTGTTGTAAATGTGAATTTGTACTTACACTTTAAAATAATTCTGGTGAACTGGCTGCAGGTTGCATGTCCTTCAGATTTGAGAGATTCTGGCTATATATTCATGGCCAAAATTGACTTTCATTTTCTGTATACTTTTTCATGTCACTCATGATTTTCTGTACCAGTCTTCATAGGGTATTGAGATATCATGCTGGGATCTAGACCACGAATGTCTATACACCAGTATAAAGAAAGTCTTAATATTTTACCTGAACTTATGCAAAATGTAGTTGTATAAAGCTTGCTAACACACAAAGGAGCAGCAGATGCTGAATTCAAATATTTAAACTGTTGTCTTCAACATCTTGATGACTTACTATTTGTAGATACTGGATGACAGCCAACACTGAAAAATTTCAGAAACTGAAACACTAAAAGAAAATAAGCAGTACTAAGTGGTTTTAATTGGGTCTATGGCAGCATGGATAATGAATTATTTTGGCTACTAAAGGGTCCTGCGAATGACATGCTTCCTACAGTGTTTAACTTCAAATCCAGTGCACATCTCCTGAGTGGTTTACTTCTTGTGGATTAAAAATTATATTATGCTATGATATTTTATTGTAGATTACAAATTATATTATGCTATTATGATATTTATTGGAATTTTTGTTGGCATGATAATCATGGGGCTTATGGCAACCAAAGAATGTGAAGACAATCTAGCAGAAAAGCACCTGGATTGCTCCTGCTTGGAGAGACATTGCCAAATAATAGCTTATTCCTACATTTTAAACAAAAATGAAGGAAGAAGTTATTCACTGAAACTTAGAAAGTGTGTGTATATATAAGAAGTCTAGAATAAATATTGTGTGTATCACACATTTTCCAAAAACACACTATATCATGA
Organism: Montifringilla adamsi; assembly: GCA_017590115.1. NCBI lineage: Eukaryota > Metazoa > Chordata > Aves > Passeriformes > Passeridae > Montifringilla > Montifringilla adamsi. The sequence goes on along the minus strand of JAGGNK010010026.1, from coordinate 24,874 downwards.
AAAAAGATAAAGACTTTTACCAGTGTAGTTAAAACAAACCAGAAAACCAAATCATCTGGAATTCTTTCTACACCTTAACAAATTTGATACTAGCTATCATTCCAAGCAGTTTTAAAAAATTCTCTGTTCAATGAGATGTTTGTAACATGCTTGATGTGTCCAATCTGGAAGAAACATTTTAAACAAACTTAAAGGAATAGGCCATTAAACACCTACTAACTCTAGATGGAAGAGACAGGCAGTTGTAAATGAGAAGTAGAACTCTACCCTAGAAATCGTGGTTGAAAATGCAAAATAGGTCATATCAGTGTTGGGCGTAGTCATTTATCAGTATATGTCCACCAAATCTATCCACTGGCTTCTGCCTTTCCCACTGTGTTTGAGAATGACACATGAGGAAAATGCACTGGCGACAAGGTTAAAGTATGTTATTGACATCAATTTTGGTGCTTCTGTTCATTGGTAGGAAAATGGGTATCATCAAAACTTTTGAGTTTATTTGTTTTGAATGCCATCTAAAACACTCCAACAGGTTGAAACTGGGAGAAGGCTAAAAAAACCATAAACTCATATGTATGTCAGTGTTATTTTAAAATATTCTTTGGATAATACAGAGATTGAAATCTTGAAAACTAGTACAGAAGATATTTCTTGTGCTTTATTTGAACTACTTCCCTGACAAGAAGTATCTGATGTACTTGCTGAAGTTGGGAGGTCTCTTCTTTTGCAAAAATATTTTAAGGTTAGTTGGCACATTTTGACTTAATATCTAGCCCTTAGTTGAGTTAAACTGTTTCATTACTAGAATCTATTAATGGAAAACACACCATTTAAGAATGTGAAATGGTGAACTACAGATTTTTACATCTCAGAATCCACTTATGAAAAGCAATATGAAAATTACTCAAATAATTTTTATTTCAAATGTGCATTTACAAAATGCAACTTTAATTCAACTTTTATTATGTTACAATTTTTTCATATGTCTAATTTTTATTGAGTGTAAACAATTTCCAGTTAAATAATTTTCGATGGTTTAATAACAAGATATATGATGTGTTTTGGCTTGTTACTTACTAGCAGACAAAATTAATTCTACCAGATTTTCTGGTAGTTCTTCATTGCTGCAGTTTTTCTCTAGGGGAAAGGCAATATTTCTTCTTTTTTCTTTAGCCTCATAAAATTGCCATTATGTTATTTCTACTACAATACAATACAATACAAACTACAATACAAGTAATGAAAAATACTTTCTGTAAAGATTCTGATGGGTTATGTTTAAACCTTTTTATGTGAGGGGAGCAGAAAAGTAAATTATGAGAGGACAATAAAAGAAAGGCACTACGACCTCAACAACATTTTAAAGTTGATGAATACAAAATTCTATAAGATGACAAATATTTCTATAAAATGCAGTGGTGATAGGGAGCCTTTGGTTTCCTCTCTGTCAGGGCCTAAGGCTTAAAATAAATGTTCTTTGAACAAGTGATTTGATTTGTTACTAAAAATTTGGTAAAATAGAAAAACTCCTTAACACCAAAGTAGCATTAAGAAGCCAGCACTCTTTATTTGGCCGGATGCACAGGTGGATAGCACCTCCCAAAGGTGTGCATGCTGAACACAGGAAATTTCTAGTTAATATACTGTATTTTGAATATATATTTATTTATTGCCCCAGAACATGATAACATATTTCCCCAGATAATTGTTCAACATAACTGTCATTAGTTGACATGTGTGTTACACTGTTGGAACAAATGGAGATGAATTTAGACAAGTCCTTCCTTTGACTCAGATTTCTTCCAGAGACTCTAAGGTGGCTTGCACCCCAAAATACTCTCAGTCCCAAATTCTTAATAATGGTCTATTAATTGTATTACAAAATGAATTATTTATTGAATAGACAGAAGCGAACAGACTTTAAGCAGACTACATACTACAGGGAATAACAAAAAAAGAACTGTTAGTACTCAAAATACAGTGCAGAATAAAAAGGTACCTATATTAGGCTAGCAAAGAAATAGTACAAATTAGGAGTCAATGTGACTCAGTTTCAGGAAAAGTCACTGTAGGACTGAGTCCAGCTTCAGGGAAAAGCCCTACAGGTTCCCAGGTTGTGTGTAGGAGACTTCTGCCACTGTGGAAATTGGTGTAGCTATATATAAAAGTTTGTAAAGTGAAGTGTCAGTCAGAAATTCCAGCTTATGTCCCCACATCTCTTTCCCAAGGTAAGCTGTTCCTTGAAAGCAGGGATGCTTATTGTATTCCACCTCTCTTGGTGTCAGAGATAGCTTCTTTCCAGACAGGCCTGGGTTATCCCACTTCTTCATGTGACAGGGACAATGCCTGTGTCCATGTTTAGGGAGAATTAGGAAATGAAACTTTCAAAGGGGTCCCTCTAGAAAGCAGATTCAAGAGACCCCTCCCTCAACTGGTTCAGAAAAAGATTTCCTTGGAGAAAAGTGGGAAAAAACTCTTTATTTAATAAGCAAAGTATTCACAAGCATAAAAAATGAATAATATTAAATAATAAAACCTCTCGATGATCTGAAGAGGTGATAAATTCAGAAAGTCATTTTCCTTGCGGTGTAGCTCGGCTAGCGCAGACTCTTATCAGTCTCTCTGGTGCTGGAAAGCTGAGTCCCAGGCCCCAGTGGTCCACAGGTGTGAGCTCCCAGTATTTTTCTTTGTTTTCAGCCCAGAGCAGGGCCAATCAGTTACAAGAAAAAGAAAAGGCACTGTATGGGGAACTTCTCTTCCTCAGCCCGTAAAAAAAAACCCAACTAAAAATCAAAGGAGTGCTCTCTCCCACTGTCTGTGCTGCAGACAAACATAGTACGTGACAAGGCATATAGGACAGAAGTGCAATTTCTAAAAACAAACTGCGTGCGTCTTTTCCCCGCTTTGCTCTCAGAATCGATAACAGTGCTGAAATTAAAATCCAGCACAAATAGAACAGATACCTGGGGATACAAGCATCACAAAATCACCCTAGGACAGCCTGGAACATTCTCACTAACTGATGGACAGAACAAATAAGATTTTCTGTGACAAGGGGGGAAATCCTGCCACAAGTGTCTTTAGGAGATGGCCCTGCTCCTGGTTTGGATCAAGAGAACTTTCAAGTAACTGGGAACTGGACCTAATGGTTGACAGAACATAGCAGCAGAGACTATATTTTCTCTGTAGCTGCCTAAATTACCGGTCCTTCATCTAACATGAATACATATGAAACTTGTAATAGATGAAAGCTAAATGCTGAACAGAAAGGCTTGTCTAGCTCACTCAGTATTTCTGAAAGATGCTCAGCAATGTATGTGTCTGTGGTTCTCAATAGAGAAGTTACAAAATCTGTGAATAATTATTTGTACTGGAGGATATTGTGATAAGGACTCTTTTTCAAAGCACCCGAGAAATGCCTTTTCTCACGACATACATATATATTTATATGTCCACAAATAATAACAATATTAGCAAATTTTAGTATTAAAGGGGATTCTTTAATTTTTTATGCCAGCTTGTAGTCTGCAATATTATTTTTTCTTAACAACTGAAAAGGTTAATAGGAGTCTACTAAGTAGGACTGTTTCTGTGGAGAAAATCACTCTGCTTCTCCCTTTTGTGTCCCTCATGTTTTCTATTGGTAATGTAACTCTACTTCCTTCAACACTATTCTATACTCGAGACACATGTTAGTGACAGATATACCCTGATAGGCTTGCACAAGATTAAATCAATTTATATAATCCATTGACCCAGTCTGATGTGGAGCCTGGCTTTATCAGCTCTGACTCAATGACTACCATTTGTTGACAGATTCCTCCCAACTTGCACTGCAGAGAACAATGCTGAAGGGGTGTATGCAAGCCACGGTATGGTTTCCAGGATACCTCTGTGATATGGAGTGTGAAGCACTCCATATAGCCCCCAGCAAACAAGTTCTGCAGGTCTGCTAACTTTTGTGACTGCAGTTGGGTTAGGAGATGAGGCATACATCATAAACAGTGTAAAACTTTCTTGCTTATAATGAACTACTTTTTCTTTTTTTCTGTCTGTCCTTTTAATTCTTCCTCATTGCCTGAGTAGTCCTTTTTTGGTGCTATTTTGTCCTTCAGCTTCTCCCTCATATGTTCACAGCTATGTTGCTTTCAGACAGAATTGCTTTACCTTGCAAGTGTTGAAAAAAATTGTTTTCTTGCATTCAAGTATTTCAGAGGCTCCTGCCCAGATCTCTCATATCTTAAACCCTTCTCATAGCACTAATGCTTCTGAGTGCAGCCAAGACACAGACAGCCCCTTCTCTCTCCCTGTTCCCTTTACCTCTCGTGGCATGGGATAGCAAACATGATGAATAAGAGTGAGAAAGCTTCTATATTAAAATGTGGATGGAGATCCTTTGCTCACTACTGTTACAGGAAATACAAACTTGCCTTGAAGAATTTGGCTTAACTTGTTACCAATGAACAAAAATATTTAATTGCTTCTTTGAGTACTGAGAAACAAGAAAAATAGAAAGAAGGAGCAAACATTAAAATACTCTTGGAAAACACACCTTTCTTCCTTTGCTGGACTCATCATCACTTCCAGGCTCTCTTCAGTCTCCTCACAACCTGTGATTTTGACAGGATTTACACCTCCAGAGTTTACACTCAGTCTATTCAGCAAGAAAATGGGCACCACATGGATGTTTGTGGTCAGTGTGTAGCAGTATCTCTCTGATCCTTCTTCTTCCTCACTCTTCTCCTCTGCTCTGGTGTGGTTTCTCTATGGGCCACAATCCCTTCATGAGTATTTGCTGTGTCATGAAACAACTCCTCCTCCTCTTCTTCTGGTCTTGGTTTTCTCATGTTTGGTCTTTACTTCATTTTTATTTTTTCTTCTTTCCTTGCCTCTGTGCTCTCCCATTAGCATGTTGTCTCTTTCCCTCTCCAGCATTTTCTGCCCTTGCTTTTTAATTTTTTCACAAAAGAACTTCAAACTTCTCTGGTAGGCTTAGGTGGCACCTTCCTCCTTGCATGGTCTGCCAAGTCCTCTGTGTATCAATGTCTAGGAAGCTGCTGCTGCTCCTCACCATGTGATGGGCAACATGGGTGTACACTGGAATTTTGGCAGACTGAGAGGTTTGCTTTTTCCTGCAGATTTACACCCTAGACTTTTCTTTTGACATATGTTCTTACAGCTACCTCATCTTTACTCACTAAGATGACATGAAAGTTTTTATCCTAAGACCCAGAGGGTGGGCTGCAGATACTGGGGGAAGCCAGTAAGAATGGAAAAACATGCAAGGACATGCCTTCAGTGGTCTTTTGTTTCAAAATAAGACCATTCGTAAATAAACACATGTTAAAGACAAAAAAAAAAATCACCTATTATACATATTTCTTTCCAACTTTATGGTTCAAATAAGGGACATTTAGGCAAATACCATGTGGTCCTTCCAAAGAATGAAATTTTATGCCTAGTCAGATTTCTAATTTATTTCTTCTTAGGTTGTGTGGTACTCAGTTATGGTTAAATTGAATTGCCACTGTAATTGAATTGCCACTCATGCAGCTAGCATTAAAATGCTTGGACAAGTTGAAGAAATTTTAAAATTTAATTTCCTCCACTTTTTGAGATCTTTTATGTCCTACAGGCCTCTGTCTTTCACTTCTAATCTAAATTTCAGAGATTAAAGTTCCTGTTTCATTGTTTGCACAGGCCCAGTGTAAGGTATCTTAATATCTAAAGGTGTAGCACAGTGAAAAGATGGAAGAAGTAGAAGTTGAAAGAAGGAAATCTCCATGCCTTAGTAAGTTATACGGACTTGAAACTAGGACACAATTGATTGTACACGTCTTCCAAGGAGTTTCATTCATTTTTATATTTGGACCCTGTCGTATCTGGTAATTATCTACTTAGACTGCATGGCTTAATGCCATTTTTTTTTTCCCCCCATGTCTTTCTCAAGCCAATTTTGGACTTGAAATGGTAAGGCAATACACATCTGAACACTAATATTGATAACATTAAGAAGAACAAAAGGTTCCTACCAGAAAAAAAAAGTCAGTAAGCACTTGCAGGTATGAGCAGTATGGTTGTAACAAGGATGCACAACTTTTATGATATTATTAAGTCGTCCTACGTTTACTCTTTCCACTTATCCCTCATTTTGTTTTCTAGCAGTATCCAAGGGAGGCACAAAGCCATTATGTATTGAACAAGGTTTCTCTTGGAATTAAAATCACTATTAATTGCCTAGTGAACCCCTTATCCAGAATAAGGGATAGAGCATAAAAAATCTGACAAATAAAATATTAACAAGTCCATCTGTGAGCTGATATTTATAAAGAAGCTTTATAAAGAAGCTTCAAAATTTATGTGGGCTGATGCCTACTTTTCTTTAAATAATTTCATATTTTTACAGTCTGTTTTTAAAGTTATTACAAATGCCTCTACCCAAATTAATGTGCAAAAAAGACCATATGCCAAAGTCAATAGTATGGATTTTATTTGATAGTAAGTATGAGCAAGAGAAAAAAAGAGAAAAAAAGGAAGACAAAGAAAATAGGTCAGGGGGACAGAAAGAGAGTGACAGATTAAAGAAAATTACAACCACTCCATGGTCACTGGCATCCTGATGATCCTCTCCAGATGGTCTTCTTGGTGATGAGGGTTGACCAAAAAGCATAAAATCTAATGGACTAATATATGCTCAGGCAAGGCGGGAATGCTTAGGTACCTTCCCTGGAGGGGGAGCAGTTTGACACAGTGTCCTGCAGCAGACTCTGGGTCTTTTGCTTCGCTTTGCATCGTGTGAAGTCATCTGTTGCAAGGTCACAGGAGTGAGTCTGGTGAGTACTTCGGGAGTCTTTGATGGACTATGATACTCCCTCAGCTGTCTTCTACGTGAATGTCCCATGAATGTGGCTGGAGGTTTTACAGCTGAGCCAGTTTTTTACAAGGGAGGGTGGGTGTTAAGTGCCTCTGACCAGAGGTTATGCCACACAGATGAATTCTCCTTCTCCCTTCTTTGGCTGGAGGGGAGGGAGCCTGTGTAAACCCCTTGTGGGCTGTGTTCTCCCCCACACCAAACCCAGCCATGATATCCTTCTGTGTTCAGCTTTCTTGTGGATACATTCTTTTCCCTCAGCCTTGTTTATTTCTCCCTAGACCTCAGATGACTGAACAATAATGTCCTCTCTATCTTATCTAAGTGGCTTCCCTCACAGTGCAAAGTTCAAGTCAGGCATCTTCAGGGAAGGATGGGCTTCTGTGATAGTAACTTCTTCATACAAGTTTTGCTGTACAAACTCCTACAGAACAGTAATGAAACATTTCAGTCTCTGATACATATTGGAAAAGTTGAAGTTCTTCACCCTATATTAGCATAATAATTAAAAAATTCAAACAAAGCAAGTCATGAAAAAAAGTTCCAAACTTGAACTTTTACCTACAAATCAAGAAGAAAAAAAAAAAATCATCCTTACTTGAGGAAAACAGAAAGGGACCAAATACACTGGACTTGTGAAAATTTTCATATAACTACCTCCTGAAAAACAAAATTATTTTTCTTCTTCCTGTTGTTGAAACTTATTTATGTTTGGTTTTATTCAGAAAAGTACAAGATAAGATAAGAGCAATGTTAATAAATAATAAATCATAAATGATATATGGGAAAACCATATGAAAATTAAGGGGTTAAATGTTTGGGGATTTTCTTAGTAAACCACTGATTCATTTAAAAAAGGATTTCATTAATGCATGAATATTTGGGTTTTCTAGTCTCAGTGAATTTTCCCTATTTATTGCCTCCTACCTGCATAGAATTCTTAAATGTCTCATAGCATTCTTCAGCATCAAAATTATTTGATATTATTTGATTTTGCTCTGTAGCTTTAACCTTTTTGACCAGAGTCTTTCAGCTGTTGCCATATAACAAGGAAACACTGAGAAGTTTGATGGAAATCTTTGAGACAAAATAAACCACCTAAAGGCGGTCAGTTGCAGATTGTTATCTAGTATTTTATCAATTTGCAGTAACAATTAAAGTTAAAAAGTCACTTGGGAAATGACTAGAAGATAGAAATTCTGACACTTTCTGAAGGATTAACAATTACAGATTCAAGTGTGAGGAGTTTTTCTACTTCAGCCCTACAGTCAATTAGTTGAGTCTCAGAAAGTTGGGGCTGTAAAGCCTGGAGAAGAGAAGGCTGTGTGGAGGCCACATAACACCATTCCAGTATCTGAAGATGGCTACTGGGAAGCTGGAGAGGGACTCTTTGTCAGGAACTGTAGTGACAGGAGGTGGAATAATGGATACAAAGTGAATGAGGGAAAATTTCGGTTGGACATTAGAAAAAATTCTTGCTGAGAGGGGGATGAGACACTGTAATAAGTTGCCCAGGGAGATTGTGATGCCCCAGACTTGGCAATGTTCAAGGCCAGGTTGAAAAATGCCTTGAGCCATCTCGTCTTGTCACTCCCCTCAGACCGTGGGAGGAAAAGCTAAACCCCACCTCAAACCCTAAATTCTGCACACTTGGGGTCAAAATGATGGACGTGTATAAACAAGCAATAGTATTAAGAGACCAAAAAAATCAGTCCCCCATCAATATGTGTTCCAGGGAACTTCAAGCAAAATAATTACATATCAGATTCCAAGAAAAATAATACAGCAGCATATAGAGTGCAGAAAAACAAAAGAGTGATGTGGATGAAAATAAGTTTTGCAGGATCAATGGAAGACTGAATTTTTACAGTGGGTTATTGAGGAGACTTCCCATAGAGCTGGAAATGGTCAGAAGCTGAAGACTACTCAGATGAAGCATCACATGTGCCTTTTTTATTCATGTCTTGCATGCGTAATTCAGAAAAATCTCAGTACAATTATGGGAGCATTCAGTGTGTAAATTTGGAAACACAGTTTTTAATCTGTAAAAGTCTGATAACAGATGCTCTTGTAGAAGGGCTGAGAAGTAGAAAAAGCAGAAATACCCCCCTGAAGCAAAATAATCCTGTAAGAGACAGCCTTCAATGTGAGGTTTTGTTTGCTGGGTGTTACATAAGCCATATGTTTTCTTAAATATCAGAACAAATAGAGTGTTTCAATAGGCTGCATTAATTTCAAATTATAGAAAAAGAAATACAACCAAGTAAAATATTAATCAGAAAGAAACTACCTGGCTAGAAAATTTAATATCTGGATTTGGTTCTTTTTAACTCAATCAGAACCAGATAATATATTTGCAAGGCACCTCTCCTTAACTAGTACCAATGCCTTAAATTTTAGATTTTATACCTTTCAGATTCTGTACTGCTTTACTGCATAGTTCTGGGCTTCATATTAAGGCTTGGTAAGCTCACTTCAGAGAGTAGGTAGACAAAACAATTCCTTTTCTAGCTTGGCACTAAGGACAACAGATACAAGTTACAGGCCCAGGAGAAAAGACAATGGTGGACTGCCAAGTGAAAAACAAGAAGGATAGGACTTCATAATGTAAAGCTATAATTGGACAGTTAGCCGCAACATACTAATGGACCAGAACTTTTAAAAGTTTCAGGCCTCGTGACTGGTCGTGCATTTTTTGACCATTCTGGGCTCATCCTGGGTGTAGCCCTGGCCTTGAGCTCTTGTACTGCCCAAGGTGCATCCACTCAGGCCTCTTAATAAACACCTATTTAATTCTTTAACTCTGTCTAGTCTCGGTTCTAGGTCAGCCTTCTCCAGGCATCATTTCTAGATCCATCCTCCCGTGAGATGGTTTGTAGCACAGGCCTGCACTCCCTTAAGAATTTATTTACTCACTTAGATAACAACTTACTCCTTAAAACAAGTCTAAGCAAGCTGAATCCTGTAGAGTTTTGTAAATGTGCTTCAGATTCATTGTGTAAGACGTTTGTACAGTGCTTGTAAAGAGCTTTGGACCATCACGTGGGATTCACTGCAGAGCTGTCTCTTAAAACAATTGTGGGAGTCGAGTAGGGCTTCTTCCTTGTCTGGATTTCTTCTAAGCTAAGAAATGCCTTCTGGTTGCTAGTATTTTACAGGTTGAGAGATTTGCCTTTTCTTGCTTCTCTTTTTATTCCTATTGCTGTTATGCATAATAATTTCCCCTTGCAGCTTACCTGTTGATTTGATTACCCCTTGCCACCCATTAGGGATAGAAATTAAAGTTTTCTTGATTTTGAAAACCCACAAACACTTTTAACTTCCTGAATACTACAAGTTGGAAATATGACATCAGACTTCAAGTATTTCTATAAAAAAATACGAGCTCCTCCGATTCTCCATACTTTTCTTCCATCTAAGTAATTTATAATTTCATCCAAATTCTGTGTTTAAACTTCCTGTCGTTTGGACCACAAAGGAAAACAAAAAAATATACTTGTGTTTAAATAATTATGTATACTTTTCATTTAAAAGTCTATAGTGTGAGTTGACTCTTGTTAAAAATATTTATTTTATTAAAACTGTACAGTTTTATATTAAAAGTAAAGATTTCAAATCTTGATATATACAAAGCAGAAAGCTACTTTTTCCCTATAAGAAATACCAATGGAAAAAACTCAGTAGATAATAAGCCCTTGGACTGTAGCAGCAAAGAAAGTAGAAGTTTTGGGAAATAAGTACATAAATCTGATGGCATGAAAACAGAATACTAATTCCATTCTCAAGAGAATGCCGGTTCCTTAATGAAAACTTAAATGTCTTAACAACACAAAAAATTATGCTCAGACACATTGGATCACATAAATGTACAAAAATTACCATGGTGTCTATGAAGTCTGCTTTATATTAAGATACTTACCTACAATAAAAATATTGAAAGCTTCTCTGGAAAAAAAAATAGCAAAAAACCCCAATAACAACAAAAAAACCTCATTGATTTGTACTTCCACATGTCAAGAGAACACCAACTCGAAAAATCAACAGGTTCACTGATTTCCAAATAATCTAACACACTGAAAACATTACTGAATGTATTTTCTTTCAGTTTAGTACCTGTGAATTTGACACTGCTGTGCGCCTTTCCTAGCCAGACACTTCTATTTGTGTGAATGGACACAATTCCACTCACATGAATATAAGAAATTACAAATTTCCAGTTAACACACCTGTAATAAGCCCTTCCTGTTCTTTGCCAGGTTCAGTTCTAGCTTCACCTTGGTGTTGCTCTTCCCATCCTTAAACACCTCTATACGTCTCTATACTATTCCCAGGTTACCTGTTACCTTTAACTGCTTGAGCAATTCTTTTTCCCTTTTAGTTGTACCAGCAGGTCCCAACTCAGCCATGCTAGTCTCTTGTCTTCCTTGCCCAATGTCTTGCTCTTGAGGATTGTTGTCTCATGCACGCTATTGAAGATTTCCTTAAAGATCTGCCGGCCCTGTTCCACCCCCTTGTCTCTGAGGGCAGTTTCCCAGGGCATCCTATCAACAATCGCTTTGAAGAGCAAGTTTGCTTTCCTGAAGTTGAGGGGTCTAACTTTTTTTCTTAACTGTCCTACATCTTTCAGGACTGCACACTCCACCAGTGCATGTCACTGCAGCCCTGATTCCCTCCAATCCTGATGTCTCCAAGTAGCTTGCTTGTGTTGGTGACCAACAGATCCACTGCATCCTCTCTGACAGGCTTGTCTATTTGGGACAAAAAGTTACCCTCCATGCATTCCAGCAGTCTCCTGGATTCTCTCCATCTGGCTGTACTCCTTTCCCAGTAGATGTCTGTGGCAGCAGCTCTCAGGCCACAGAGAGAAACACAACTTTCCCAGGCATCATTCTGGGAAAAAGCTGTGAGAAGATCAGAGAAAAGAAGGAGAAACAACTTTTATTTTAACTTGCTGCACCTGGTATTGTGAACATGTGGAATGTGTTATGGAGATTTGTTTACAAAAGGGTGGTTTCTTAATTAGCCAATGGTTATGGTGTTTTAACTAAAGGACCAATCAATTCCACCTGTAGCGAACTAAGGTACAAAAAAGAGTAATGGGTTTCTTAATAAAGAATTATTCATCAGCTTTCTGTAAATGCATGGAGTCCAATGCCAATTATTGCCTGGCTGGGGGCTCTCATGGTGAAAGATGACAGAAAAGTTGGTGTCCCCCAGCAGGACAGGAGGCTGTGAACACAATACCTCCAGACAAAGCCTGGAGCAGGAAAGCTTTTTCAATAAGCTCCCTTTCATCAGGCAGCCTGCAGTAGACACCAGCTGTGAGGTTCCCTTTGTTACATCAGTCTCTGACACCTACCACAGATTTTCAACCTGCTGTGTAATAATGGTATGTTGCAGGAACTATGCAGGAGTAAGATACAAATTCTACCAAAATCTCAAACTTTTCAGCATCAAAAAAATGTGGTTGGTTTCAATTTTTTTTTTAATTCTACATCAAAATTGATACAGCTTGTCATCTTAACTTTTTTGAAGTACTCTAATCAAGCACAGTTTGTATGTTGATAAGCAGTGGGAAGAAAAACAGCAGCTTTAGATGAAGAAAACACAGGACATGTTAAGTTCACTCTTTTTAAAAACAGTCAAACTAAAACCCCTGATACATGTTACTTTGAGTGGGAAATACCAACAAAGCAATGATAATAAAGCTCATGTGAGCCAAAGGTATACAATGTCTTGAATGACCATAGGCACAAAGCTGGCTGCAAGAATGGCTCAAGGACCAGCAGAAGAGAAGACAGCTTAAATGATCTATCAGTCAAAAAACACCCCTAGAAGCAGATACAACATTCTGTTATTAGCAGACCAGCACAACTTTAAAGCTTGCCATAAAAAAAAAAAAAAAACAAAAAACAAAACAGTTTTGTCTCAAGTATTTCAATTTGAGATAAAATAAATTCCTAGTCATGGTCCAGAACTACCAAAATTCAGGAATGCTCTAATCTACGCTGGAACACCAGCAACGCACAGATAAAATCATAGCAAATCAGCAACACAAAAGTCAATGAAAAAAGCTCTCAGTTGAACAGACAAGGATTCTAGGTACTGGCACAAGATGTTTAGAGTACAGCTCAGGCAGAAAAATAAGAAGTGAGTCTCGTCAACACAGAGATGATGAGACAAATGTCTTTTTATTTAGGTAAGACATAGTGGTCTTCCTTGCACTTAGATAGCTCCATGAGTGGAGACACAGCTAGATGTTGAGGAAGCTGAGATGTAGAAATGGACAAGTGTTTAACACATAAATATTATTGTGAGGAAGACATCAGCATAACAAAAAAAAGAGTGATACTCATAAAATGAGGAGTTCTAAACTTCATCCACAATTGACTCTTCCTTTTGAGCATCAATTTATCTATATCTTAATGTCAGTTTTTCCTTTGATACACACTGAAGTCATTAAACATCTTACTTTCTTGTGTTTCTACCTAGTCCTCTTCTAGCCCTCTGTGGAAACTCTTACGCCTCCCTTTATGTTCCAAGATGCAGAACTCAATGGCAGCTGCAGCAGAGAAAGGTAGTATGGAATGCACAGGTGAGGTGCATGTGGTTTATGTGGTAAAGGGGAAAAGGGGTACAGCCCACCGTTGGTTTTACATCCACAGCCCAATGCGATTGCAGAAGCCTCTGAAAGATGTCAGGAGAGTTGTGAGAGTGAAAAATGAGACGGCACGTCTATCTGAGAAGAAGAGTGCCAAGCAGCAGGGTGTTATGCACTCTTACTAACCTCTTTGGAGAAGGAATGCCTTGCATTGCACAGAAATGTGCCACAATGAATGAATTAAGAGAGGGCTTATCTCTACGTTTAGAGATGAGGTCCCACAGCTGCTTGTTACTTTTCAAGAAGCAAGAGCATACCGAGCTGACTGTGCTTGTGAATGAGATGTGGTTGGATTTTTGCAATTGCCTTCACTGTGCACAAAGCCCAGTGCTCTGCTGCTTTATTCTGAAGCTGAGCGAGGGTATTCCACTTTACAGGTTTTCAGCATCTGTGCTACACATATGCACTGTCACATCTCTCGAGATCCTTTGCCATTGCAAGACTATAATGTGCCTACTGGTACAGAGAGCTCAGGAGGAGTGGGCAGAGAGCAGGGTGATCGGACAGCAGTTTGCAGGTTGCCTAGGAAAGAGGAGTGCTTTTTGAAGGTGCAACAAATACAAGTTTCAGAGGCAATCTACAGGCAAGTGTGCTGTCCTGGCCCAGGTTCACCTTGCAAAACGTAGTGGAGAAGCTTTCAGCTAAGATGCAAATGACAAGAGATGCAGAATACGGGGTTAGAGAGAGCTCTCTGAAGGTGAGTGCCACTCCTGGGTGTCTCTCAGCAGAATCAGTACACCGGAGCATACTGCAGCCACCACAGTGATCTGTGCGAGAAGTAGCCACTTTGCCTCCAGGAGATGGAGAAAGCTGCAGATCCAAGAGGCGAAGAACGAAGCACAATGCTCCGAGCATGAGTGCACAGCTTTCAGATGGCTAGAGGGTGGTGGCTTGCTGCTCGCCTGCCTGTTCAATTCACATTAGCTTTTCTGAAGAAAGAGACCATGCTCAATTTTCCTGTGCTTCTACCCAGTCCTCCTGCAGTCCTTCATGGAAATTCTTACGTTACCCTTTAGGCTCCGAGATGCAGAGAACTCGATGGCAGCTGCTGAAAAGTAGGGCACCAGTGAGTTTTTCCAGAAGCAGGAGCATAGGCGGCTGACTGTTCTTGAGAAGGAGCAGCTGCTGTATTTTTGCAATTGCCTTCACTGCACACAAAAGCCCAGGGCTCTGCTGCTTCATTCTTTACCTTCTGTGATTTGCACAGGACTGAAGCTGAGCGAGGGTATTCAGCTTTACATGTTTTCAGCATCTGCTACACGTATGCAGAGCTTTCATGCAGTTTTATCAGCAGTTTGTTGTATCGTGCTTTTTGTTTTATCAGTAGGTCTATGGTTTGATTTGTGATTTAGTAGTTTTCCTTGGTGCTGGTCTTTCTTTTGTCTCCACCCTTTTCCCAGAAACGTCGTCAGCTAGTTTCTAGTTTCTATTTCTCCAAATTTTGCCCATTTCCTAAGACTGTTTTTCTTCCTTGGAAGTTTATTGGTTCATTACCGTTATTCTCCGCCTGGGTTTTTACTCCCAACTCTCCTGATTTGTTGGAAGTTGGGTCTGCCCCTGCCTTTCCCCTGAGATATAAGTCTTTGTTGGCCCCCTAATTGGGGCCCAGGAAGAAAGAGGGGAAGAAACACCATCAAATAAAGTTTCCCTGGGACCCCTGTGCGCTGCCTGTGTTTTATACTGCGCCAAAACAACTGACAACTGGGATTCAAGGAGCTCCAGGGGGAAAAACTGCCGCCCCCCACTCTAAACATCAGCTAGCTGGGGGAAGAGAAGCGGCAGCAGTTCTTCTGTATAATTACTATTATGGTTGTTATTCATTTGATAGTTTATAATGGAATACTGCTAGGTGTTTTATGTTCATGTGTGTGACAGCTATAGCTGGTCTACAGCTGCACTAGTAATTTGGTCAGGACACTTACTTGACCAGCCTAGTTTATTAGATCAAGGAGTAAACAAGTCCCTGGGTGTGTTACTGATAGGTTGAGTCCAAGCTCAAACAAGAGGGATGCTTTGAGCTAGGAATGCATTCCTATCATTTTCTGGTGAGCTGGGCGGAGGTAAGATCTTTAGCCAATCACATTTGTATGAGGGGGGGGATTTGAAACCCCTATAAAAAGACCTATCAGACAATAAAGGTTTGCTGTTGCTGAATGCGGAGTGCCATGTTGCTTGTCTGTCTCCGAAACTGCGATGATTGGTGATATGATCACATCACCCTGATGTGATCACAGCAGTTGCTGCCAACAAAGTGGGAAGTCAGGGCAGCCAAGAGGAGGTGCCTACAGCCTTTGAGCTGCGAAGAATGGCATAGAGAGACGTGATTGGTACGGACCCACTCCTTTTCTTTTTTGAGGAACAAAAGACACTGCTGGGAACATGGGTGCATGGGCTTCAGCACTGGAAGACCCATCCTAAAGGTATGGACTTTCATTTTAATGAAAAGAAGGACAGAATATGATGAGTGGGCTCTACTAGCCCTGCTGGCATAGTGTGAGAGCCACATCTTTATATGGGACTGAAGAATACGTCGTAGACTTAAAAACATAAAAAATAAAATAACATAAAAACTTAAATACAGGCTGGTAGAATTATATTTGAAGCAGTGCCCATGGGCAACGAGACTACCCTTAATGTTATGAAGCCCTGCTCCGGCAGCCACGGCAGGAGTGGGGAACAGCTGGGCACTGGGGTTTGCCCACAACTGAACCTGAAGAGCTGCAAGCTCTACAGTGTATGCTGTTACAGCCACGGCAGGGACGAGGCAAAGGAGAAAGGAGGAGGCTATTTGTCTTGAGGTTCCACAGGAAAGGTTTACTCCAGGTGAAAAGGATAAAAAAAAAAGAGCCCTGAACACCTCAATGCAGGGGCTTAAATGCAGCTGCAAACCAGGGCATGGATACAAAAAAACAACCAACTTCAAAGGTGCAGCAAGGAGATTACATCATTAATGTGGGACCAATCAGGATAGGGGGAGGAGAGGGGAAATGTCCTGTGGGCAATGGGACGCTAGATTAGGGGATTTCCAAGTGGGTTTCAATCAGGGATTGGCCCAGGGAATGAGTGGCAAGGAACATTCAGAAAAAAGGGGCGGGGTTGCCTTGATAGGCAGGGTTTCCTTGACAGGCAGGGAAGGGACTAGAGCAAAGAGAGTGGGGTAGCTTGAGGGACAGCTTCAAGAGAGGGTACAACTTAGGGGTTAGCCAACTTGGGGAAAACATGGGGGGAGAACAGAATGAACCATTTAACAGCAACTTAGTGAAATAAACATGAACCGCAGCAGAGGGGGCCAGCTCTGACACCACGCCTTTAATCCAGCCTCCATGAGGCATGCTTGGCTGTCATTGCTGCTTGGGAGCGAGCCTGGACATGCGTCATCAGGAATTCCCGGACCCCGACTATACGTCATACCCGGAAGCGGCAGTAGATCGGGAAATCCCTCAACAGCCACCACTGCTGCTGTGACTGCACCACTACCGGAGCTGGAGTTTTCCCCTGGATTTTACACTGGCTAGGGACACAACATACAGTGGAGATGACACCATTGCCGCTGCCCTTGCTTAACGTGGCCTTGTGGCTTTCCATTCGACCCCGGCGGGTCCACCCGCGCCGAGGCACCACCTTAGAGAGCCCCAAACAACAGCCGCTGCACTGGGACAGGGAGAACCCAATGGGCAGGGGTGCGACAGCACCCTTCCCCTACCTTTCATGCAACACAGGTTTGCTCTTGTGGGCACTGCTGCCGCCGCTCGGGGAAGAACAAGCGTGGCTCTGAGCCACATGGCTCCAGCAAGCCACTGCCGCTGCAGCCGTAGTGCCCGGCCGGCCGGCGCTGCTGCCACAGCCCCCCAGAGCCAGGGGCTCCTCTGCTGCCTTTGCAGCAGTGGAGGAAGGCAACAGTAGAGCCAAGCCCATTTAAACAGAGCGGAGTGGGGCTGTGCTCCTACCACAACTCAAATCTGGCGCCGCTGCCAACAAACTGGGTTTTCTGGCGACTGTGCTTGTGGTTTCTGTCGGTGCAGTTTCGGTCTGCAGGACCCATTTCTACTTCCCACAAAGGCGAGAGGAGACGGCAACAGCAGCACAGCCCAGTGGGCTACCGCTGTGTTAAAAAAGATGCCAAAACCGAGGGGCGGTGGGCAGGGCTGCACAGCTGCCCCGGCTGCTGCAGCTCGCCTTAGCCATTCACTTACCAGCATTGACTGCCGCAGAATTAAGACATACTAAAATACTCCTTTGATAGAACCTTGAAACATCGGACTCAACAGTTTTGGTCCTCATGTTATAATTGGGAGTGCTGAGTCACTGTCTTCTCAAATATGCATTAAATTTCAGTATGATATTGTGTAATACCTAATGATTATAGTTTAATTTAATACTTTTCTAGGTTGCAATTTTCCATGTTGTTTTTACCTTTAAAAGGAAAAGATGTACTAAGGTGTCTTTGAAAAGTTATACAGTTTCAGTTATGAGATTTCCAAATCTAAAATTTTGTTCTCAGTTATGTGGAATTGTGCAGACCTATTATTCAAGGATAGAAGCTGTTAGCTATTTCTGGCTTATCTGATAAATTGACAAATTTATAGCAAACCAGCCAAGGGTAAAAATAAAGCTCTAAGTCTTGAAAGTTATTTTAAAAAACGATAAAAAGGAGACCTATTAATACACTTATAAGGAGAAAGCTTTATTTAGTAATATTTACCAGGACCTTACGCCCTTAACCTAACTAGACATACTTTGTGATAATTCTGATTAATGGTAACGTAACATTATTTTGTCACCTTCAATTTGGATCCTTCAAACAAAAGGAATCCTTTAGCAAAAACATGCTAAAATGTGCATTTCATGGCAATTCTAACGCAGTTTTTGCTATCTGCAGGCTCAGAGAGGCTAAGCATGATTTTGTCCATCCATTGTGCACTTTGCTGGAATTGCTAGTTTTCCTTGATTTACCCTTTCCTTGCTTGTCTCATGTATGGTGTAAAATGTCTAATTTAGACTTTTTTAGGCAAAACCTACTCAGCATTTATGGGTTGGGGCAACAATTCTGGAGCATGTACAGGTGACTTTGATTAGCACTTTTGGAAAACTATACAGCAAATTGCAGTGCTAATCATGGGAAATCAAGTCACAGAGTTTTAAGGCAGAACAAGCTTTCAGTTGGCTTTTTTTAAAGCAAAAAATGAAAGTATTAAACTATCTATGGCCTGTGCACACCTGACATCATAGTTGGGACCATATGCCTTCATTTAAAAGAAGGTACAGTGCTTTATTTGCAATCAAAAGAGAAATATATTTAAGCTTAATGAGATAAACAGGTGTGTCTTGGTTTACAAGTCAGGTGTCTGCTAGGGAAGGCAGAAAACTTCCTTTGGAATGGGGAATGTAAACCCTCTCCTTCCCTCTGAATTATTATGATTTTGAAATTAAAGGGTTATATATAGAAAAATATATGGGAATAGGAATAACAGTTCTTTACTTGTATGTATAACAAGGCAAAACAAAACAACAATAACTAGGGCATTAACAAGAAACAGAACCAGGGACCCGGTAAGTCTCCTTACCTGCAGTCACTCTCCCCTTTAGCCAGTTACCATCAGAGCTGGCAGGAATGAGCAAAAATCTTGGGCTGGTGGGCGAGATATATCAGCAGTTTCGTGGTAGCTGGAACTGTGGCAACATGCCGGCAAGGCAGCAGGGTGAGGGTTACAGTGCGGAGAAAATACAGAGCAGTAATGAAGAAACAGTGGGGGTGGGAGAAAGAAACAGCGGTGGTCCAGCTCCGAGCAGGGCAAGGAGAGGTGAAGTTCAGGGCTTAGCTCCAGTGGTTCTGGTGAATTCTCCCTGAAGTATGCGACAGCCTGGCAGTCCTCCTCGGATGCCAAAAAAAAACCAAGAGAGAGCTGCCTCCAACCCTGTCTCGTCTTAGCTGCCCCCATTCTCAGGGTATCTCTGCCCCACCGAGAGAAACTCCCAAAAACCAAAGGAGTTCCCCCTCCCTAGTGTCTTAAGCTATCAGTGCCTCTTAGCTACTCAATGGGAACAAAATTCCTCAGGTAACAAGGAAAGAACAGAAAAGGTGCCTTACTGTAGGAGTGTGCCCCCTAATGACAGAGTGGCAAAACTAACCTTTGCCCCCCAAAAAAGGAAAGAAGCCCAGAAGTTTCTCTCAACGATTAGGTGAAAAGCCACCTCATAGGACCTCAGGGACTTCACCAAACACTAGAGAACATCTAATTGGATAAAAGCCAAAAAGTCCCGCCTGATCAATCAGGTAGAAAAGAATAGAACAAAAGACCTAAAGTGCTTTTGTGAAGTGTTTTTACAAGGAGCAGACATCTGCACCTGGCTCGAGTTTTTCTGTTTGTTATTTTGCCTTTTATTAAACCTTTTTTATTTCTAACACCGCAGCAGAAGCCATCCTGCTTATTTTATGCCCCCAAAGTAATAGCTGAGCTATCCTTGGGTGTATTAAGTTTCTTTTGAGGGCTTATGAGACCTGGCCCAAGAAAAACAAACTTAATACCTTACAAATAGAGGGAGAGAGAAACTGAAAAACTTTTAAGGAATAAAATTCCAAGGATATGAGGAAAACACACATATACTTTTAATTGCTTTATAAAATTTTCTTTGATGTAATTTGATTTTTCTAATACTTGGCTTGTAAATGTTCTAAAGGTCTTGTTAAATTTATTTCAAAATTATTTCAGACAAGAGTATTAGCAGAAGTATTTTGCATTTCAATGACATTTTACATTTCCTTCCAACAATGATTATTGGTTTCTTTTGTACATTACTCCTAGCCTATTCATTTTTTTAAAATGTGATTTTTATACAAAGGACTGCTACTGCTTTAGTCTGTGTTATAGGCAACAGCCAGATCAGGCCAAATCAATAATGAGAAAGCCAGATTAAAATAAAAAGGAAATAGATTTTATTTCATGAATCGAACTACAATCTCTGCCAGCCACAATCAAAAGGACAGTGTCGAACCTGGGATGAACACAGTTCTGACCTCCTCTCACATCAGACCTATTGAGTTCACAAAGTCTGTCTGGTGAGCCACGGTTATATACTGTTTTTCTTACCGGTTATGTACTGTTTCTCTTGCCCGGAGCTAAGTTTCTTTTGTTTCTTTCTCTTTCTCTGAATATTCATGCGGTCCTCATTCCCTGTCCAGTGTCAGAAGAATTCTATCTTCGAGTAGACAGAACAGTATCCAGGGGAGGATTCGAATATTCATGTAGTCCTCTGTCCTCCATCCGGTGTTGGAGGAATCCTGTCTCCTGCTCTGACAAAGCTGCCTTGGGTCAAACAATGCTGGGTCCGGGAAATGATACATATAAAGTTCTAGTTACGAGAACCGAGCATTCACATGCTGGTCCAGAGCTGTCCTCGGCTGTTATTGGCCGATGATGGCTTGAGCACTCCTAGACTCGCTCAGAATTTCCGTAGGAGCTACTCCCTTCACTTGCTAATTTGGACTCTTATTCAATGAACACCTGTGTGTGCTACAATCTAGTGTGGTAACCAATGTCCCAACCCTTGTGTAAGATTTCTAAAAACCTGGATGCTTTCTGTAACATATTCTAAATTGTAATTTGATATATATTTCCCTGAGTACGAATATATTTATCATATTTATATGAGCACGAATTTAATACATTTATTACAGTCTGTAATCTAATGTTGATTTTTACAAAGTGAATGATCATAAAGGTCCAGATTTGACAATCTTAACTACTGCAGCATCTAGAAAACAGAGACCCAAACCAAAAGAGACACTTCACTTGTCTAATGAGACGCTATTGTTATAGGTAAAAATTGATCCACCCAATTAAATAAAAAAATAAAATAGAATTTATTTGCAACCGATATACAGTCCTGACCACCACCAATCAAAAAGCAGCACCTACCCCAGGATCAGAGCGGGTGAACTATGATCCAGCCTCTATCGCACCAGATCCCCCTGTTCACCATCAAGACATGGCAGAGTTTGGTTTTTATACTCTTTTTCTTGCCCGTGGCGGAGTCCCTTTGTCCCCTCCTGGAGTTCTTCATATTCATGCAGTGTCTATTCACTGTCCCATATTGGACAAAGCCACGTCAGGGAATCGATGTGTATCGGACCCCAGTTCCCGAATCCTTCATTCAGATGTATGTCCTTGATGGTCCTGTCTATCTGAGGTGGACATCTACATGGGCCATCATCGCTGGGCGTTCTCGTGGTCGTGCCATCGGGGAGTGCCCATCTCCTGTGCGAGCTAGGTTTTCTTCATATGTTAATGATGCACCTCCTCCTCGACTGCAAGCTGTCCTGTGTGGCAATCACCCCCTCCCCTCCACTGGCATGATCTTACAGCTTTACTTTATATCACATTAATAAACTTGTATTTCCAGCGCGAATTATCCCCTTATCTATAACACTATCAATTCAGGTAAATTGAGACTGAGATTTGAAACCCTTTCTACCAGAAGCCAACATTGTGTTCACCACATCTGAAAGTAACAAGAATTATGTTAAGCCTTCACAAAGGTAATCCACATGCCCCAATATTCACCTTGGGCCATCAATGGGACCCTTGGAATGACAACTCATTTGTCACTTTACTTGAATACCTCGAGAACCAAATATTTTAAAGACATTATAAACACAAGTCTGTGTTATTTTTGCACATGTGCCAAGATGTAACTTGTGAAACATAACTAAGGCATAGGACATTTCCTTTGTTAATTTTAAATTAGTTTTCTAAATGGTGTTTTCAGAAACGGTAGTATACTTCACTAAATACAAAGCAATTCTTACAGCTATAGGGTGTGTTATGCCACTAGTATTCTCTATATGGCAATTTAGAACATTTTTTTTTAAACTGAAAAGGGGGTATGCCTAGTGCTCTATATACCCTAAATCACATGACACTATTAAAAGGATATTATATATTTAAAGATATGATGACTAAGAATTTTTTATCTATGTACAAATACAGATCACAGGCCTGAATTTAAACAGATTGTTTCCCCTGCTGGTTGGTTTTCCCATGGTTCTGTGGTTTCTTGTATATAGAATTGAGTTGTAAGTTTGTTACTTCCAAGTAATGAGCATGCCAGTTCTCAGTTTTGTGAACTTATATTGTTAGTGATCCCCGCCTGACAGCTCCTGGGAATGGATGTTACAACTCCAATGATATATGGGATGCATCACTGGCTGAAGGAGGCTAGGCTTGTCGAGTAAGGGATCTATGTCATCATGTTGTCTTTGTCATACTATCTGTAAGAGGCCTTGCAGAAGGTGATAACACTTTGTATTTTTCTTAAACAGAAAAGGGGGAACAGTGACAGCTATAGCGGTCTAAAGCTGCACAAATAATCTGGACATAACAGACCCTTAGTTGACCAGCCTAGTTCATTAGAACAAGGAACAAAAAAAGTCCCCAGTTGTGTTACTGATAGGCTGAGTTCAAGCTCAAACAGGGGGCACCCCAGCCAATCCCTTTGAACCAGGAATACACTCCTATCATTGGCCAGTGAGCTGGGTGGAGGTGAGATCTTTACCCAATCATATTTGTATGAATGGGGGATTTGAAACCCCTATAAAAAGACTTGTCAGACAATAAAGGTTTGCTGTTGTTGCATGAACACGTGGTGTCATGTTGCTTGTCTGTCTCTGAAATTGCAGTTCGGAGTTAGAAGATGTTTCTGTAGTAGTTTTATAAATAGACAGTGATATCCAGAACATCCTTGTAGGAACCTTGCTAAACACTATCAGAAGTACTTGACTAGAAAGAAAAGTGCGCTCCTTTGAGGCTGCCAAAAAAGATACCAAATGGACAAAGATCTGAGTTACAGTCCCCTCATCACCTCTAACTGATATTCTTTAGATGGCATGAATCTTTGATTAAGCAGGTACAAAGCAGACACATTACAGACAATACAAGGAGAAATGCTACAGATGAAAGTTTTACATGTCAGTTCTTTATTTTATGAAACAGGGAATTATTTTCTATTCTGAAAGGAAAATATTAATGTAGTACCACAGAGGATCTTCAGTAATTACATAAGTAAATGGACCTTTTTCAAGATTTACATGTGCCTGACCCTCAAGTACCACACCCTTTTAACTATTTTATAAGCACACCTGAGCTGTTGAGGTAGGCTGGTAAGGGATTCACCTTCCACCTTGAACATAGACCTGCTTCCACTACCCCCAACTGTTAGGTATCCAACTTCCACCTGGCTGTGAAGCAATAGGGGGTATAGGATGACAGATTAGATGGTATAGCAATTTTTATCTTCTTATTATCACTGAAGTTCTCCTTCAATATGCAGACACATTGAAGGTGAACTTCATCTTGGAAAAGTCATATTGGACACTAGAATACTGATTTGGCAAGCAATGATTACGGCCAAAGACAAATGAGCATGAATTAATATAGCTTCAGTGCAACAAATTAAATCCTGATTCATTGTTTGAATTTATTTACATAAACAGATGAAGAAAAATTTGGATCATTGCAGCCAACCTTTATTATCATATACAGAGGAGACACAACAAGAAGTCACAAAATTTAAAAAGAAGAAAACTTATTTACTTAGAAATGTTAAAAATAGCAAGACTAGCTTCCCCCGGTCCTGCTGCAGGATTTATCCTAGGCCTCTTTTGCAATCCACGCTGGCAGAAATTATGACATTGAATCTTTAACAAGGACATTAGTTTCCACAAATTTTTGGGTTATAGGTATATTAATAAAAAAAATATTATCAGCTTTCACTGACACAATTCAGTTTTTTCCCAAGGTATTTGAGCTACTATATGCATACTAGCTCTCCAACTTTCCACAGAAACTACAACAAAACCAAAGTAAAACTATCTCAGCTGTTTTTCCCTGCATTTTAAGAAAGGGATAGTAGAGATTCATTTTTAATAAGGTGGTCATCTCTTAACATTTTCTGCTCATTGCAGCATCCTAGCTAATACGCTTTTAGTTTTTATTGTAAGCAATGTGATAAATGCAGACCTGCTTAGTATTACATTAGAGGTGGGGTAAAAATTTTAGTTGTACTCCCAACAAAATGCTTCAGTACATTTAATTTGCATGCAATCTTTTCCTTGGGAGAAACAAAACAATAGAAAACAAAACTGGGTTTTGTACAGATCTTTTAAAATTATTCCCAGGACCTTCACCATCACTGTCAAGAAACTAAAGTACAATTTAAATATTATTCAAAATTTGTTCAAGGTAGAGAGATAGGTTAGATCTCTCTTCTTTGAATATATAAATAAAAAGTCATTTCCTTCAATTCTGCAAAGCACTTTTGTCGAAGAAGGGAGAGGCGACACCAGA
>JAGGNK010010015.1:14149-38468 GCA_017590115.1 Montifringilla adamsi | reverse complement strand
GAGAAAGATCTCCTGCCCATTTATTTCACTATGACTCATAGGACTGCATCATTCCTTTGTGAAACTCCCCTCCCTGGGAGTTGTACTGAACATTCCCTCCTAGATTTGAGTGTATATCATCTGGGGGTTTAGGGACTGGAAACACGGCCACCACTGGACAGATCCAGAGGAGGACCAGAACTTCACAGGAGGACCTGACCTTCCACAGGACCACCACTTTGGATAATACTGCAACCATCACTTCAGCAGGACTGCAACCACTGCTTACTGAGACTGTGACCACCAGACTGACCAACAGGGTGCCAGGTTGTACTCTGACTTTGTGGTTTTATGCCAGTTTCTCTGTATCATTGCATTTATTGTAACCTTTCTATTAAATTGTAACTCTGACCTGAAATATCTCTCAAGGTATTTGTATGGGGTTCATTTCTCTCACTGGTTTTACTTTCAAACCAACACAAAAACAAAACCTAAAAACACCTTCCTCCTACCCGTCCCTCCTTCCCAGGCTCTTTTTCCCCTCAGCTGTGCAGGGAAACAGGAAATGGGGGTTAGTCAGTTCATCACATGTTGCTTTTGCCACTGCTTCCTCCTCAGGTAAGGTAAAGGAGTCCTTCCCCTGCTCCAGCATGAGTCCCTCCTATGGGAGACAGTCCTCCACAAACTTCTCCAGCATGAGTGTAAGGAAACAGCAAAGCCTGACACTGCAGAAAATTCCTGGGAAGTATGGAAGAACTTAGATTACACACTAAGAGAAGAGGAAAGGCATCCTGTTTCTTCAAAGCCTGCAAACCTTGAGGAAACTTAACAAACTGTCAGGCTGATGGATTTATTACAGGCTTGCAACTGGGTTGCGTGTGAAGGACTGGACAAAGAATCTCACTCTAAGTGTATAAGTGCTATTTTAACTCTGCAATAAACACATTCATTTTGCTCTCAGTTTGTGAGTCTCGCATTCATACACTACAAATGGCTACTGATTTTACAGGGACTTCATTACTACTGACATGATCCAGTCCGGTGGCGTACCCCAACTGAATCAAATGTGTTCAGCTGATCACCAAGGAGCTCCTTTCATTGCTGGCTATAGAACAGGTCAGCCTTTTGCAAATGGTTGGGCAGCATTTCTTATAATGAGGCAAGGCACAATGAAATCCCAAAAACTGCATAAAAACTGTCTGTTGTGTATCACTAGGGAACAGGGTTATAAACTCCAACCCCAAAGCCTCATCCAATTACCTATTTGGGTCAAACAATTTTGTTCCTGGTATCCATCAGATGGTTCCTATGATCTTATTCACTGACAAAAGATTGAATGTTTACAAACCCGCCAAATTTCTCATCACGATGTCCACCCTGATTATATTATTTCTTGGCATATGGTATACTCGGCTTTGCAACAATTTAAGGAAGCAGATCACATCCTTGCGGATGCTCCTCCTGCATCGCTGGCAGATACTGTTGTTTTTATTAATGAAACATCACCTGAGGATAATGATCCAGAGAAAAAAGGATCTGTTTGATCCTGGTCCTATTGATTCTGGACAAGAACCAGATCTATATCCTCCTTTAGCCCCAGTGCATGCTATGGCAGCAGCTGCTCCTAGCGCAGAAGAAATACTACAAACAGCACGCAAAAAGGCTGCAGCAAATACTTCACATGTTCCACTACCATCATATACCTCGTCCTATTCCTCTAGCGACTATGATGAGGAAAGAATACCACCTGTAAGACCTGCGACAGAAAGGTTTATACAGAGATGGCAGAGGTGAGCATTGGAGGAGGGCAATATTGAATTTTTTCAAGCAATGTCTGTTGTATATCATAATCAAAACCCACATAATGAACAATTGTCATATGAGATGGTAAAGGAACTGAGGAGATTGGTGAAAGAAAATAGTTTACATTCCTCCTTTACTATGAATTTATTGGATGCAATTGCAGAAGGACATACTATGTTACTAGTGGATTGGAAATTTCTTTTTAAGACAATTTTGACAGGAGGACCATACTGTCTCAGGTGGACAGAATTTGTAGATTTGGCTCAAATTCAGGCACTGAATAATGGTAATCAACAACCACCCCTTAATATCACTGCATCACAGCTCTCTAGCACAGATGTATATGCTACTGTTCGGGCTCGGTTAACAGTCCCACCCCAAGTGTGGGATCAGTCTACTGTTATTGCCATAAGGGCACTATGAAAGGTACCTGATACGAAAAAAGTTGGAGTCTGGTTTTGCTGCTGTGAGGCAGGAGCCTCAGGAACCATATATTACCTTTATTGATCAATTACAATCTGCTGTTAGACGGCAAATTGACATGCAGGAAGCAGCTGATGCTGTCTTAGAATCTCTTGCTTATGAAAATGCTAACAATAACTGTAAAAAAGCCCTGGACCTGATCCATAATTGTTCTAATGTTAAACTTTCTGAATTCTATCAAGGCATGCACTAATATCAGCTCAGAACAATTTAAAGCAGAACTAATTGTGACTGCGTTAGCCCAACAGCTGGAAGTGGCCAGAGACTGACAGGATATGATCCGGCAGTCACACATCTCCCTATTCCTGCAGCAGAATTGGACAATCTGTTCAGGGATTCACTGTCATTTCAAATTGCTCTTGCAGACTAAAATGGACAATTTTTTCACATCATGCCTCAACATGACCTGCTACAATCCTTCAAGGAACTCCCTTTTCAACAATGATGACTACAAATGAAAACTCCAATCCCTGAGTCAAAGCCTGTTTTCACTGATGAATCAGGAAAGACAACACAAAGCCATCACCCTGTGGAGAAATGATAAAGGAAAGTGGGAACATTCAATAACTGTGGAAGATCAGACAACTGCAGAAGCTGAGCTGGGTAGCACCACAGACCTCCTGGCCCTGGTACAGTGGAAGTTGTGTGAGAGATAAACTCGAGGCAGCAACAAGAAGTGAAGACACCACATCTGACTGCTCTGGTGCAAGAGGATGTCAGCAAGGACACTGCTGGCACAAGGGGATGTTAGCAAGGACTTGAAAACCAAAAAGATTATGTTGCTAAGGGAACAAGGGCAAGGGCGTCGGAGTGGAAAATTTTGTGTGCAAGTTGGAGAACTATAAATACTGGTAATCAGTGTGATAAACTGGCTTTGCTTGCACAGCATGGTCCGTCTCTCTCAATTGCCGCAGATAACCTTTCAACCTGGATCTACCCAGCTAGTCGAACTAGCAGCGGTGGTAGAAGCATTTTGCCTTTTTTTACAGGAACCTATTAACACTGTGATTCTCTTTATGTTACAGGAATAGTTTAAAGGATTGAGCATTCGTTCCTAAAGGAAGTCTCTAACAAAGATCTTTTTGTGTTATTAACCACTCTGTGCAAATTTTTACTTCACAGGTCTCATGAATATTACATTCTGCACCTTCGGTCACACACCACTCTGCCTGAACCTATAGTGGAAGGTAATGCCAGGGCTGATGCCCTTGCTACAACAGTCACTATATCACAAAAGTTGGGGTAGGCAAAACTTTCTCATGATTTCTACCATCAAAATGCCCAAGCACTGGCAAAACAATTCAATCTAACCTTGCCACAAGCATGGGATGTAGTGAATACTTGCTCACAATGTCAACAGACTCTTTCTTTGCCACAAATGTTAGGTACAAACCCACAAGGGTTGAAACCTAATGTCATTTGGCAAACAGATGAAAAACCCATATCGAGCTTTGGGACTTCTAAATATGTCCATGCTTTTATTGATATCTATGCTGGTTTTGCATTAATTGATTTTTGGTGAAGAGGGAATAAGCCATCTACGGAAGTGATTTTCTGAGAGGAGCTGCTAAGAGCTTCTTCTGTGCCTGACAAAACCAATTAGTGACTAGTTTTGAGGATTGACACCCAGTTAAACAACTTTAAAAAGTTAAATACGCCTCTGTGACACACATTTTAAAGACAGCAAGTCTGGGAAAAGCTCTCTTTCTTCTGGCCTGGGAACAGGTAACAGGCCAGCCCAGCCTCCCCGTGCAGCTGGGCCGGGCCGGGCAGGCTCTGCCGTGGGGCTGGGCCCCTTCCCGGGGAGCCCGCCAGGCCCTGTCCTGGCAGGGCCAGGCCCTGCTCTGCTGCAGCACTGGCCAGGCCGGGCCCCCAGCAGCTGCCGGGCAGGGGGAGGGGAGGCCATCAGCCCTCTGCTGTGCTATAGCCTGCTTACTGAGATCATAGCCACTTCGCCCCCACAGTGGGAGATCATGTAGCTAAGACCAGGGGAGGCTCTGCAGCCCACGCAGAAAGTGGTCCCAAGGCTGGAATTGAGCGCAGCAGGGGCCAGAAAACTGCGCATTCCACAGCAGCAGATAGTTATTGTTTACATTTCTTTCCAAAGGCTTCTCAGCAGGGAAAAATCCTAGCAAAGGATTTTTCATAAAATATCATGGCTACAGGAAAACAGCCATGCCCAGGCCCCTGAGATCCTGGCACAGCCCCCAGCACGGCCTTAAATACATCACCCTGAGTGCTCTGGCTGCTGCCAAGCAGAGATCACATGACCATCTGCAGGCCTGGGCGGGATATTAACTCTTTCACTGCACAGATGAAACTGGCAAACATTAATCCTCTCTTAAGAGAAAAGGCAAGAGTGAAGACAGTGAGGTCAGTAAAGGAGTAAAGTCTCAGATGGGAGGAGAATGAGGAGATGCCTTAGTCTTGGGCTGAAATTCTTTTGTGAGGCCATGGTGATGGACTGTGATACACTAGAATATCCCGGTAATTCATGAAAGAAGCATGGGGGGGGTGGAGTGTTCAAACTGTAGACATGAGCAAAGGTATCCATAATGAAGCAAGCAGATGTTGAAGTAGCTGTGATCCAGATGATAAGGTTGAACAGACAGAGACAAAAGTGATGAAGACCCTTTGCTCCCAGGGAAGAAGACCTCTGTTCCCAGAGATTAAGACGATCTCAGAGATAGACGAAGAGAACCTTTGCTTTTGAACAGCTCATCCTTAAAAGTGTACCCCATTAGCCAAAGATTGAGCCCTCAAAAACAGTTGTGGGGAAAGCTGTAAATCAAGGGGAGGGACTTTCATACAGTGATCAGATTTCCATTTTGCCAGGCAGCTATTTCGCTGTGACATTGAAGCCACGAGAGAACTGTTTCTTGTGGAGAAGTCTCCATGGCATGGCAAGAGAGACTCCTCTCCCTAAGTGAACTGAAGAAAGACTATTCTAGAGGCGGTAAACTGACTGAAAGTCCCAGGTTTTGTCTCTATAGATTGTCAGTGAGAAAGAAAAGAAGGTTTTGTGGGGAGGAGAAGTGTTCTGAAGGTTTATTCTGTTTTCTTATTGGTATTTTCCTTTTAGTTCTGTTAATAAAATTTTCTTTATGCCCTTTAAAGTTTGAGCCTGCTTTACTCCTCCTAAATCCTATTTCACAGCAGAAAATGAGTAAATAATTCTAGTGGGTGCATGAGCATTTGACCAGGACTAAACCCACTACATTAATTTGGTGTATTGGCCGGGAAAACTCAGCTTGATGAACCAAAACCACTACAATACCTTTTCAGGATTCATAGTAGCAACAGCACACAAGGGTGAGAAATCAAGGGATGCCACCCTATTGGTTTTTACCAATAATGCTGATAGGGATGTGCCTTGGCTTGTCTGGCCCTGCTGCTGAGCCAAATAGCGGCAACTGTGGTGTTTCACCCTAGAGACACTTTGGCTAGCTGTGAGTCGCAGCTGAGCACATAGAGACAAGTCTGTGCATGCTGGAGCTCCGGTAGCGGCAGGATAGAACTTCCTCCATGGAGGGTTCGCTCCTCAGATCCTCTGACGGAGAAGCTTGAAGGTGATGGTGAAGGAAGGAGTCAGTTCTGATGGAGGTTTTTAATCCAGAGTTTTTATTCTGGGCCGCATGGCCCCTGAATCTAGCAACAGCTCCACCAGAACTCTCTGACTGCTTGGCCTGCTTGTCCTTTTACCCGGGGCAGAGGGGGAGGGGAGGGAGTACAGGGACCACCAACCAGGTACGGGGTGAGGAGGTATTAGGAAAAAAGGCACCTGGATGTTCCAATGCCTCCCAAGGGTGGGGGGCATCTTTTGAATCTGCCCAATCACTCAAAGCTCCTCTGGAATTTTAGGATTGACAGACAGTACTCAGCAGGGGTCAAGGGTGGGGGAAAGGAGAGGTGATTGGCACACCTGGGGAAGGAAGCTTCAGGGAGGAACCTGGGGAAACTGAGGCAAACCATGACATCACACCACAACACCACCCGACATTGGCTCTGTGCCTTCAGCACAATGGGTGTCCCTCAACAGATAAAAACAGATAATGGACCAGCATATACATCTCATAAAACACAAGAACTCTTCCACACTTGGTGTATCAAACATGTCACAGGTATTGCCCATTCCCCAACAGGGCAAGCCATAGTCGAAAGGGCACATTACACATTGAAAAACATGCTACAAAAACAAAAGAGGGGGAATCCAATCAGCATGGTCCCTCAAGAGCAGCTTGACAAAGCAACCTATGTTTTAAAATTTTTTAATCTCTCCAGAAGAGATGACTTAACTGCACATAAAAGGCTCCTGGGTCAGACCGCTGATGGAGAAGGACATCACTCAGAGGTTACCTACAAGGATGTATACAGTGGTCAGTGGAAAGGTCCAGTTCCACTGTTAGCTTGGGGAAGAGGTTATGGGTGTGTTTCTTTACTTACAGGACCATATTGGCTTCCAGAAAGATACATCAAATCCAGCCAAGGACAATGATGAACCTTGTCATCTTTCTTCTGCTATACTGCTATCAAATGGTGGAAGGGACAATCTACTGGGCCCACATGATTCAACCTCCGCTGTTTTGGCCTCTGACCTGGTGAGATCCAGAGCCTCCCCTCAGCAACAATGGAATGGAATGGGTAGGAGGAACTTGGCTTCCTCCCCTAGATCAAATATTGTAGATACATATAGTATTAACACTTCTTTTGTTACTGATTTACCGCCTATATGCTTAACACGGAATCAAACAAGTACCTCGTTACCTTTACCTTGTGCTAACTTTTCTATGCAATTACATTTAATATATGTACACTCAGACAATGCAAGAAAATTGACTGCTATTACATTGCCGTCCATTCTGTCCACCTCCAACAAATCTGTGGATGCCACTTCACCTCATTTCCCCAAATGTTGTTTTACACCCATCTCCAGTATATGGCATATGGAATGGACATGATGTATAGGCCACTGGCCACAACAACAATTCTTACAGTATGAGAGGGTAATTGATTTGGGATCACATAGTATCTTTAAAGAAATGCAACCATTCTCCTGTCCCAAAAGGCAAACCACTGTATTGTTTGGCATGATGGTGGGATGGCCAGATCATTAATGCAATATTATTTAGGTAATAATCAGTCCCGTGTGCACAGTTGTGGAAAATGTTACCTGCTTTTGGCAATAGGATATACCAAGAAAATTAGATAAGAGTGCTACAATGGGTAATTTAACACTGCAAGAGGAACAATTACTAATGACTTGTACTTCACACCCCTATATTTTTGCTTTAGCTAATGATTTTTTGATATATTATAGAAATGGTTTGTAATTTTTATCCACTGATTCTTTTGTTTTCAAATCATGTATAACCTATGAAGATATGCTTGACTATTCTGTCCTTCGTCCATTTAAAAGAAGATCTGAAATTTGGGTACCCGTAAATCTGACTCAAACTTGGGAAGGAGAGGATGGTCTCTCACAATTGGCTTGATTAGTCCAAGAGGAAATCCAAACGAGTTTGCAAATTTCTGGGTTGATTAATTTTTGCTATCGTTTCTGCCGTAATAATATTAACCACAGCCTCTGTGGCTGTCGCTGCCTTAACTTATTCCATTCAAACTGCCCATACTGTGGGACAGGCTTTAACTAATATCACAAAAGAATTACAAGCACAAGAAAACATTGATAAAGAACTAATGGCTAGATTAGATGCCTTGGAAAGTGCTCTTATATGGGTAGGGGAGAGAGATGAGGCCCAAAAAACTTATCTATCCCTGCTCTGTGATTGGGAAGATAGCCAAAATTCCTTGTGTGTTACTCCTCTTCTGTGGAATGACACAGAACAGAATTGGGAGACAGTTAAAAACCACCTTCAAGGGGCCTTTGATAAATCCTTACAACAGAATATACAGTCACTTCACACTGAATTAAAAGGTCAAGTCAACTTTACAAACTCTGCAGGAACAAAAGGTGTTGACAAATATGAAAAATTATCTATCTTGGCTAAATAAAAAAAACTAGTTTTCTGGGATAAATTTACGAGTTTGGGTATTCATTGGACCGAGTTGTCTGGCAATAATATATTTTCTAATCTTCTGTCTTGTTCTTTTTAACATAATCAGAGCTGTCAAAAGCATGCAAAAAAAAAAAAAAAAAACCTTGTTTACNCCAATTTTTGAAAGATCCCCCACCTAAGGCTTTTAAGGTGGTTTTTAGCAGTCCATTGTACCTTTCCACTTTGCCTGCAGCTGGTGCATGGTAGGGGATATGGTACACCCACTCAATGCCATGTTCCCTGGCCCAGGTGCTGATGAGGCTGTTTTTGAAATGAGTCCCATTGTCTGACTCAATCCTCTCAGGGGTACCATGTCTCCACAGGACTTGTTTTTCAAGGCCCAGGATGGTGTTACGGGCCGTAGCATGAGACACAGGGTAGGTCTCCAACCATCCCGCGGTGGCTTCTACCATTGTGAGCACATAGCGCTTGCCTTGGCGTGTCTGGAGCAGTGTGATGTAGTCAATCTGCCAGGCCTCCCCATACTTGTACTTGGACCACTGCCCACCATATCATAGGGGCTTCACCCTCTTGGCCTGTTTGATAGCAGCACACGTCTCACAGTCGAGGATAACCTGTGAAATACTGTCCATGGTCAAATCTGCCCCTCGGTCTCGTGCCCACTTATACGTGGCATCTCTACCCTGATGACCTGAGGCATCATGGGCCCATCGAGCTAGGAATAACTCTCCCTTGTGCTCCCAATCTAGGTCTATCTTGGACACCCCTATCTTTGAAGCCTGGTCTACCTGCTCATTGTTTTGGTGTTCCTCATTAGCTCTACTCTTGGGGACATGGGCATCTACATGGCGGAGCTTCACAGGTAGCCTCCCTACACTGGTAGCGATGTCTTTCCACTCTTCAGCAGCCCAAATTGGTTTTCCTCTACACAGCAGTTAGCCTCTTTCCACCTCTCCAGCCATCCCCATAGAGCATTGGTACCATCCATGTATCAGTGTAGGGGCAGAACTTTGGCCATTTTTCTCTTTCCGCAATGTCCAGGATTAGTTCAACGGCTTTGAGTTCTGCGAGTTGGCTTGATCCAACTTCTCCTTCAGTGGCCTCTGCGACCTGTCGTGTGGGGCTCCATACAGCTGCTTTCCACTTCCGATTCATTCCTACGATGCGACAGGAACCATCAGTAAAAAGAGCATAGCGTGTTTCCTCTGGTGGCAGTTGGTTATGTGGAGGAGCTTCTTCAGCCCGTGTCACTGCTTCTTGTTCTTCATCTGTGACACCAAAATTTTCACCTTCGGGCCAATTTGTAATTACCTCCAAAATCCCAGGGCAATTCAGTTTACCTATATGGGTGCATTGTGTGGTAAGAGCAATCCACTTGCTCCATGTAGCACTTTGCAAGAAAATTGACTGCTATTACATTGCCGTCCATTCTGTCCACCTCCAACAAATCTGTGGATGCCACTTCACCTCATTTCCCCAAATGTTGTTTTACACCCATCTCCAGTATATGGCATATGGAATGGACATGATGTATAGGCCACTGGCCACAACAACAATTCTTACAGTATGAGAGGGTAATTGATTTGGGATCACATAGTATCTTTAAAGAAATGCAACCATTCTCCTGTCCCAAAAGGCAAACCACTGTATTGTTTGGCATGATGGTGGGATGGCCAGATCATTAATGCAATATTATTTAGGTAATAATCAGTCCCGTGTGCACAGTTGTGGAAAATGTTACCTGCTTTTGGCAATAGGATATACCAAGAAAATTAGATAAGAGTGCTACAATGGGTAATTTAACACTGCAAGAGGAACAATTACTAATGACTTGTACTTCACACCCCTATATTTTTGCTTTAGCTAATGATTTTTTGATATATTATAGAAATGGTTTGTAATTTTTATCCACTGATTCTTTTGTTTTCAAATCATGTATAACCTATGAAGATATGCTTGACTATTCTGTCCTTCGTCCATTTAAAAGAAGATCTGAAATTTGGGTACCCGTAAATCTGACTCAAACTTGGGAAGGAGAGGATGGTCTCTCACAATTGGCTTGATTAGTCCAAGAGGAAATCCAAACGAGTTTGCAAATTTCTGGGTTGATTAATTTTTGCTATCGTTTCTGCCGTAATAATATTAACCACAGCCTCTGTGGCTGTCGCTGCCTTAACTTATTCCATTCAAACTGCCCATACTGTGGGACAGGCTTTAACTAATATCACAAAAGAATTACAAGCACAAGAAAACATTGATAAAGAACTAATGGCTAGATTAGATGCCTTGGAAAGTGCTCTTATATGGGTAGGGGAGAGAGATGAGGCCCAAAAAACTTATCTATCCCTGCTCTGTGATTGGGAAGATAGCCAAAATTCCTTGTGTGTTACTCCTCTTCTGTGGAATGACACAGAACAGAATTGGGAGACAGTTAAAAACCACCTTCAAGGGGCCTTTGATAAATCCTTACAACAGAATATACAGTCACTTCACACTGAATTAAAAGGTCAAGTCAACTTTACAAACTCTGCAGGAACAAAAGGTGTTGACAAATATGAAAAATTATCTATCTTGGCTAAATAAAAAAAACTAGTTTTCTGGGATAAATTTACGAGTTTGGGTATTCATTGGACCGAGTTGTCTGGCAATAATATATTTTCTAATCTTCTGTCTTGTTCTTTTTAACATAATCAGAGCTGTCAAAAGCATGCAAAAAAAAAAAAAAAAAGTCATGGTTACCTTAGCTTTATCTTATGAGTTCAATAAAAAGCAAAAAAAAAAGGGGGAGATGTAAGGAAACAGCAAAGCCTGACACTGCAGAAAATTCCTGGGAAGCATGGAAGAACTTAGATTACACACTATGAGAAGAGGAAAGTCATCCTGTTTCTTCAAAGCCTGCAAACCTTGAAGAAACTAAAAAACTGTCAGGCTGATGGATTTATTACAGGCTTGCAACTGGGTTGCGTGTGAAGGACTGGACAAAGAATCTCACTCTAAGTGTATAAGTGCTATCTTAACTCTGTGTCCTGGATTAGGGCAAATTTGAGAGAAAACCTCCAAACCAATCACCTCTGAGGCAGCTTGGACTCCTTCATAGGCAGCCAAGAGTTCTTTCTCTGTTGGAGTGTAGTTAGATTCAGACCCTCTGTAGCTTCGACTCCAAAATCCCAGTGGTCGACTCTGAGTCTCCCCACGCACCTTCTGCCAAAGGCATCAGGACAAACCATGGTTCCCGGCTGCAGAGTAGAGCATGTTCTTCACCTCTGGTCCTGTCCTGACCAGGCCAAGGGCTACTGCATGAGCGATCTCCTGCTTAATCTGGGCAAAGGCTTGTTGCTGCTCGGGGCCCCAGTGGAAGGTGTTCTTCTTACAGGTGACCAGGTAGAGAGGGCTCACGATCTGATTATACTCAGGAATATGCATTCTCCAAAAGCCTATGGCACCTAGCAAAGC
Source organism: Montifringilla adamsi (assembly GCA_017590115.1). Classification (NCBI taxonomy): domain Eukaryota; kingdom Metazoa; phylum Chordata; class Aves; order Passeriformes; family Passeridae; genus Montifringilla; species Montifringilla adamsi. The sequence continues at coordinate 26,733 of JAGGNK010010015.1, read as the reverse complement.
TTGTGTCTCCTTCTTATTGGTTCATGGAGACATAGCTGTGATCTTGTTGGTGACATCTGTAGGAATCTGACGTCATCTATTATATTTTCTTCCTCAAGCCAGGTCTTATAAGCTCTTGGAGGAAAATACAATGCACCCAAAATAGCTCAGCTGCTGTTTGGGGCATAAAATAAGCAGGATGGCTTCTGCTGCAGTGTTGGAAACAAAAAGGTTTAATAAAAGGCAAAATAGCGAACAGAAAAACCCCAGCCAGGTGCAGAGGTCTGCTCTTGGTAAAAACACTTAACAAAAGCCCTCAGTTCCTTTATTCTCTTCTTTTTCTAGCCAATAGGTCAGGCGGGACTTTTTGGCTTCTATCCAATTAGCTGCCCTTAAGTTTTAGGTGAAGTCCCCGAAGTCCTGTGAGGTGGCTTTTTACCCTAATTGCTGAGAGAAACTTCTGGGCTTCTTTCCTTTTTAGGGGGACAAAGGATATTTTTTGTCACTCTGTCAACAGGAGGCACACTCCTACAGCCGTCCATCTTGCCACTTTACTCCTAGGAGCTGAAACTCACGAGCTCATCCCTTTACTTTGCTCTTCTTGATGGCGAAACCAGCTCCCAGGAGGATATGGATGATTTTCTCTCCTTTCTCAAACACTTCTGCAGCTGTGTTCCCACACACAATGATGTCATCAATATACTGTACGTGTTCTGGAGCCTCACTCTTTTCTGGTGCAGTCTGGATCAGTCCATGGCAGATGGTAGGACTGTGCTTCTACCCCTGGGGCAATCGGTTCCAGGTGTACTGCACCCCCCTCCATGTGCACTGCGCACCAGTGTCGACTAAAGCTTTATACTCTTGTGGTTCCGATGTGCCAGGCCAACGAATCCACACTGTCCAGAAAACACGATTTTCCCTAGCCTCTACCTGGCTAGAGGCAAGGCCCCTCTAAGCCTGGTTATCCTTCTTTCCTTGGACATATCTCTTGAAGGTTCCTTCAAGGGGATCGGACGTGTCATCATAATCATCATACCTGGCAGTTCGGCTACAGGCAACTGGAGCTGCTTTCCTTGTGGTGGAACTTCCTCTCTGAGCCCTGTCTTCCTTCAATTCACGCACTCGTTGGGACAGAGCAGCAGTGGATTTTCCATCCATCTCCTCATGTTTTCTCCACAATTGTGCAGGAAGAACCACAGCTCAGCTCATGGGGTGTACCTTCTCTCTCCATCTGGGGAACGTCTGCGGTGGGTACCAGAACCTATGATCTGTACTGCCAAGATTAGGAGAAGGTCTTCTTTAATCTCCTCTCTGAGCTTCTTATGATTCTCCTCTATCTTGTCCTCTAATCTCTGCAGACGTGTTTCCACCACTGCAATTCTCGCATGTGGTGTAATCCTTCCTTAGGCCACGAAGGTCCTTTAGGGAAAAGGACTCAGTATTGGCTTCTGATCTTGCGCCTGTTGCTTTGACTCCTGATTTTATGTCAGGAAACGTTGAGGGTCCTTCTCCTGCATTATCATCATCAACTGGTCGATCGGTCTTGTCTGTGCACTTTCCACTTCTAGTGCTAGCAGCAACAGCCATTGGTTGAGTCTTCTTATCTGGTTTAGCAACCGGCTTCCAGCCTGGGGTGTTGGCTGCATCCTGTGTGACTGGGGTAACTGCTGATTTATCTCCCTGCCCGCCTTCCTCTGTCTGCTGCCCTACACTATCTAGCAGTGTGCGACAAGCATATGCCAGGGCCCAGCTCAATGCAATGATCCTTTTCTCCTGAGGGTCATCATGGTACTTCTCTTTCAGGTATTTCCCCACCTCAGCTGGGTTCTGAATTTGTTTGTGGGGAAAGTCCCAGACTATAGGGTCAGAGAATTCCTTCAGGATTTGGCCCATATCTTCCCATTTCCCACACCACTCAGGATTTTCCATGCCTGGGTCTACTCCTGGGTCAGGGGTCTCATCAGCCTGTCTAGAAATCTCAGCCCTCATTCTAGAGAAGCTGCAGACTGTATAGAGGAAGCTTACCAGATTAAATACCAGAAAGATGGTCTCTTTAACATTTGGGGAAACGGAATATTCCCCAATAGTGATGTAACAGATTCAGAGGAGAAGAAGGAAAGCAAAGGCTGAAAAACCTCATCCCCTGCTCCTCCTCTAACAAACTGGGTGCTTAACCATAGCCATGAACCATTCATACCTGGAACAGACCCCAGCATGTTTATAAACTTCTTACAAATCATAACCAGCAAGCGCAGCAGAATAGCTATTCTAGTCACTGCCCCTCTGCTGTAAAAACTATGTATTAGGGACAATACTAGAGCAATTTCTAGATAAGAGAATAAACCTAGGGACCACAGAGGTATTAAGATCGCAAAAAATCCTAGGGACCAGAAATGCATGCAAGCCTTCACCCCAAGAAACATTACGAATTCAAAAAACATGGCTATTAACTGCTTTATACCAACACAGAGTAATGGTAACCAAAATGCACTCAAAACAGGGTCTTTTCCACTCTCTCTCAATCCACACGTGTTGGGCACCGAATTTTGTCCTGGATTAGGGCAAATTTGAGAGAAAACCTCCAAAAGGGGGCCCCCCAGAAAGCAAACCCACACAGCCCCTCCCCTCTACCGGTTCGGGAAGGATTCCTTGGCAAGAAGTGGAAAGAACCTGTTTATTTAACAGGCAAAACATCCCCAGCAAACAAAATGAACAATACCGGATGCCAATACTCTTTCACCGATCTGAAAACAATGACAAATTCAGAAAGCCTCTCCCGGGAGTGGCTGCTCTGCTGTCGGTCCCTCCGGTGCTGGGGATTGCATCTTGTGGCCTGCAGCAGCTAACTCTTGGTGTTTCCCAGGTCCCAGTCTGGAGCAGGTTTGAGTGGTTCCAAAAAAAGAGAAAGGAAAAACAGTCCAGGGAAAGATTCAGACTGCTTAGCTAAACTAACAAGCAGAAGCAAAAAGCAAGAGCAAAGCAGGAGCACAGCAGAAGCAAGAGCAAAGCAAAAAGCAAAGCAAAAAGCAAAAACCACACTATGTACTGCCCTGTCTCTGTGTCCCGCCAGCCGTGGGGGAGCAGGCTGATAACAAAAACCAAAACAAAATATTCGCTCTTCAGAGCCAGTCTTGAAGGCACAGAACATAATATCCAGCATAAACAGAACACACGATTGGGGATACAAGCATCATAACATCACCCTAGGACACTCTGTAATAAACAGATTCTTTTTGCTCTTAGCTTGTGTGTCTCACATTCATACGCTACACGAGTCCTTCCCAAGGGCTCCAACATGGGTTGCTTTCCACAGGGTGCAGTCCTTCCGGAATGGGCTGCTCCAGTGTGGGTCCCCCACAGGATCACAAGTCCTACCAGGAAACCTGCTCTAGCATGGAATCCTCTCTCCATGGGTCCACAGGTCCCTGCCAGGACTCTGCTCCAGCACAGGCTTCCCACAGGGTCACATCCTTCTTTTCAGGCATCTACCTGCTCCATCTTGGGTCTCCTCCACAGGCTGCAGGTGGATCTTTGCTCCCCCACTGACCTTCATGGGCTGCTGGGGCACAGCTGCTTCACCATGATCTTCACCACAGACTGCATGGGAATCTAAGATCCAGTGACTGAAGCACCTCCTCTCTCTCCTTCTCCACTGAACTTGGTGTCTGCAGAGTTGTTCTTCTCACATATTCTGACTCCTCGCTTCTCGGTCTGCAATTACATCTATGTGATAACTTTTTTTCCCTTCTTAAATATTTTGTCACAGAGGCATTACTACCATTTCTGATTGCCTTGGCCTTGGCCAGTGGCAGATCCATCTTGGAGCTGGGTGGCATTGGCTCTGCCAGACACAGGGGAGGCTTCTAGCAGCTTCCCACTGAAACCACCCTTGTAGTCCTCCTCCATCCAAACCTGGTCACACAAACCTAATACACTATACAATTAAGATAAAGTCTGTAAAAGCGAAGTTGAATATTCTTTTACATCTGCCTATCTACTGCGCTGCTGTCCGAGTCTCTCTACTCCCCCGGGCAGGGGAGGAGGTTGCACCGGCTGAGCTGAAGGCACAGCAGCCAACAGCCGTGGGGGGGCACTTCCCAGATGCGCCGGGGGCGTCCCAGGAGCGCCTCAGCAAGGGGCAGCAGTGAGCAGCAGGCAGGCGAAGTGGAAGAAAGAAAGGAGGGACCCTCCTCGGGGGTAAAATCCAGAGCTTTTTATTGTCTCCAGGGGAGCCAGCCGAGCAGGGACCACGAGGCAGGAATACAGCAGCTTATAAAGGGGGCAGAAACACGACACATTAAACAAAGAGTGAGAACTAGGGAGTGAACAAACTCGTGAGAAACATGCCGGCTAGCCAATAGGGAATGTGACAGGGAGGGACTCTTGTTCCCGATCCAATCACCCACCGAAGAGGGGAGAACTTTCTGGAATGTGGGAAGGAGACAGTGGGTGATGGACAGGAACTTGGGAAGGGATTGACAGAAGGTAACCAGGGAAACAGGGGAGGAGACAACAACTTGACACTCTTAGAGGGAGAGGTTCCAGGGGAGGGGGAGAGGGGGATCCCAGGACCGAACCATTATAACTTTAGGGGGTAACAGAACACACCAAATGAACCCTGCACCACAACACCTATCCCTTACATGCATGTGATCTACTTTCCCAGGTAAAAGATTATACTGGTAGGCATTCCCATATATTATTTCAAAAGTGCTCACTCCTTTTAATCTGGGGGTAATACAAATTTTCATAAGAGTCAAAGGTAAGGGCTCCACTAATTTCAACTTAGTCTCTTGGCATAACTTTGATATTTGCCTCTTTATTGTCTGATTCATTCTTTCTACCTTTCCACTAGACTGTGGTCTCCATGGGGTGTGTAATTCCCAACTAATCTGTAAAAACTTAGAAACTTCCTGCACTATTTCTGCTACAAAGTGGGGTCCATTACCTAAAAAATTCCTTCTGGTATACCAAATCAGGGTATTATTTCTTTTAACAAAACCTTAATTCTCGACTGTTTGTTGTTATGAGAGAGGAAAGCCTCCAGCCAACCAGAAAAGGTATCTACTAATACCAATAAATCTTTGTATTGATTACATCTTGGTAATTCTGTAAAATCTATTTGCCAATGTTCCCTGGGTGTTATTCCTCACTTTACACTTCCTCCCTCTATTTTCTTTACTATTTCTGGATTATTAGCACAGAAACTTACATATATTTTGCTACTATGTCTGCAAAACTTTGCATCTTGGGTCCAAAGAAATTCTTGTTTGCTAAAAGCAGCAATGTATCTGGTCCTGCATGTGTCTCTTGATGCATCCTTTTGAGTTGGGTTTCTATCATCTTCTCTGGGACCAATATCTGCTTTTCAGGTGTTTCCCATCATCCTTCTTTATTTATAGTACAGTCCAACCATTCTGCTAATCAGTCCTCTTATTTTACATAATTTGGTGGAGATAAATCTATACAGGGTTTTGAAAGCAACACTCCTTCAGAATTTAGTTTCTTCAGCACAGCCTCTTTTGCTGTTTGATCTGCTCTTCGGTTTCCCTTTATGATGTTGGTATTCCCTTTCTGGTGTGCTTTGCAATGTATTACTGTGACTTTCTTCTGTTGAAGAACTGCTTGAAGTAGCTTAATAATTTCAGTTCCATATTTCATTGGGCTCCCCTGTGAGTTCAAAAGTCCTCATTCTTTCCAAATTGCTCTGTGCATGGACTATGTCTGTTTTGCCAGTGAGCAGGGTCAGCACAAAAGACACAGACACCAACTTAAGGAATAAGTGTAATTTAATATAATGCAAAACTGCAAAGAATCACAAAAGGATAAGCTAAACAATGCACATAATCATTACTACAAAAGATTGCCTGTAGTGATTAAGAAAGATACACCACCAGTTACCCAAATACTTCACTATCATCCAGGTCCATACATCAACTGGGGAAGATGTCACATTGAAGGACTGGAGAACCATGCCCGGCAACTGGGAAATCCTGCATGTGCATCCACCTACAGGCAACAAGGCTTCCGACTTCACTGTGAGAGAGCCCAGCTTTATATATTGTTGAATAAACAAACTACCATAACTTCTAATGCGGGAACATCTGGTTTCATCCTCCTCTTGGGTTACTCCGAAAGCCTGGCCAGGGCTCAAGGAGGAACCAAAGGAGTTTTCTTTCATCATGCACCCCCAAACAAGGCCAGATGTCTGATTTCATGGCCTTGTCCAGTTTCTAAATATGGAAAGTTAAATACATGTTTCACTAATGAATGAATACGTATATCATATTGCTAATATTACTTTGTTAATGAGCGGGTACAAATATAACATTTGGTTGGAAGGTTCATCTAGAGGTCAACTTTGGCTCAAGGCCTGTTGTTCAGGCCTTAGTACTTCAACATCAAAGGCATATTTTCAGTCAGTATATATATTGATTTTCTTTCCTTGGCTCAATTCCAGGGCCTGAGTGAGAACTACCAATTCAGCTTTCCAGGCAGAGATGTTTCCAGGCAGTGATTCACTTTCACTCTGCAATAGCTACCACCATGTAACCAGATTTCCACTGTCCATTTAACATGTTACTGCTCCCATCAGAAAAAAGCTCCATCTCTGCCTCAGGGAGCATCTTGTCTCAGATATCTAGCCTACTAGAATACACTTGTTCAATAGCTACCAAAGAGTCATGATGCAGTTCTCCTGCCTCTGAGACCAGAAGCAAAGTGTCTGAGTTAAGAGTGGAGGTTTAAGAGAGGGTCACATTGCCTTGTGTCCTGGTTTAGGACAAATTAGGGGAAATCTCCAAAAGGGAGCCCCCTAAAAAAAACCTCCAACCACCCCTCCCCCAATACCGGGTTCGGGAAGGAATTCCTCAGAGGAGCACAGTGGAAAACAAAACCTATTTATTAACAAATAACAAAAGAACACTCCCCAACACAAGAAAAGAAAAGAAACCAGGCAGTGCTGTGGAGGGTGCTGAGCTTCTCTCGCAGACTCCGGGGGTCCTGGACGTCCCAGGTCAGATCTAGAGCCGGTCCAGTATCTTCGGGGGAGGGTAAGAAAGAGGGAATGAAAGAAAAAGGAAAAAAACAGCGTAGAAAGCAGAAAGCAGCAAAAAAGCAGCTATCAGCTAGGAGCCGAGGCAGGAGCAAGCAAGCAAGCAAGCAAGCCAGCCAAGCCAAGCAGCCAAAAGCAAAAGCCAAGGTGCCCGGTCACACTCACCCCTCCCTCCTCGCCCCGCCGCAGCAAGACGGCCGGGGGAGGAAAAGGCGCAGCTGCCAGACACAACACACGATATTGGGATAAAGGCTGTCACCCCACGACACCTTGTTCTAACAACACTGCTTGATATTGAGCTAATCAACTTGGGAACAGCCAATAATGTCCCTTATTTTCAAGAAGTGAGATTACAGCACAGGGTATGTACACAGTAGGGGTTTGGCCCAATGTCAATTTTCATGATCCTTCAATAAGGATTACAGCTGAAGATACTGCTCTCAAACAAGCAGGCCATCCTTTACTCACTTCATCCTGTTGTTTGGAGAAGTACCTACTAGTCTTTCCCAGCTACCTAATTTTTGTGTGAGCCCTCCCAATGCCACCTGTTGTCTCTCATGTACATGCCCCCACTGTGGGGGCATCCATTAACTTTTTCTTCATCTTATCAAAGACTTTTCGGCATTCTGGAGACCATTCTAATACTGCTTCTGGCCCTTTTGTGGCAGTATATAAAGGTTTGGCTATTAAGCCCAAATTTGGAACCATAGCTGACACCATCCAGCTATCCCTAGAAACCCTTGCAACTGTCTTTGAGGTAGAAGCAGAAATCATATATATTGCTTCTTTCCTGTCAGAACCCAGTGCTCTCTGTCCTTTTGTTATTTCAAAGCCTATATAGTGGACTTTTTCCCAATCTGAGCCTTCTTTCTGGACACTCAGTATCCTGCCAAGCCTAAAATGTTAAGCAGGCTTATCATCACCTCCAAGTATTCTTGCTGAGTGCCTGATCCAATTAGTATGTCATCTACATACTGTAATACTGAAATGGTTTCATACTCACAGTGCCATTGTTCCAGCTCCTTTGCTATTGGAGTGTACCAATATTACTGACGGGACTGCCTTGGTCTGTCTGGCCTTGGCTGCTGACCAAATAGCAACACTTGTGCTGTTTTCTCCCCAGAGACGCTATTCAGTACCTGTGCTTGCAGCTGAGCACGTGGGGACAAGTCTGGGCATGCCCCAAGCTCCAATGCTCGCGCGCTGGAGCATTCTGTTGAGGGGGTCACTCCTCAGGCCTTCCTGAGCTGGAGGAACCTTTAAGGCGAGGTGAAGAAAGGAGTGGGTCCCGATGGAGAGTTTTTAATCCAGAGTTTTATTTCGGTGGCACAGCCTCTGAATCTTGCAACAATTCCAACAGCACTCTCCAACCGAACTCTCCACCAGAACCGTAACCGCATGGTCTGCTTGTCCTTTTACCTGGGGACTGGGGCAGGGGACCCAGGGAACACCAACCAGGTACAGGGGGAGGGGGTCTCAGGTGAGAGGGACACCTGGGTGGGCCAATGGCCCCCCAGGGGGTGGAGAGCATCCTTTGAACCTGCCAATTGCTCGACACTCTCCTTGGAATTTCTGGTTTGATAGACAGTGCCCAGCAGGGGTCAAGAGTGAGGAAAGGAAGGGTGATTGAGAACCCACCTGGGGAAGGAAATTTCAGGGATAAACCAAGGGAACTAAGGCAAGCCATGACATCACACCGCAACACTTTGCAGGGTATTACCAAATATCATAGGAATGTTCTTCAATCCTTGTGGGAGGACAGTCCAACAGACCTACATATTCTGTCCTGTAGTTGGATTTTCCCATTCAGAAGCAAAGGCAAGTTGACTCTGTTCATCCACAGGTATAAAAAAGGTGGCATCTTTCAAATTAGTCTCTGGTATTGAGGCAAGAAGGGTGTTGGGATTTTGGACTACCAGATGGATATCCGCTATCCAGGCATTAATTTCCCATAAATCTTCCACTAGTCTATATTCTGATGATTTAGGCCTTCTCAATGGGAGGATTGGAGTGTTAAATTTTGATTGGCTTTTCCTTAATAACCTGAACTCTAAGAAAGAGTTTATTGACAGCTCCAATTTTATAGGTTATGGTTTTTCCTTACTGGTTGGACTCAGTTTCAGCTCAATATTTAACAGATTCATGATTCCCAATGCCCAAACCAATGGTATAACTGCATCTACAACTTCATTGGGGATTTCCTCTTCTGCAGGATTTTCCTTGGTAAGTAGGCAGATCTGCACTTTCCATGCATTTTCTAGAGGAATATGCAACTGGACAGAGTCATCAGAAAAAGTCAATTGTGCATTTACCTTGCATGGCAAATCCCATTCAAGCAATGGCAAAGGACAGTCTATCATATAGAGAAACTGATTTCTTAATGTTGTGTTTCCACTTGTGAATTCCATTGGTTGTAAACAGTCGGAGGGATTTCCTCCCCGTCGTACCAACAACATTTACTTTTGTTTTGCATAAAGGTCCCTTACAGCTGGTAACTACATAATGAGTTGCTCTAGTATCCAATAGAAAAAAATATTGTTTCATTCCCCAGATTAATTGGAATCAGAGGATCAGCTGGGGAAATAATAAGAGATGGCTCTGGTCCCCTTCAATTCAGCCTAATTTCTGCCATAATTCCTGTCCCTTTTAATTCTCCCTTTCTACATTTGCGTGTTGGGGGGGACTCCTTTTTCCAGTGCCCTTCCTCTCTTGATTTAACCCCAGACAGCAGTATGCAGCTGCTTGCTCCCACCCCCACCAGCAGGATTGGGGAAAGAATTGGAAGTGTAAACACAGGTTGGTTACACCCCACATTAGCACTCTCCTTCTGTAACTCAGGATAGTTGGAAAGGACCTTAAAAATCATCTAATTCCGACCCCCCTGACATGGGCAGGGACATCTTCCACTTGACCAGATTGCTCAGAGCACTGTCCCACCTGGCCTTGAACACTTCCAGGGATGGGGCATCCACAACATTGCTGGGCAACCTGTGCCAGTGCCTCACCACCCTCCAAGTAAAACGATTCCCTCTTGTCATGTCACTCCATGCCCTTGTAAAAAGTCCCTCTCCAGGTCTCTTGTAGCCACTTTAGGTATTGAAAAGCTGCTATAAGGTCTCTCCATAGCCTTCTCTTCTCTAGGCTGAACAATCCCAATTCTCTCAACCTTTCCTCATAGGAGAGGTGTTCCAGGCATGTGATCATCTTCCTGGCCCTCTTCTGGACTCACTCCAAAAGGTCCATGTCCTTCATCTGTTTGGGACTCAAGAGCTGGATGCAGTACTTCATGAGGGGTCTCACCAGAGCAGAGTAGATGGGGAGAATCACCTCCCTCTACCTGATGACCACACTGCTTTTGATGCAGCCCAGGATATGGCTGGTTTCTGGGCTGCAAGTACACATTGCCAGCTCATATCCAGCCTTTCATCCATGTGGTGATGCATTCCCCCTTCCTCCTTTCTAGGCCACAGTGTGATCTGAGAAATGCTTGTTAGGCCTTGAAAACAGCACCTGGGCCCAGCTCTTCCTGAGCTTATCAGAAATGCTCTTGCTCCCAGAACTGCTGTTGTCTAACAAGCTCCTGTTTTCCTTATGACCAGCCTTGGAAATTATTTTTCTTGCCCAAATGGCATAACATTCCTATTTTCACACTTCCAAAAAAAGTGCTGACCCAAACTGTGGCTGGAATGAAACACTGTTATGGCTAAAGCCCACTCTCTTGTGACTCTATAAACAGTGGGACAAAGTGAGACCCTTTGGAGCTCTCCTGGAACTGCAACAGGCTGTGACCAGCAAGCTCCCTCTGGGGGGGACGTCTCTCAGAGCTAGCAAACCCTTAAGTTTGCTATACTTGGAGGATCGCCAAAAAACAACATATCCTGGGCTGATACCTTCACTCCTCAGTGCCCAACCCTTTGCTGGTCAGGACATGCGAAAGCATCGGAAGTGTTTCACTGATGTCTGAGGAGAATTTTTCACGGGTACTTTGCTTGCACTGATTCATTCTGTCTGGGTGCATAAACATGCACCTATGCTATAGCAAATCTGAGATAAATACTGCTTTCTTAGATGTTTAAGTACCTTGGATATATAAGTAAGTTAGGCCTGTAAGTAAGGTTAAGTTATAAACTTACTTAAATGTTGCTAAGTGTTGTTCTTCTGCTGAGTTGCCAAGTATAACTTCAAAGTTATAAGTTAGGTTAAATGCTGTTAAGTGTTATTCCTCTGTTAAATTGTTACAGTTGAGCTATAAATTAAGTTAGGTATAAGTGAAATGTTTTTCCTATATTAAATTGTTAGGCTCAAAGTATAAGTTAAGTTAAAGTACTGTGGTGTTTGAGTGTTCTTAAGGTTTCAGGCCGTGTTCCTTTTCATCCTTGCCCACACTGTCTTTTGTCACACACACACCCACACACACACCCCCTTAGATAGTTCTCAGTTCATTTTTGTTTTGAATGCCTGGATTTTGTTTGGTTTTGTTGTTGCTTGTTTTCCCCTGTGGTGCCTTAACTGTCCTGTAAGTAGTAGAGTGAATCTTGCCAAAGAACTTGTCGTATTTTGACGTTTAATATTAAATCAAACTTTTGCTCATACTGAGACAGTGTAGAAATTATCCAGAGTAGAAATCCATTTTGGATTTAGGTAAAATGTACCTCTTTGAATTAAGTCTGTAGCTTACAAACATAGCTGTTTGGTCTGACTGCCTGTTCTCGCAAAAAAACACCTGTGTTCCAAGAAACTGCTTCAGCCGAAAGACAGAGATAAGAGGAGGGCCCCTTGAACTTTGAAACAGATGGAGAAGCTGCAGGAGACAGGGCAGGGTGACCCAGGAGTTCTTTCTGTACTTTCTAATAAAAAAAACTAGCTGCAAGAGTAACGAGCTGCAAGTGTAACTAGCTGCAAGTATAACGTGAAATCAGTAAAATTAATATGTATGAACCTATTGTGAAATTCTGTGCATATGGATTAGTAAGGAAGATAAAAAAGGATTGGGAATTCTTAGGGGTACGCATGTCTTTTAAGGGGAGTGATCCCCACATGCATCCAGCGCTGTAAAAAACATACTGGCTTTACAACTTTTACAAAGTTGTGGAGTTTTTTTCTTTCCACAAATCAATACCCAGTGATTTTTTAAGCGATCTCAAACACTTGTTCATAATAATCCACCAGCAACCCCAAGTCCTTCTCAGCAGGGCTGCTCTCAATCCATTCATGCCTCAGCCTGTATTGATCCTGGGGATTGCCCCAACCCAGATGCATCACCTTGTACTTGATTTTCTTAAACCTGATGAGGTTCCCATGGGCCTACTTCTCAAGCTTGTCCAGGTCCCTCTGGATGGCATCCTGTCCTTCAGGTGTGTCAGTTGTACCATTCAGCTTTGTGTCATCTGCAAACTTGCTGAGAGTGCATTCAATTCTACTATGTCATTGACAGAGACATTGAATAGCACTAGTCCCAATGTGGACCCCTGAGGGAAACCACTTGTCACTGATGTCCATCAGTGTAACGAAACAGAGAGACACAGACAACCCCCCCCCCCCCCCCACCCGA
>JAGGNK010010015.1:0-14137 GCA_017590115.1 Montifringilla adamsi | reverse complement strand
CCCCCCCCCCCCCCCCCGGAAGGTGCAAAAGAGAATCTTTATAGCAAAAAACAGGCCTTTTTAAGTAGTTAGGCCTTTATGAGTTACATACCTTTAAAATACAACAAATATAATCCAACCAACCACCATACACCATTATGTGAACATGTAATGGTTATATAATTTCTTTTTCTACTTCTCATTCAGCTGAGTCATTCCCATAGTCCTTTTCTACTTAGCAAAAGTAACAGGAGTGAGCCATGATTTTTACAAGGCCTTAATTTTGTAAGGTTCTACCTATCTGCAACATCTCCCTCTTTCTTCGTTTTTTCTGCAAAGGGTTCATGTACTCTAATGCCAAAACAGTCTGCAACTGTAAAGCCATTATCTTATTAAGACTATTACTGGTCATCTGCTGGACACAGGATAAGATACATGGAATACAGATCACAGTCAATAGAAACCCATCAAAAACAACCATGCCACTGACAGAGACCTGCAGCATAGGAGAACAAAAAGATGGCGTCCAATGTCCACAGGGAGTGGAAGTAAATGGCTACTGTTCCAAAGCTCATATGGCTGGAGTTCAAGGGCTGTGCTGTTTAGGCAGAAGGAAGTCCGTTAGCTGGAAATGCTGACTTTGACATTACTGAATGTCTTTCTGGAAGCACGGAACAGGCAACAACCGAAGAAGGTCAGCTGGAACACAATAATGTGATGGTGAGTGCAGTGGGACACAAGGCAGTTGGCAGGCTGCCTCCATCTCTTACGATGAACATGAAGGCACCATTAAAGTAAGACAATACATGTAATAAAACAATAAACTCACACCAAGTAAAAATAAGCAGGGTAATACACGTATTCAGTAGCACACGAGAGAAAGGATAGTGATTTAAAATGATATATGATCAATTGCCTAAATACTGTACCATCACCCAGAGTCTGCAATAGCTGGCAAGCCCTGTTTCACAGTGAGGACCTGGAGAACCATTCCTGGACAAGGTTTCCAAGTTTACCTTGAAAGGGGGTCCAGCTTTTATAAGCCCAAATCAGCAAGCAAAGTGACCTGATTACATTTTTAGTGCAGAAACACCTGGGTCTGCTGACTTACTTCAGACCAGCTAGGGCCAGGGCTTGGTGAGAGCCAAGGCCTTAACTGGACGGGTTTCTCTAACATATCCTATAAAAAAGCCTCTATTGATAGCAGTTGGGAAAGTTTCTTAAAATTATATATGTCTTGCAGATAGCTACACAACAGTATGTGAAAGTTTGTAAAGCAGCTGGCTTGGTCCTTTATCTTTAGCTAAGTAGTCAATGGTACCATGAACAAACTGCAAACAACCAAAAGGAATGCATATGTGTAACATCAAATAATATGGATAATGCTCATTATAAAAGGTCAGTGAAATCACACTATGGCATTAACAACATATTCAGAATCATTATTACAGCAACAGTAACTGTTCTAAAAAATCGAGATTATATTTCTCCACACATCTATGCATATATAACAATAAAGCAAAATAAAAGAAAGAAAGAAAGCACTAAACAGCTTACAATTAATAATCTCCATAATTTGGAATTGTTACTCATTCTTCTGTGCTGCCTATGGAAGATAAAGCAGCAAAGATTGTTATGAATAACCATGTTGACCAGTGTAGAGCATCTATTCCCATGGACTCTTCGATGAAATTAAGGATCTAATAAACCACATCTTCACATATCTTTACACAACCTATTATCTTATATTCTTAAACAGATGCTTACCAATTCCCCATCATAATTGCTTCAGTTGATTCCATCTTATCTCTAACAAAAGAACTGTATCTTTCAATTTAAATGAGCATATTTCAACAGAAACTTAACTGCAGTCAGACCTAACGTCACCTAAACATGACAGAAAGTAAACCTAACAGAACCTAAAATTAACATCACTGAAACTGAACAAAAAGTAATCTTAATCCAACTTAACAGAACTTAAAATAATAGAACTTAAACTGAACAACACTTAAACTTAACTTCGCTTAAACTTAACAACACTTAAACTGGACAGAAATTAAACTTAACAGAACTTAACCTTAACAGAACTTCAAATTAACAGAACCTAAACCTAACATCACTTAAACTTAGCAGAACTTAACCTTAACATCGCTTAAACTTTGCAGTATTAATTCAGTCCAATCAGACCTCCAAATCAAAATTCCTGAAAAGTCAGTATACATCCCACATGGCAAGTTTTACCAAGCATGCAATATATCAGTATTTCTGTCGAAGAATTTGTACCTTGCCAAACAGCCTCAAAGCAAGGAATTACTTAATGCTACCGGCATGCAGAAAGACACTGCATTCACACAGCTAGCCTTGAATCTCTCCAATAAACAGTCATGTCAAAATGCACAGCTCACTGAAAAGACAAGGTTTGTTTTAACAGAGTTCTGGGTAATGATGTCATAAATATTGTGAGGATAGCCCATCTACGTTCTGGGGTTTGAGTACACAGCATCACCTGTTAACTGAACAACAAACTCTCCTGTACCAATCTCTGCAGTTTTCTGACTATAGAGTATCCTAAGTCTTTGTAAGCGGATGGACACACAGTAATAACTGACAGATCTCTGTGTTTCAATGCATCGTCTTGGCTGTAGCATCAGCATTCTGTGTAGGATAAAAATCTGCCATGTGCCCCTGATTTATGGTGCTGGGGTTGGAAGGGTAGGCTGAGCCAGGAAGGCTATCAAAGGCCAACATCTCGGAGTCAGCCCATATGCTGCGAGCAGGGGCTGGGGGCTCCAGGGCCCAGAGGGACCCAGGGGGCCAACAGGCTGGAGGCCAACAGTGGCCGTGGGGCCAGGAAGGACCGGGGGAGTAGCCACGGGGGGCTGGCAAAGGAGCCACTGGGGGGAAGCTGGCAGCCAAGAAGCCACTTGTGTGAGAGGCACCCTGCAGAGCGGCCACGGGGGGAGGGGGGGCGGGGGCGGCCTGCTCCAGGGAAGCATCCAGCTCTGGGGGAAGCAACCTGCTCAGAGGGGGTCCATTACTATAAATTGAGGATCGATCCATTCCCTGGATCCATGTCCAGGTTCTTTATCAGTAGCCCTTCCATCACTCCCTGCTGCAGCTACGCACAGGAGTTTTTGACATCAAAGCTTGTCTCATTTAGGAAACAGTTACAGGGTTCTTTAACCCATAATAAAAGTTGCTCCAATGTGGAGAATGTACTGCTATATCTTTAGTTTTTAATCTCCCCTTGCTTCTCAGAATAACTTAATTTGTGAACAACAATACGTGAAAACTGCATCTAATGTCACCAAGCAGGAGATGCAATTTGAATAAGACCATAGGATGCCTCAGAAGAATAAAGACTGTGGAAGCACATTGATCCTTTTGATTCATGTTATGCTGCAAACTTCTATCAAACATGCCATGACAGGCAGCAGTGTTAACTTTATCCTCATCCTGGCACTTCTTCTTTACAGAATGGAAAAGAAACTATTTTTAAATTTAATTTTATATTTTATTTTAATTTTTGTGTTTAGTTTATTTTATTTTATCTTGTTTTGCAGCACCTAGATAAAGCAAATAATATGTGTCTTGCAAGCCTTTTGAATTAAGGTTTCCTAGGAAGAGAAATTGCAGTGTGCGGAAAATCATGCTGTGAAAGGCCATTGTCCACAAAGGAGACAGAGGAGTCCTGTAAGAATCAACTTTATTGAAATAAAGGGAGAAAATCCACTGGGCCGTACTCCTGTGGGATGTCTCTCTAGTTTTTGGAGGATACAGGCTTCTTTTATCCCAAACCCCCAACATCGTGTTGCCCTCTTCCCCATTGGCTGAGGTACTAGGAAATTACAGACTTCCTGAACCACCTACTACATATTCCCCCTTTAACATGTATTCTCCCCTCATCATGCATTATATTGACAAGTGATGGTCATGCATATGAGATGGAACACCCGACAGACCTCAGTTATTCATCAGCAAAACAGCCTCATTTATTTTTCAGAGCTTACTTTTATAGGCAATTCAAAACTCCCAGCTCTAAACAGTCATTGGTCTAATCTCCACGTCCCCTAGACTCTGAACCAGACAAATGCTTGTTCTTTAGGAGAGTTGTTATTAGTTGAAACCTCTGTCAGTCAGTACAGAGGCTGGTTTGTGGAACTGGGCTGGGTTTCTTATTTATAACCGGATTAATATTCAGTACAAATCAGCTTGTACTGAAACATCTCACCCTTTTGTCTTTACTAAAATTGTAACTTGCTCTTTGTCATATATTTGCAAGGGTCTCTTACAAACAGGGTGACAGAAAACAGCATGGTTTTATTAGCATGAATTATATATCAGTGAAGCTGCAGCATTTAGGTTCCGAGTCTGTTAGATAAGAATTCAGGTTAGCATGTTACAGGTTTAATGTTTAGGCTATAAGTCATAACTTATCTTTAGGAACAACTAACCACTTAACTCTTAAAACTGTTAAAGAAAAGTATAGCTACTAGAAGAAACAATTTGTAAACAGAAAAACAGTTTGTAAACATGAAAAAATTGTAAACAAAGTTGTAAGCTATATCTTAACTCTAAACTGAAATTAAATCTTTGAAACATTCAACTTTAGAACTGTGAGAAAAACAAACTTAACAGATAAAGCAATTTCTAAACAAATAGAGTTTTTATATGAAGTGTTATTTCAATAGTCCCAGATTTCTATGAGGTAGTTATTAATTGTTCTGGTTACACAGTTCTGTAATATGTGTTGAAGGGACATCGTGCTGATGCTGTCTGTGGTTCTGAGCAGGACACAGGGCAGGTCGGACACATCTGGCAGGTATCCAATGTGTCCCCATGTCTGTTGAAACACACGCATATCCCCATCCCCAAGTAATGAGATCCCAGGGACGTCCCCCAATGCATTGGTAAGGAGGTCTTTCACCATTACCTTGGGTTTAGGTATCTGGACATCATTAGACAATTGTAGTGATAAGAAATGATTCAGAATAACTGTGTTCTAGGACTTTTTCAATACTGCTAGATTATTTAGCGTGTATATGGCTTTAGCTATTCTACCCTGTGGAGTCTCGCCACATATACTTCCCTTTTGTTTATTATGTATACCGTTTAAGTACCATGTGCTCTTTCCACTATTGCCTGTCCTGTTGCTAAATAGGGAATACCGGTTTGGTGTGGCACACCACAGAGCTGTAGAAGTTGTCTAGTTTTCTGTGAGGTGTATGCAGGGCCATTGTCAGTTTTGATGGTGTGAAGGATGCCCAAAGCTGCAAAAGCTGATCGCCAGCGTGCGATGGCATCCAGACCTTTTTCTCTTGTGTGCACTGTTGCCCACATTGCCAATGAAAAGTTATCAATTGAGACATGCACATATTTTAAATGGCCAAATTCAGGGATGTGTGTGACATCAGTTTGCCAGATTTGCAAAGCACACAGTCAACAAGGGTTTGCCCCCATCTGCAGTGGTGCAGCATAGCCTTGGCAGTTGGCACAGGTGCAAATATTGCAAGCCTCTGTGTTTGACAGCTGGAATTGCTGCTGTAAGGCTCGAGTGCCTTGGTGGAAAAAATCATGTGATGCCTTTGTTTCTGCCAGTGCATATCTGCTCTGACATTGCCCTCTGTGATAAAGCCTGGAAAATTTGTGTGACTCCTGATGTGTAGGATGTAATATGGGCAAATTCTGGATTGGATGGTGAGGCATAGAGTTTTGAGTAAATTAAATAGTTGTGCATTATTAATTTCCTTTAGTAGCGTTCGGCCTAATCTTTGTGTGATGTCAGCCACATATGTAGAATCAGTTACAGCATTGACAGGAGTGCTGGGAAAACGTTGGAAAGCCATAGCTACAGCACGTGTAGCTCTAATTGAAGTGATCCATTCTCATACGCCTCCAATGTTTGCCACTCACCTTCCTCTTTCCATGTCATAATGGCCTTTCCGATTTTTCCAGAACCGTCAGTAAACACTGTAACACCTTTTAAGGGTGTTTGTCTGTTCAGGGGTTTTAGAGATAGTGTGGTTTCACAGCTTAACTTTAGCAATCTGTGGCTTGGTAAGTGGTAAGTGATTTGTCCAGTAAAATTTTGCAAAGCACATTGCAAAGCTGTACAGTTAGCAAGACACCATTCAAACTGCTTGTGTTGTAGGAATAATAATTTGTGAAAGATCTTTGGCATTCAATTGCAGACACCTGTGACAACATTTGATGATTAACAGTGCCGTTAGCTCAGAGATGGTAGGTGCCATCTTTTTTGGTTGGTGAGGTAAGAATACCCACTCTGGAATGTGCAAAGGGTCAAGCCAGTGTGTGTTCCACTGCCCAATAATACCAGTAATATGAGAATTAACAATGAAAATGAATACAGTGATACACACCTCTGGACATATCCAGTGGGCCTATCTGTTTGTAATAGCTTGCTCTACTGTTTCGAGAGCAGCTTTTGCCACTGGGGTTAATTTTCTGGGGGAAGTCAAGTCAGGATTCCCTCTCAGGAGGTTGAATAAGGGTGCTAATTGTGAATTGGTTATCCCTAGGTATGATCTGACCCAGTTGATAGTACCTAAAAGTTTCTATGCATCATTTAAAGTTTCAATTTTGGTCAAAAATTGAATTGCTTGTAGCTGTATTGTTTGGTTCATTATTTTCAGTCCCAAATATTTCCAGGGAGCTTGCTTTTGCACCTTCTCTGGCACTACCTGCAGCCCAAATGATTTTAATGCTTGCAGCAGGTTTGGCAGAATCTGCAAAAGTTCCTTTTTTGTTTGGGTTACAATCAAAATGTCATCCATGTAGTGATAACAGTATGCCCCTGGAAACTGTTCTCTCACAGATGAGAGTGCCTGTGCAACGTACCATTGACAGATTGTGGGACTGTTTCACATCCCTTGCGGAAGAACACACCATTGATAATGCTGCACTGGTGCAATGTGTCTGTCCGAAATTTCCCTCATTTTTGCCTCCCAATCATCTTGAAAAGGACAGAAACTGGGACCACCAGGGCAAGAAAGAAAGATCCTGTTCTGGAATGCGGATCTGGCTTGTCCACCAAGCCAAACCATTGTTCACAGGTGTGTTTGGTCACCTCATGGAACGCTGCACTCGATGAAAAGGAAAGGGACACTGTGCCCTCCTTCACCTGCGCCACTTCGCAACCCTGGTTCTGGAATTTCCCCACCTCTTTACTTGGCTGGACTTTCTCTCTGGAATGACCTTTTGGTGGTCCCCATGGAAAAAGACCCTCCATTTAACATACAACCACCGTGACAGATGGACTGAGATGGGAGAAGCCTCTCCCTCAAAGACTGAGACATGAGACCCCTGTATGGAAAAGCTTCCCCTTCCTCCCCAAGGACTGAGACTGAAACTCCTAACACGGGGGGAGGAGTATGGGGGAGGCAAGCTGACCAAAGTGAGATGTTTGCTTGTAGGTGTGACCATTGGTCCAAGAAGACAATGGTTCTCGCCTACTGCTGATGGACTTTTTGTACCCTTTTTCAATAGACTATTCTTTATTACATTTGATTCGTTTTTGAAACGTGTCCCCTTCCCCCAACCAAAAAAGACTATAATAGAGGTTAGAGCTGACCAGTATCTCTGAGATCTCCCCTGACGTGAATATGACAGGCTTCGTTGACTGGACTTTGAAGGACTACATCGTTCCACATCTGGTAGCTATACACCTCCTTTTTTTCCCCCTCTTTTCTCCTTATTCTTTCCCTTTTTCCTCTCTTCCCTCTCCCTAACGCATTTTACTGTAGTCATTTCAATAAAGGTACATTTGTTTTTTATTATCACTGCAATTTATCACTGCAATCCCCTTGTTGGTTTTTTGCACCCTGAGATGAGTAAAATGAACCATCACGAATCTCGCTCGCAAGGACGGATCCTGATACAGTGTTATTAATGGAAGGCACTGTAAAAGCAAACTTTGGGGTATCATCTGGGTGCAGTGGAATAGTGAAAAAACAATCCTTCAGGTCCACTATCAGGATGTCCCAGAAGGCAGGTATCATTGTGGGAGAAGGCATAGCAGCTTGCAAGGCCCCTATGCCCTCCATGACTGATCTTTCTTAGGTCATGGAGCAGCCTCCATTTACCAGATTTTTTTTTACAACAAATACAGGGGTGTTCCAAGGACTCATAGATGGCTCTATGTGTCCTTGAGCTAGTTGTTCTTGTACTAATGATTTTAGGGCATCTAGCTTTTCTTTCTTGTGGGCCCACTGCGGTACCCACACAGGCTGAGCTGTAAGCCATTACAGAGCTGGTGTGGGCCACCTTATGCCCTTTAACACAGTGGCCCCTGTTAAAAATCTGTCCCTACCCAAACTCCCCGCACAGATAAAACATCCCTCCCTCACAGGTTAAGAGGTGCAGCAGTGATGTATGGCCATATGTAGCTGTTTGGCCCTCAGGATTTTTGATTAGCACAGGATTGCTGCTCAAGCAGCTCTGTGTGGTCCCTCTGAGGCCAGCAACAGCAGATCCCGCAGATGTAGTAGGCCATGATGAAGGCCATATGTTGGCAGAGATGATGGTGACATGTGCCCCGGTGTCAATCATCCCACTGACCTTTATCTGCGAAGACTGTGCCTTAGGCATCGCAACAGTACAATCCATGTTAGGTCTTTCATCTCCCACGACCTGAGTCCAGTTCGCCTGGGACTGTGCTGTTGATCCGAAGCCTAGGTCTCCTCGCTCCCTAGAATCTGCTTTGGGGACAGAAGACTTAAAAGGAATAAGTTGTGCGGTTCTGGTTTTAGCAGGGATAGTTACAGGCGGAGCAGGGATTGATACCATGGCTTGCATTTGTCCTGTAAAATCAGTGTCTATGACACTGGGGTGCACATCAATGCCTTATAGCATGGCACTGGATCTCCCTATAAGGAGAGCACTCTGTCCTTTCCCTATGGGGCGCTGGGCCTCAAGAGGGACTTCATGTACCTGTAACGAGTTTATGGTTATTAGGATTGAGGTGGATACATCCATTCTAGTTGTTCCTCTTGTCCTGGCTGTGAGTTGATCACACAGGCTTGTACTGGAGGGTGGGAAAATGCTTGTGTCATCACGCGTTTCCCTGTCACGCTTGGTCACCTGTTTCCATGGTCCTTGAGAGATTGACCATTAACATGAAATTTGGACCAGCATTCTTTTGTTGCATGTCCTAATCTCCCACATCAGTTACAGTTTGCATTCATACCCAGTAAGAGCCTGAATGAGAGACGCAGGACTCCAGGCAGCTCTTCAAAATGCAGTTTATTGTATCCAAGATGTTACAGCAGTCCAGGGTTGTGGGTGACAGAACCTGTGCCTACAGCTGTCAGCTCTAGCTGCAGACAAGCCTGAAGACCCTTTATTTTTGGTTACAATGCATTATATACTTTGCTGAGCATCTTAATACATAAGAACCAATCTATACCTTTACTTTTACCTATAGCCTATCATTACTATAATTACCATATTCATGTTACTATTCTCCAATCACAAAAAGTTAGTATGTGTCGGGGTACCTGTTGCCTATTCCTCAACTTCTGGGTCTCAGGCTGGGCCCTCCCAGGGGGCTCCCCTGTTGGGGGAGACCCTCCTGGAGCAGTTTTGTGTCAGGAAAGAGAGATGCACTGGATTTTTTCGGTCTTCAGGTTCTTCTTTATTATTATCTTATTTAAAGTTCTTCATGCTGTCCACACCAGGCTCAGTGCACTAGAAAAGCACCACAAAAATGGCTAACAATCTCTTGTTACAAGGTCTTTTAAGACTAAACTATCCAATTAAGAACTGACACCTAGATTATTTCCCCTTTTAACCCAATAAGTGATCCCTAAAAGCCCGCAATGCGGATTTTTCCACCCAATTACAAAATGCCACCCAAACTCAAAGAGAAGGAAGAAGAAGCATGAAGAAGAAACCCAGGATGACACCCTGTGCCCTCTATCTTGCTTCCACCTACAACATAGTAAAAATCCCAAAACCTAAATTTCTCACCTAAGTGATACACCTACACTACTCTCTATAATCTACTTCACACTTTAGTGGATTCCAGTCTATCTTGAAGTTTAGGAAACTTTCTCCATGAATGAGGGTCAAAGTCAGTGTTCCCCTGGGGGTCAGGGCACCCCAGAGCAGACAGAGAAATATTCCCAGTGCCCTAGGTTTCCACAGTATGTTACAGTTTAAGCTAGAAGTTGTTTTTGTTTTCTTGCAGTGGAGAATTCTGAGACCTTTTTTCTACTTGCGACATTGGCAGTCTTATTTGCCTGTGGTATCTTTCGGCTTGGTAAAAACATCTTTTTGTTTGTGGTCAGCTTATCCTTTGCTCTAAGTCACAAAACCTCTTTCCATCTCGACATAACCTTTGCCTTAGTTGTCCAGCAAGACTGGTTCAGCAATTCTTTTCTTCTATATCAAAACTTGCATTCATTTCTATTTCTTCTTCAGATTCTACATTCAAAAATCTCTCTGCCAAGCATACATACCTGTGAGACTTTCTTGTCAAACTTTCATCCTTCCCAATAATACCCCTCTGTCTTTGAAATGTCCCCTGTGGTATGGACTGGTGTGGACAGTTTGCTTCCACATGGCCTTGTCCACTATTTGTAGCACTGGGGAATTTTTTTTAACAGCATCTGTAATAGTACTAGCTAACATATCCAGTCCCAACCTTAGCACATGCATTTATCATATCCTCTAGGGAGGGATTCCCTTTAGGTAAGGCATCTATAATCTTTCTACAGTCTACATTTGCATTATCTTGTGTTAGCTGCAGTATTAATTGGCTCCTTGCTTTGCTGTTAGATATTTGGTTTTCCATAGCATCTTGCAAACTTTCTATGAGCTGCATATATAATTTGTCCGGTTTTTGCCTTATACTTGAATAACTTTGGGTAGGTACAGACATATTTGTGATTTTTTTTTAGAGCTTGCATTGCTGAATCCTTTGCTTGGGCTAGAATAAAGGGGTTCAAATGTGCTTGGGTTTGTGGGTCTTCAATGGGGAGCAGACCGATAAGTTGAGAGATCCCTGCCCCAAAACATGGGTCCTGCTGTGTGACGTTGTGCCCCGGTCACGGGAGGCAATCAGGACAAGCCCCAGGAGGGGCCATGCCCTATCTCTGCCACCGGCAGGGTCACGGTTCGGCCACTCGCTGAGGTCCTAAACCACCAGAGGCAGCCAATAAACGTGGACCTAACATCTAAGAATAGAGGCGAAGGAAAAAGGAAGGGCTCTGTGCTTGCTTCTTTGAGCTGCCTTTATTTCTTTCCCACGCAGAAACAGTGCTGGGGCGGTGCCGCTTGGAACTGGCAGCATGGATTCTTTCTCGCCATGGCAGAAAAGGAGACAGATGATGCAACACTCGCAAGCAGCAGTGGCGGCAGAAGCAGTGGTGTCATGAGCAGCTGCACAGGCGATCCCCACTGCAGCAGGAGCTGCGGGGGCAGCAGCTGCGAACTTTCCCCCACAGCAAGAGCCGTGGCTGAGCGGGGGGTGGCAAAGCCCTCCCCCACGGCAGGGGCGAAGCAGCTCTGGCAGCGGTGGGGCATGGGGGAGACAGTTGGTGCTGCACCACATGGGCGTCCTCCTTTCTTGTGGCGGAGAGCAGTGCTGGCTGCAGAGAGCTGTACAGCACAGGTGCAGGCAGGACATGAGTACCGGCGGGGTGCAGGAGACGGCAGGGTGTGGTTGCCACACAGCTCAAAGAGGGGGCAGCGGCAGAGAGCGGGAAAAAGAGGAAAACAGTGGCTTTTATGGGGGAGGGGGGGGGGGGGGGGAAACCCGGGAAGGGACCCTGAAGCGGGAAATACACAAACCAATGACAGAAAGCAAAATTCATAACTGACAGGGAATTCTCTAGACAAAGGGCAGAATAGACAGGGAAAAATCTGGAATTATTAACTGCCACGGCTAGACAGGAGGTAAACAACTTCAGACATAGACTAAATACCTTCAAACTGCCACAGGCAGGGAGAAACGGAACATATTCAAACCCACTGCAACAGGAGAGACTAAACATCTTCAAAACCTCCACTGCCACAGCTGTGAAGCTCTTGAGTTTTTTAGTCCCTGATCTTCTGCATGAAATTTCAAGCTCGATGCAAACATCATATATTGCACTGGAGTACAGAGCAATTTTGCAATCTGCTTCATATCATAAGGGGTTAATCCACTAGCACTTATAAATCAAAGCCTATTTGCAACAGCAGGCGACCCTAGCCCATGTTTAGCAACTAGTTGGCATAGCTCTGAAAGGATTTGCCAGTTAAAGGGTACGTATTTGTCAGGGGTTGTCCCATTACCTCGCATGACTGGGAATGCTGCAATTGTTCC
This sequence comes from Montifringilla adamsi, assembly GCA_017590115.1. Lineage (NCBI taxonomy): Eukaryota > Metazoa > Chordata > Aves > Passeriformes > Passeridae > Montifringilla > Montifringilla adamsi. Next base: position 1,830 of record JAGGNK010010015.1, on the reverse strand, counting down.
TGTACCCTGCTGCCAGTTCTCTAGTGATGGTGAACACACTGGTACAGAAATAAGTTCAGCCCCCTCTATATCTCCACATTCTATCGCCTTTTGTTTTACCTCCATCCAGAAGATTACTGGGTCTCAGGTGGGAATGTTTTCTGCATGGAACATTGAAGAGGCTGGAGCTGGCGTCAGCAGGGTTGCAGGGGCTTCCTCAGCTGGTTAGAACCTTGGCTGTAGATGCCATGGTGTTGCAGCAGTGGCAGGTACCGGGCTGGGGCTGGAGCTGGGAGCAGGGCTCTGCTTCGTAGTGCTGGGGTTTCCTAGTTCCGGTGTATTTCCGGGAGTGATGTAGTGGCAACATCAGGGCATTTGTAGCAACATCATCTCAGGTTCCACCCCCGTGTTGCAGTGGCAGACAGGTGTAACCAGTGGAGGCGGGGCCATGGGCGTGGTTTGTGGGCTGAGCCAACCAGCTCCAGGCAGGGGCTGTCTGAGCGTTTCCATGGTGATAAGGGGAGTGCGTGGTTCCAGCGGTGGGGGGGCAGTCTCACTTTACAATATTAATTAATAAATTGATTGTTGCTTGAATATTGGCCTAGTCAAGCTTCTTATTTATAACATCAGGAGCAGCATGAGGCTGAGTCATGGTCACAGACTGCCCCCCCAAAGTGGCTGCGTGGTAGGAGCCCCTGCATCAGCTCCCCGGGGCAGGCATGAGATAGCATCTGGGGGGTGCCGGCACCAGACACTCTGGTACCACCAGGACCCCCTGCTCCCCTCCTTCTTGCTACACCCAGAGGCCCCAGTGTACAGGGAGGCTGCGTGGGACAGCTCGCTTGGAAACGGTGCTTGACTGGGGGGTACATTTAAGGCATCTTGGTCACGTGGAATGGCATGGCTACACGCAGTGGCCATTTCGGCCTGCCATGTGTTCTGCCTGTTTGGAAAGGTGCCCATCCCCCCAATAACTTGTCCGGTGTCCATTTCTCACCACATGCTTCAGTATTTAACAGTCTTATTAAATCTAAGGTAAGTTTCCATGGCTTTTTAACTTTCATTGCATTTTCGTCACCTCTAGAGGCTGCTCAGATTATAAATCAACCAGTTTGTGCCCAAGTAATGAAGTTGTTATAGGCAAAAATCGATAAAGCCAATTTAATAATTAATAAAAATAGATTTTTATTTCACGACCAATATACAGTCTCGATAGCCACAATCAAAAGGGACAGTGCCGAGCCCGGGATCGGCACTGGGTGAACACTGATCCGACCTCTATCGCATCGGACCCCCTCTGTTAACACAGGCTTTCTGGTCCGGGCAGTTCTTATACAGTTTATTCAGCCTGAGGCAGAGCCTCTTTTCTTCTTTTCATGGCTTCACATATTCATATTGTTTCTTTTCTCTGTGTTGAGCTGAACAAAACCGTGTCCGGGAAGCGATGTATGTCAATCATCGAGTTACTGGAATCTGGCATTGAGATGTGTGCTCCTGATGGCTCTGCCTGTCTGATCGGAGATGCTTATATCGCTCGGGTGTTTCTTGGACTATCCTGGAGAAGGGCCCATCTTCGCACGGAGCTATGTCCACTCGCTTGCTAATTAGATCTTTCTCCCTGCTGCCAGCTGTGGTTCCCAATTTTGTGAAGCAATCTCCCCGGCTTGTGTGTTTGAAACCTCTAAGAATATTTCTTACAATCATAACATATTCCCTGTATATTTCACATAAGCACGAATTATTCCAAATCATATATAACAAAGTCAAAGGCAGCTTCTTTAGTTGTGTCTAATCCATGGTTCATAGTCCACATTACTAAGGCTAATAATGCTTTTTCATCATAATCTACGT
>JAGGNK010010004.1:11252-40543 GCA_017590115.1 Montifringilla adamsi | reverse complement strand
TGATAGAAAGAGCTTGGAAAACAACACTTCTAGCCCAAAAAGAAAACGGGGGAATTGTTGAGAGCTTTGTAACAAGCTGGCTCCTGGATAAGGGCCACAGCATTAGCCTTATTAACACTGCTATAAATGTGTGTGCCTATTCAATAAACTTTTGAGACTTGTTGTTCATCATCTGGTGTGCAAGTCTTCCTTCTCCATCACTTTCAAGATTCTAGAGGTGAAGAATGAGTCTTGATGTGAAAATGAAACTTTGATTTGTTTTGCTTTACAAAATTGTATAGAAACATATAATATAACGGTAATTAGAAATCAACTAAATTATACAATCAATCAATAAGACATGTGAAATCACACAATTGTCAAGCACTAAACTGTCATCCTAGGGTCTGCAACAGCTGACAAGCCTTAAAACAACAGAGAATGGAAGAAATCATGTCCGGATTCATGTTTTTCTAAGCTCTCTTTGAAAATTGGCTCAGCTGTCATATATGGTCAAATTGCCAAGTCAAAAAGACTTGAATACTTTTTTGCTGCAGAAAAACATCTGGGTTGGTTGTCAATCACTCCATACAAGTAGAGCTGGAGCTTGACCAGAGCTCGAAGTTTAGTTGGTGGGTATCACTTCACATACTTTCCAAAACAAGATATTTAAAAACAACTATGAATAAGAAACCTTAGGGTTAAAAATCATTCACACCATGAAATCATTGAATTCTTCTGAAGTCTTTGTTAGGATGAAAATTCTTCAAACACGACAAACCTCTTCTTCAGAGATCTGAATTTGGTCACAATCCGGATTGTGTGCCTAAATCTGGACAAAGAGTGATTAATTTCTACACAAAAATGAATTCATAGTTTGAACTATATTATGATTTAAAGGTTTATACAAAAACTCATAGAATGGAGAAAATGTAACTGAATGAAAGACTGATTATTTAATACAAAATTGAAACTTAAAAACTCTAAGAAGTTAACATTACAACTGAACTTTCTGCTGGAGTACTTTCATAACAATGACTGAAGAAAACCCATGAAATTAACAATCTGGATAACAACCCAAAACCCATGAGTAGTTAAGAGATAAAATGACAGGATCCTGAAGAGGCACGTGTTTTACAGATGATCACACAAAGAAACAGAGAAACACATGAAAGCCGGCTGTAAATACTACAACAATACTTCAATGATTTTTTTTTTATTACAAAAATCTGAGAATTCTAATTATAGAATCAACTTATCAACAGGAAATGTTTGAAGAGGTAAAAACAACCTTTTTAAGGTATTCATATAACATCAACAACCATCATTAGTCATCAGTATTACTTATAAAGATTAAGAATAACAAATGTTACACATTCAATATCAACAATCCCTAAAACTCTGAACTGTCGCTGTCAGGCAGCGGATACAACTTTACAGATCGTCCATACAGATCTTCCATAGAGTTCAGAGGGGAGCGGGGAGCAACTGGCTGGGCCAGAGTAGAAGGAAATGGGGGGGGCAGACGCTGGGCTCGTCTCTCTCCCAAAGACAGTTCAGCGAACTGGTGCAGGCATCATCGCTGCTGCCCAGGTGTAAGATAGAGAGGTTGAGGAGTCTGATAAGAAGACACGATGGCAGTTCGCCCAGAAGTTTTGGCAGCTTTCCCAGAAGCCTTGGCANTGCCTAAATCTGGACACAGAGTGATTAATTTCTACACAAAAATGAATTCATAGTCTGAACCATATTATGATTTAAAGGTTTATACAAAAACTTATAGAATGGAGAAAATGTAACTGAATGAAAGACTGATTACTTAATACAAAATTGAAACCCAAAAACTTTAAGAAGTTAACATTACAACTGAACTCTCTGCTGGAGTACTTTCATAACAATAACTGAAGAAAACCCATGAAATTGACAATCTGGATAACAACCCAAAACCCATGAGTAGTTAAGAGATAAAATGACAGGATTCTGCAGAGACACGTGTCTTACAGATGATCACACAAAGAAACAGAGAAACACATGAAAGCCGGCTGTAAATACTACAACAATACTTTAATGATCTTTCTTATCACAAAAATCTGAGAATTCTAATTATAGAATCAACTTATCAACAGGAAGTGTTTGAAGAGGTAAAAACAACCTTTTTAAGGCATTCATATAACATCAACAACCATCATTAGTCATCAGTATTACTTATAAAGATTAAGAATAACAAATGTTACACATTCAATATCAACAATCCCCAAAACTCTGAACTGTCGCTGTCAGGCAGCGGATACAACTTTACAGATCGTCCATACAGATCTTCCATAGAGTTCAGAGGGGAGCGGGGGGGCAACTGGCTGGGCCAGAGTAGAAGGAAACGGGGGGGCAGATGGCTGGGCTCGTCTCTCTCCCAAAGACAGTTCAGCGAACTGGTGCAGGCATCATCGCTGCTGCCCAGGTGTAAGATAGAGAGGTTGAGGAGTCTGGTAAGAAGACACGATCGCAGTTCGCCCAGAAGTTTTGGCAGCTTGTGGTTACAGCCTTGAAGACAGCTCCTTATCAGCTACTTCTTTGCTTCTTGCTCCTTCAGATAACAGGTCCACTGTTAGCTCCTTCCACAAGGGTGAATTGTGACCATGGAGTCATGATTATTTGAATTCTATTCTTAGCTTTAGGAGAGAAGTACAGCAGCTGAAGTACCTATTACTGATGTGATACTCAGGAACACAGATTTGACACATTTCATTCAAGTCCAATGACAAATAGCAATACTAAGAGGATAGGATTGGCATGGTTTCATGACGCTCTTCTTGTTTTACAACCTACTCTAATTCTGGTGAAACTTTTTAATTAGCTTCTCTCTGAAAAGGAGAAAGTCCAATTAAATTTCCCTCCCTACTGGTGCAGGTTTACCATTCCATTTGTTGAGCCTAAAATGGAATTGGAACTAGCAGGAATTACTGTGCTTTAAACATCCGATCCATTAAGACAATCTCAGTTTGATAAAAGCCTACATGCTATTGTCTAAAGAATACTCTGTTTCCCCCAAGACCAGATGCATGCAATTTAATTCAACTTTCTGTAAAAAACTCCAGTAATACAAAATACAGTAATACAAAAAAGTCACAAATAGCAGGAAGAATTATTTCACCATTTAGGGAAGAAACCTTCTCACCTTCTTTTGGAGTGAGCAAAATCTGGTAGCTGAAGTAACAAACTTGAGGACAGAAATCTCCCTACTACTGAGAAGTTGCTGACATGGGAACCACCTAAGCTCTGTGACTTTCCCCTTTACATTCATTGGTCAAGCCTAGTAGCCTAAAATATACAAGGTCAATCAAAGACAAATGCTAATCCAGTCAGAAGTCTATGAAAGGTCCAAAAATAATCAGTTCTTCTTAGACAATGGCAATGGAACCAGAGCTACCTATCTATTTACTTGCAACATATCCCTAAAACTCATTCCCTTATATTCATAACTAATGTATAGCCACCAGTACAATCAGGAAAAGATGAAACTTACTGATGTCAGCAAGGGAAGGATTTTAAAGAACTATTCCCATTAATCATCCTATGGACAGTAACTCTATCATTAAAATCGAAGCCCTTTTAGTAAGTATCACTTGTGGGAAATTCAGGACTCCTGGACAATGGACCAATATGATTAAGCAGAAGCCATTTATTGTTTACATTATGCACTTACAGATTCTAACTCTCTGCACACGCTAGTTACGCATTTTTTATTGATGCTTTTGTCTTGTCCATGCATTCTGCTTGCACTTCTCAGAAGATGTGTTTGGCTACGGTCCAGGTGCTTTGCTGCCCCTGTTATCGAGTTCTTGTGGTCTTGGAATTTGGTTTCTCAGCTTCTCCTTTCTTATTTTAGCACAGCTAATGTCTTAGTAACCTTGATGAATTCCAGAGGACCCTGAGAAAATTCTGATAAGAACAGTTACAAGCTGGATGGCTGGTGCACCCTGTAGTCTAAGTGGTTAAGATACATTGCTACAATTCCCCCTTCTTCTTGCACCAGCCAGACCATTTCCACCATATTTTTTACCAAGCAGCTCACCAATTTCATGATGCATGGAATAACACAAAGCAATATAATAATGACTACTAGTAATAACAAAGCTCCCTTTAAGATATCTTTCAACCATCCACTTCTTCCCAATCCCTCAAATAATTCATCCAAACCCCGGTCATTCGCAGTCAATTTCTTCATGTTATCTTGTAGTTGTTTGAGTTTCCTGTGAATGGATGTAGAATGGTCAGAGAGGTTCATACAACACATTCTTTCAAACTCCTCACACTCATGTCCATGTGCTAACAATAACAAATCTATAGCAACTCTATTTTGCAGTGTGTCATGTCTAATACTATCTATTTCAGTGAGCATCTGATTTAAAATAGCTGAAGTTACCTTTAGTTGTTTGACCGTCCAGCATCCCAACTTATTAAGCATAGCCAAAGCTTGAGCAGGTGCAACACCTGGAGTAAGGAATGATGCTATTATTCGTGCTGGAGTGCCCCAAAACTCTACACAATTTTCGCAATCAGGTCTTAAGCTTGTGATTGCTCTTTCAGTTCTCTTGCTATGTCCTGCCCTCGCAATAGTCTGATTCAGCATTTTGTGCATGCTAGCAGCAAACATGGTTAGTTTTCCTAAGTAACAAGGACCACCAAACGAATTACTTGGAATTGTGGGCCATGTCCTATCCCCACAAATTAAAAAGACACCTGGTGGAAACTTTCTTACAGTTGCATTTGCACCAGCACTTCCAGGATAAGTCCAATTGTGGCAATATTTGGTCACTTTCTGATACCATGGAGAATTTGGGTTAAGGATGACAAGATTATTTTTGGGTCATGGGACTAGGACATTGCTCATATTAGTTGATTTTGGGTTTTAAAAGTAGTTAAAACCCAGGCAATAATTCCCAGGTACTGATCCTAACAAATCTAATTCTTGGGGCTCTAGACCGCTTTCATTCTGTGATTGTGTTATTATACCTGCTTGGAAGCCCTTGCCGTTTGCCTTAATCCCCAACTTTTAGCATATGTCCAATTTTGTACCACCACTGGCTATGTTACACCAGCCATCCTTCGCACTTGGTTTATTTGTTTCCACCTATGGTTCTCCTCCAACTCTTACCCATTTTGCAAAACAAGTCAAGTTACTTATTGGGATACCAATTAAACATGTGCAGAAAGGATCTCCTGGCATGGTTAAGGATAAACAAAAGAAATCCACCCCAGTATCATTGGCCCAAGTAAGCCACATATTCTGTTGATGCCATCCGCACTACAGATGTTGCCACATATCACAAGGAACAGAAAGAAACCTCCAAAAACCTGCACAACTAATTTAAGACTATTCTTCTTCGTTAACATGGGCAAAGAACCCTTCCTCTATGAGATTAGGGAAAAAATCCAAACTGACTGTGCCTCTTGCTCTTTGTGCTCTTCTCCTGTTCCATCTCCTTTGGTTCTTCTCCTCCCACCTTCGCTTTGTTTGTTCCCACTGCTCAGGTCTAACTCCCCACATCCCAGGAATAAATACTCCTTTTCTGCATTCAATGGCCTTGATCTTATTCTCTTGAGCTTCCGAAGTTCATTATGAGGAAGATTCATTATGTCAGGTTTTTTTCCACTTATGGCTAGTGAAGTAATAGAAGAGATTCTTAGTTCTAGAAACTGTTATTAATCAACACAGACTGTTGCACAGCCAAAACTGTGTTAAATTTCTGAAGCCAGAGCAAGAGAACAGTGACTTGACAGAATTAGGAAGAGTTTCTTTTTCTTTCTTTTATATAGCAAAAGGGAGAGTGTGTATTAGAGTGGGGCATAGAATAGGCGATTCGGGAAGTCTGTACTGTCTGATTACCTCAGCCAATGGGGCAAAGAAGAGGGTGATGCAGGGGGAAACTTAAGATGAAAAGGGGGCTGCATCCCCCAACCACTTGAAAGACCCCATGGGAAATGGCCCATGGCCTCTCCTTTTATTCCAATAAAGTTACTGGACTCGTCTGTCTCTTTTGGGGACAAAACCTTCTGGCATCAGGGATTAATTTTCCTCAGAAAATGAACACTCATCCAGGGTCCTTCCACCATCCCATGGCAGTGAGTGGGAGCTCAAGGTGCCCCTCAGCCAGCTTTGGTGATCAGTTCCCTTTGGTGGCAGCCGGCACTGGGCAATTGGTTTAGTACCCAATAGTGTCCATTCGAGACAGAAAAGTAGTGGACTAGAGGGTCCATGAAGAGTCCACAGGGAAGGACCACTGAAAATGTCACCAATCAATGGGATTTTTGGGAAGTAAACCTGAGAGAGCACCAATAGAGGCTTGCATAGGTAAAGCCAGCAACGGGTCCTGGCAAAAGGGATGACGACCCAGAAAGATCTCCCAAGAATCCCTTGGAAGAATGTTGAGGAAGTACGCACCTTCTCCCAGAGGTAATTAAGGACAATTCATGCCCAAGGAGTGTCACTATAGGACACGAGAAAACACGATGCAGACATGCTGTTGCTCTCAAGGCAGGAAAAAAGGGAAGTTTATTTTCTGACTCCAACATTCATAGATTTCCAAAGGTGACAGTGGATTGGAGGGTGAAAGTGCCACCTCTCCAAGGACACTGGACAAACCAACAGTCCATCAATTTTCTCCTCCTCCATAAAAGAATGCAAAACAATAAGTTGTTTACAGAAAGTGTGTGAGAAAGTTTGCTACAAGAATGTAAACATCAGAAGGCTTAGAAAATCTTAAAAAATCAGTGCAACAAAGGAGCAATAAGGGGAGTTGGGAAGGGGTCTCGAAAACAGGGGACAGATGGTGTTGGTATGTTGGGAAAGGATTGGTTGAAGTGGAATGTGGAGGAATATGGTTAAGGCAAGTAGTAACAGAAGGCATTTATCATCAAAATTTGCCAGCTGATTCAGCTGCAGGTTCTTTGTATCCCCAGCTTCTAGGACAGGGAAAACAAGGAAGTCAGGATGAAGAGGTGTTTCTTTCTGGTGGGAAGTGGCAGGACCAGGCATGAAAGTGCGGGACTGTGAGCATGGGCTTGGGGCTTGTGGGGAGGTGCGGGCCCAGGCTTGGGCTATGGGGCAGCCAGGGTTCAGCTCCAGGCAGTACCTGACTCCAACAGCCTCCACCCTGGGCAGGGATGGCAGTGGCTCCTGAGCCCCATTAGGCTGCTAGACGTCCTGGCCCCCATGAAGCTGCTGGACACCCCAGCTGCCTGTGGTGCTGCCAGCTGTGCCTGCTGGGTGTGCCAGCAGGGGCCATGTTTGGACACTGTGGCAGGATGGGGACTGCCTCTAGTAAATGGCGTAGGGCAAAGAGGGTGAGCAAAAAGAGGAGGAGCAAAGAATATCTGGGAAATGCAAATAGTACATGGTAGGATTAGGATTTTCTTTTAAGGATTTGATTTGGGTCACTGGAGAAACAAATGATTTTGAGCTGTGCGAGACTGAGCACCCACAGGCAGTAGCAGGGCTGGGGGCTAAAGAAAGGGCAGAATAAAGCTCCTGGATGAACTGATTGGAAAGATACAGCAAGTGTATGTAAGAAGGGATGAGGAAAAGGTGAAGGCAAAGGTGATGGCAGTGTTCTTACTGTTGCAGAGGGATAAACCGCAGGGCCCAAGAGAACCCCCAGGACAGAAAGGATGAGTTTGGCCACAAGGACGGGGCAGAGGCATTCCCTCCTCAGTGGGGGAGAGCCCACCCAAAGAGCATCTTGGAAGGAATCAGTGTACTATCTGCAGGGACACTGAAAGCAAGATTGCCCGCAGAAACAACTGGATCCTCAGGAGGATCAAGTCCAGCGATGAATGGAGATGGATTGTTAGGGGTGTCAGGGGTTCCCGTTATACCAGGGACCCAGCACACTGGAGCCCTTGATAACATTTAGGGTGGGTCTGGAATAGGAGGAGGTGTTTTCCTGGTAGACACAGGGGCCTATCAATCCACTTTGAATTTTATCCCTTCAAGGGAAAAATTGTCAAGAAGTTCTTTAATTCTTCAGGTGGTGAGTGGAAAAGAGGTGGGGATGTGTTTCTTTCAACCACAATTATTACATGTGGGGGTTAGGTTTGAAATGCATGAATTTCTGTTTGTTCTTACTTGTAATTCTAAGTTACTGGGAAGGGATTTGCTGGTTACATGGGGAATGCAAAATAACATTGTAAAAAGTGATACAGAAACTAACCCTATTGTAAGTTTGTGTCAAATGTCTGAGAGACCCTATGCTGCGGTAAACCCAGAAGAGCGGGCAGTCCCAGGGAAATCTGGAAAATGAGCTATGGAGCCTCTCCAAACTACTTTGAAGCAACCAGTATAAGTGGTGTCTAAAAAGTAATACCCTCGTTCCAAGGCAAGGAAAGAAGGGGCTGCAGCCTATTACTGAATCCCTGTTAAAGGCAGGTCTTTTGGAGCCATGCATGTCTCCCTAGAATACTCCTGTCCTGCCAGTTAAGAAACTGCATGAATGGACACTAGAAGGAACGCAGAATTTTAAAGTGTTAGGCCCCTTTTTAAGCTCAAGGGAATTTTGAGAAAAGCAAACCTTGGGGAAAAAAAAAAAAAAAAAAGCTGATTAACTGAAGCTCATACCCTAGCCCTTCTGGACAGGGAAAAAGAAATTTAATTCTATGGGGATGTTAAACAGGACCATACTAAAATAATTTCACTATGGGAACACTGGATTACAAGGCAGCTTGTTGCCTACTTTTCTAAGATGATAAACCCAGAGGCCAGAAGGCTGGCCTCATTGTCTGCAGAATTGTGCAGCTCTGGCTTTAGTAGTAACCAAAGCCCAAAAACTGATGACAGGAGAATGTTTTATGAGACTTATGAAAGTCTCACATCAAATTTAAGTTTTGCGAAGCAAAAAAGCCTCTAAGAGGATGTCCAGGGCTTGGTTAATACAGTCTAAAACTTATTAAATAGAACAGAAAGATTTAGGATTGAGAAGTGGGGAAGGGTTTAACCCAGCCTCCTGTTAAACAAGGACTTTGAAGAGTCTTGGAGAGGGGGGCCGGGAAGAAACCCATGACTGCCTTCAAGTGACAGATCTCCAGACCTGGGCTAGGGAAAATTTAGGAGACACCCCCTGGCCTAAGGGAGAAAATGTGTCCATAAATGAGCTTTCACGGGTAGTAGAAGGGAAGCGAGTTACAGGAGACGCTACTATTAAGGGATGGGAATTAGAAGAAGGGAGGATGTTGCTGGCCACATTGTCAGCTCAGACTGCGGAGCTGTGTGTGCTTGTAAGAGCCTGTGAATTAACATTCACACTGATTCTAAGCATGCATGTGGAGTGGTACACACGTTCAGAAATCTGTGGGAGGAAAGAGGTTTATTAACCTGCATTGGAAAAAACATTAGCTCATGAGAGCTTAATTACTCCTCTCTTGCAGGTAGTGAATTTACCAAAAAGGGGGCCAATGAAGTACATTAGGGGACAACAGGCAAGGTACTCGGAGGAGGCAATAGGCAATTGGCTGGCGAATGAAGAAACTCAGAAAGGAATACTTTTGCCAGAACTCTCCAGGACCCTGCCTTTGCTCCCAGTGACTCAATCACTGCCAGCGAAACTGTCTTCCACCAGAGGAGCTGGAGATAATTAAAAAGAGTGGGGCAGAGAAAAAAAGGGAATCATTGGTTTACAAGGAATGGCAAACAATGGAGACCAGAAGCTTTGGCCATACAAGTATTAGAACAACTCCATGAAGGGAGTCATTGGAATTCTGGAGGATTGGCAGAAGCCTTCCTCAAGACGTATTTTGTGGTATTCACATGCCGTCTGAACAGAGAGAAGCTGTGAGACAAGCAGAGAAGAAGAAAAAGCAATTCTTATCTCTTGCTGTGCCTGTGTTGTAGCCAAAGTAGAATGCAATATGGAGATTGTTTACCCAAAGTGAGGATGTTTCATTCCCTTGGCCTATCAGGGCCAAGTGTGTGTGTGTCCAGACTGTCATGAGACAGTCATGAGGAGAATCAAAGATGAGTGCAGTTCTGTGCAGTTGTGAGCAAGAGTGAGTGCGAGGCAGATTCAGTTTAGACGCAATGCATATAGTATAGAATAATAAAGTAATTATTTAGCCTTCTGATAAGTTGGAGTCAGATGCATCATTTTCTCTCCCTCCAGAACGTCAGAGTCGCCCTTGATTTGTAATTGTATTTTGCTGTGGGTCTTTTTAGTCTGGCAAAAGCAGCTCTTGAAGTTTGCTTGATTTGTGCTGAAGCCAATAACAGGGTTACAAAGAAAGCTGCCAGGGGAGGGAGGCCTTGGGCTGTATGTCCCTTCTAAAGATGCCAAGTGGATTTTACTGACATGTCCCAAGTGGGAAGGCTTAAATATCTTCTGCTAATAGTATATCAGCTAACAAGGTAGCCACAAGCATTCCCGACTCCTTCAGCAGCTACAGCATTACCTATTAAGGTATTTTTTGGAACAAATTTTTCCAAGATACAGGACTGTAGAAGCAACAGACTCAGGGGAACTCATTTTACAGGAAAGATCCTTCAAGGGGTTATGGCTACTTTAGGAAAACAGTGGATCCTCCATACCCCCTGGCACCACCAGAATTTGTGTCAGGTAGAAAAAAAAATTAAGAGAGAAATAAAGAAACACCTTTTGAAGCTGGTAATAGCCACCGAGATGCCATGGATAGGGCTTTTGCCATTGGCTTTGGCAAGAATGAAGGCCAGATGCAGAAGAGAGAATCAGTTCTCTTCCTTTGAATTATTTTTTGGAATTCCTCACCCAGGTAATTCTCAACCTAGTGGGGTGTAGAGGTAAGTGATGTATATTTAAAAGAATATGTGACCAGGATACTGTCTCTTGTGAAATCACTTCAACAGGAAGCTCAGCTGGCACAGGCCCTGCCTTTGGACTTTGGCTGTTCATATCATCCAGCCAGGGGATTTAGTCCTGCTTAAGGAGTGGAAAGATGCACCACTGGTGGTAAAGTGGTGCGGAACATTCCAAGTGTTACTGACCACAGAAACAGCCATCAAGACAACTGAACACAGGTGGACCCATCACACTCTGGTCAAGGTCTCTAAGGCCCCGGAGATTTGGACATCTCAGCTGGAAAAAAAGGACAGCAGGCTCTGACAGACTCCGCAGGAGTGGTCTGGAGCAGCATCTACTGCACTGACATAGGGGCAAGCCGCGTGTACCTAGCCACAGACTGTCTGCTGAAATAGTCTGTATGGACATCCCTCCTTTAGAATCTCCACTCACTAGGGGGCTACTACTTGCTGTCATTGTTTTCTTTATCTTAGGTGGTTTCTGTGCATTCACTGACCACGGGTGGTGTGGAAGACAAGGTGAAAATTAGACTAGGTCATTAGAATACACTATTTGAATATTTTCCTGACTAATTCTACTTTTATATTGTCAGCTAAGTCTAGGCCAGGAATGGAAGAATCTGTGGGAAAGACATTTCGTGCTGTTTTTGTGAGCCAGTGAAGGCTTCCTGGAGATAAGGGAAACCCCATATCTCTCTCAAGGAACATATCAAGGCTATCACTATGGCAACATAATGGAAGAGGGAAACTTAAATGATACGGAAGTTAGCTGGCTCACAGAACGACGTGGCTCCCTGGTTACCTATTGGGAACTTTGTTCCTTTTTTATTACCAATTGGCAATGTATGTTTCTGTTAGGCAAATGTAAACATCTTGAAAAGCTATAAAAACAACATGTTGCTGTAATAAATCGCTTTCATACACCCTTCTGATGGAGTCTGGGTGCTTTGCGCTGTATTGCGCTCTATAGCGACATCTGGTGGATGCCCACCATGATTGCAACTGGACTGTAAAAAGGGAAAGAAAAAAACAAGAGAGAAAAAGTTGAAGGGTACCCTAAAAAATGAGTAAAGGCAGCAAGGACGCTGCGGAGGTCCAGACCTAATTCAGACGTCTGATTCGAGGTGAGCAATTGGGAAAAATAATGGGAAATAATTTATCAAACGAGGAAAAGACTGTTTTGTCCACATGGAAAACTTTACTGAAAAGGAAAAATGTTCAAGCTTCTGATTATGCTCTTTGTAGTTTACTGATATGGTGTAAATCACAGGACTTTGAATCTGATGCCGACACTGCTTTCAGTGTCCGGGCATGGAAAAAGGTTGGGAAAAGACTATGGGAAGTGATATCTAAAGGGGATAAGATGTTTGTCGATTTGGCTACTACCTGGAGACTGTTGTATGAGGCACTGAAGGAATGGAAAGCAGAACAAGATAGACGGGAGGAACTGGAGGAACAGGAATTAGAGCAAGAAACTGAAGCAGAGGAACAGGAGGAAGATGAGGCTGAGCCTGTCGATATATCTCCCCCTGAGGAGTCTGCTGCAGTTTCTGCGGAGGTTCCCCCAGGGTTTGCTCTCATGAGAATCAAATGGCAGGCTAAGACTGTTCCTCGGTATTTATCTCCAAAAGACTATGTTAAACCTGTGTATACTTCGCCTGCTCAGCAGTTAGTTGAACTGAGTACTAAACCAAAGTACCTTACACCTGCACAGCAATTAGCAAAAATGGAGTTACAGAAGAAGCAAAGTGAAAAACAGGCTGGGTCATCAGCACTTCTGTCTCTCTCTGGGCCATTTGCTCCCCCCTCACCCTCCCATGGGTCATCTGCTCCCCCTTCACCCTGCTGCAGATCGGCTGCCCCTCCCTTACCCATCCCTCAGGAGAATTATTGATTCTTTACCGGGAGATCCCTCGCTGTCTGATCTTGTAGTTGCTTGCTCAAAGGTTGGTTCTGTTGAGCATAAAATGGCTGCTTTGGCAAAAGCCATGAAGTCCTCATCCAGATGTTCTGCTTGTGAAGAATCAGGGCATGGGAAGACACAATGCCCTCAAACTGCTGGACGATATGTACACTCTAGGGTAATTTTGACTGGTAAAGTGCCTTGTTATCATTGTAGTAACTTTGGCCATATTGCTAAATTTTGTAAGTTAAGATCTTTTTCAGGTGGTCAACAAGTGCAGGGAAACTGGAAGAAGAACGCGAAGGGGCACGTGGAGGCACAAATACCCCGACGACAATCACGAGCCCTGCCAGCATTGCAAAGCTCTCCATTTGTGACCGATACACAGGGGCCACAAGAGGCTCGTCAGGAATTGATATACCGGTAGCTGACACAGTGACTATTTTGACAAGAGGTATATGCAAAGTGCCTCTTGATGCCTATGGTCCTATAGGCCAAGGTTTGAGTGCTTTTCTGATGGGAAGATCTAGTAGCACTATTCAAGGTATCAATGTCCATTTAGGTCTTATTTATTCTGATTATGTGGGACAAATTCAGGCTATGGTGTCTGTTAGTGAACCTCCTGCTGTTATTCAAAAAGGTACTTGTATTGCTCAACTTGTTCCTTTTATGAGTTCTGTTCCAACTGTAGTGGACCAGAGTCATGGCACTGGAGGTTTTGGATCTACAGGACCATCTCAGGTTTTTTGGACTCAAAAGGTGACAGATGAGCGTCCAGTAATACAATGTTTGGTCACTGCTAAGGGATGTCACCCAGAAACTACAACAATATCAGGTTTATTTGACACAGGAGCAGATGTAACTATAATTTCAGTTTGTTTGGCTTCCAACATGGCCCCTCACTCAATCAGCCTTTGGAGTTGTTGGGTTAGGTAGGTCAACCGTTGGTGCTTTATCTGCTATTGCAATTACTGTAACACATCCTGAAGGCCAACAAACTAACATCAGACCTTATGTTACTAATGCTCAACCTAACTTATGGGGACATGATTGCTTAACCCAATGGGGTGTTGAAATTACAACGGATTTTTAGTGGGGGCCACTGGGATGCAGAGCCTTAAACATCCGGTTGTGTCCTTGACATGGCTGACAGATAAGCCGGTCTGGATTGAGCAGTGGCCCCTGCCTACTGAAAAGCTTCTTGCACTGCAAGGCTTAGTGACAGAACAATTACGAGCTGGACATGTTGAAAAGTCATTTAGCCCATGGAATACACCTGTGTTTGTAATAAAAAAGAAATCGGGTAAATGGAGACTTTTGCACGATTTGCGGCAGATAAAAGCTGTGATTGCTGCAATGGGTGCTTTACAATCAGGTCTCCCAACACCTACAATAATTCCACAAGGATGGGAAATAATTATCATTGATTTGAAAGATTGCTTTTTTACAATTCCATTGGCTGATCAGGATAAGGAAGAATTCACCTTTACTGTGCCTTTTTTAAATCATGAGGAACCGGGCCAAAGATATCAGTGGAGCATTTTGCCTCAAGGAATGAGAAATTCTCCAAGTATTGTCAATAGTTTGTGGCACAGGCTTTATCTAAGGTCAGAGAGAAATTTAGCTATTGTTATTGCTATCATTATCTGGATGATATCTTGTTGGTGTCTGAATATAAACAACAATTATTGGCAATTATGTGCCGTGAAAAATTTAGAAGCCTTTGGTTTGGTTATCGCCCCGGAGAAAGTTCAAAGACAGATGGCTTGGAAATATTTGGGGTTGATAATCACCACTACACAAATTGTGCCTCACCTGTAACATTGGACATTGAAATTAAAACCGCTGTTGATGTACAGAAATTGGTTGGTGCAATAGGTTGGCTTAGGCCATACTTGGGGATAACTAATCATCAACTGCAACCTTTGTTTGACTTATTATCAGGGATTACTTCCTCTACCAATGAGAGACATTTGACCGCTGCAGCAAAAAAAGGCTGTAGAAGAAGTTGAATTGGCCTTGACATCTAAATTCGTTACCAGGATAGATGTTTCTGTTGGTGTGCAATTATTTATTTTGAGAGATGATGAAATACCATGCAGATTGTTGTGTCAATGGAATGATAAATGGGAAGATAAAGTGCATATTTTGGAGTGGATATTTTTGTCTTTCAGGTCCCAAAAAACAGCTCCAGGTCTGTATGAGCTTTTTGCAGACATCATTATCAAAGCTCGCAGACTCTGCCATGAAATCTTAGGCCGTGATCCTGTAACTATTGTCATACCGGTACAACAATGGTATTTTGAGTGATGTTTCCAAAACAATCATGAGCTGCAATCTGCTTTATCTTCCTTTACAGGTCAAATAGCATATCATTTACCTTCTCATCCTATTTTGAATTTCACTAAGAGGATTCCCTTTCAGGGGAAACAGCTTTGTTCTTCTGTGCCAGTGGAAGGTGCAACAGTTTTTACAGATGGTTCTGGAAGAACTGGAAAAGCTGCTGTAGCCTGGAAGAAGGATGACCGCTGGGAATAGGAAGTAATGGTTCAACAAGGGTCTCCTCAGTTAATTGAACTTTGTGTCGTACTTTTGGCCTTTACTTATTTGCTAGTTCCGTAAATATAGTTACTGATTCTATTTATGTTGCTAATTTGGTGAAACGGTTGGATCAAGCTGTGTTGTATAATGTAAAGGAGAAAACATTATTTGTTATATTGTTGAAATTGTGGACTGTAATTCGTAATCGAAAGCATTCTTATTTTATTGTGCACATTCGTAGCCATACATCGCTACCTGGATTCTTTGTTGAAGGTAACGCCTATATGGATTCCCTTGTGGCTGCCTCAGCAGTAAAAATGGTGCCTAATGTGTTACAGCAAGCTGTTCTATCTCACCAATTTTTTCATCAGGGTGCTCAGGCACTACGGCAGCAATTTAACTTATCACATAGTGAAGCAAAGTCTTCTTGCCCTGATTGTCATATGTCTCATGTTTCACAATATTATGGTACTAATCCTAGAGGCTTACTCCCTTTGCAAGAATGGTAAACAGATGTTACAAAAAAATGCCTGAATTTGGCCGTCTAAAGTATGTCCATGTTACAACTGACACCTTTTCTCATGCCATGGTTGCATCGGCATTGGCAGGTGAAACAGCTCGGGATGTTATTTGTCATTTTTGCCACGCCTTTTCCATCTTAGGTGTTCCATCACATGTAAAGACGAATAATGGCCTGGCGTATGTTTCAAAGAAATTGCAAGTGTTTTTTCATGCCTTGGGTGTTGATCATTCTACTGGTATTCCTCATGCTTTGACAGGCCAAGCAATTATTGAACAAGCTTATGGTGTGTTGAAGTGCCAGGTACAAAAACAAAAAGGGAGAATGCAGAGGGAGTTGCCTCAAGTGAGATTAGACAAAGCCTCTATGTCTTAAACTTTTTGCGTCCTTTACCTGACTTACAATTGTCTCCTATATTCTATCATTTTTCATCTTTGAATTCAAAACAGCCAAACTTTCAGAAAGGTATTAAGGTAAAAGATTTAACCGTGGGAAAGTGGACTGGCCCAGTAGAATTAGTAACATGGGGAAGAGGACATGCGTGTGTTTTAACAGAAAATGGCCCTCGTTGGATCTCTGCCCATTGTGTTAAACTTTATTGGGAGCACACAGGAAAGGACAGGATGGGTGGTTCTACAGCGGAAGCAAAATGAGTAGGTAACTGCTTTGGTTATTAGGTGGATGGAAGCATGTACCCTCAAAGTAATGTGTGGTAAAGATGGTAATTTGAGACAGAGTAAAGGGACTTATAGGCTCACGCTGAAAACCCAAAATGTAAGTTAGTGCATGTTACTTTTGCTTCTTTTCCTTGAATTCTCTTACAGAGAGGTTGGTAGTACTGAGAAATGTGTCTTGTACCATTTCTTTTTGCAGGGCACTGACGCTCCCAAAAATAAGGGAATTTGATTTACCTAAAGAAGAAGTGTTGCCTTTGCATAGGGGTTGAGTTAGTAGCTGAAGTCCACACTTTGAGCAACTAGGTTGGTTGCCCATTATGACAGCAGCAACTAGTTGCAAAGTTAAGTGGATGCTACTTGGTTCTAAGTGGTGACTAGGCAAATGACTTGGTCTCTGATTCTGTGTGGGAGAAAATTATTTGACTAGAGGTGAAGATGTCATTCTGCTACAAATGTGTCATCTGGAAATTGTGAGGTCTGTAATGGTATTTTGAAGATCTGTCTTTATGTGCCTTGTTTGTATATGGATGTTAAGATTGTGAGGGTGTGTGTTATGGAGTTAGTAGAAGTTGGTTATTTGAATGAAGAATGGATTCTCCATCTGCTTGGATTTTTGCAAGGGCCCTGCAGAAGTCCGTAGTAGTTGTATTTGCAGGTCAAATACAAAAAGGGGAAATTGTGGGAAAGATATTTTGTGCTGTTCTTGTGAGCCAGTGAAGGCTTCCTGGGGATAAGGGAAACCCCATATCTCTCTCAAGGAACACACCAAGGCTATCACTATGGCAACGTGATGGACGAGGGAAACTTAAACGATACGGAAGTTAGCTGGCTCACAGAATGTGGTTCCCTGGTTACATATTGGGAACTTTGTTTCTTTTTTATTACCAATGGGCAATGTATGTTTCTGGTAGGTAAATGTAAATATCTTGAAAAACTATAAAAGCAACATGTTGCTGTAATAAAACCCTCTCATACACCCTTCTGATGGAGTCTGGGTGCTTTGTGCTGTGTTGCTCTCTATAGCGACAAGAATCCATTTCCAGCCTTAGGAGAAGAAGCAGCCAAAGTTTTTAACCCTAAAACTATAAAAGCAACATGTTGCTGTAATAAAACCCTCTCATACACCCTTCTGATGGAGTCTGGGTGCTTTGTGCTGTGTTGCTCTCTATAGCGACAAGAATCCATTTCCAGCCTTAGGAGAAGAAGCAGCCAAAGTTTTTAACCCTAGCTATTGTTGGGTCTGCGGAAGGCCAGAAGGATCTGAAGAGTGGCTATGGGTGACTAGTTCAGTGGAATCTAAATGGTGGGTCAATACCCTAAGTGAGGTCCATAATGGGACAGGATTTGGGGACAAAGAAGGAAATCCATTGTGACTTCATTCTTCTGAGTCAGGGACTTATTGCCTAAATAGGACAGGGGGTGTCTACGTAGGAAAAGTGTTTGTGATTTGACTTTATCTTTGGGTTTAAACAACTGGGTCTGGACTCCCAATTACCCTCCTTGCAGTTGTTCCAAACATCAGGCAAACACAATCAAATGCTTGTGAAGCTCATTAATGGTAGCTGGCTGAGGTGTTCCTACCATCATTACCAAAAAGATTTTGAAGGCTGTAAAGCAATGGGGAGGGACAAGGAGTTTTTTGACCACCTATTTTTAAGCTGTCTCCAAGAAAGTTCCACAAGTAGAACACATATTGTTTGTGTTTATCTGTGCAAATGTCAACACCAGAATGGAACTTGAACCCTTTTTAGTGAGTTCTCCAAATCCAAGCAAACAGATTGCAGATGTAAATGTAGCTGGGAATCCTGCAGGGGAGCTTGGAAATAAAAACACTGTAACTCTTCTGGTGGGGTAACTACTGTTGGAGGACTGCTAAGGCCAGGAAACAAGCTGTCTTTTGACTCACCAATTGATGACAGAAGGTAGGAAGGCCCCTTTGCTAACAGAACATGGGCTTTGAAAAGACACCATTGGCATTGCAGCCAACATGAGTATCGCAGCTTACCTCCAAATTGCTCAGGGATGTTATATGGGGCATATTAGACCTACCACAAGTTCAGGGAAATCACTTAGGAATCAAAATCTATGATGATTAAATTAGCGAAAGCAATCAGTTGATGCAGCTCTGGCTGGAGGGAGCACCCCAAAATGGGGAAAAGATGAATGGCCACCAGAAAAAATGATACTGCACTATGGACCAGCCACTTGGAATCCTTATGAATTAATATGAGATGCCAGAGAACCCATTTGTAATTTGAATGGGATATTTAGGTTACAAGCTGTCTTTGAAATAATAACTAACCAGACAGCTACGGATCTTGACCTTCTTGATGACCAATCTACTCAAATGAGGAATGCAATATTTCAGCATTGGATGGTATAAGATTATCTATTAGCAGAAGGAGGAGGAGTTTGTGGAAAATTAAATTCTTCAAACTGCTGTTTGCAAAGACATGGCAACAGAAAAGTGGTCAAACAAAGGAAATCAAGTTAGCTCGTGTACCAGTCCAAAGGTGGAAAGGATGGGAATGGGACATGTTGTCATGGATACCTGGCAATCTATGGGTTAAACGAATACTATTTCTCCTGTGCTATAGCAACTCTAATCTTGACACCTTGCTGAGTGCAATTCTTTCAGCAGGTGATCAAGGGGATACATGTAGTAGCCACGCCTACTGATGCAGAAATGACTACAAAAGGGTAGAAAATGATGCCACTGCAAATAATTGCAAAACCAAAGAAGACCCAGGAAGAAAAACTTAAATCAATGGTAATTAATATCTGTAAAGAAAATTATGGAGAAAATAAAAAGAGGTGAGAGTAAAAGGAGTAAGATGAAAGATGTCAGCAAACTAACAGTGGTTTTAAGGCTCTTGTATTTATGGGAGGGTGAAACCTCTGTGTTAAACCCTCTGGGATCATCACTTGGGCTTCCTGTGTTTCTCAAGCTCTCAAAGTAAAATTGACCCACCAAACTCATATTTGTCTCAATTCTAATCCCTGCATCATCCTTCAGGTGTATTTTCTTACAGTGAAATAGAATGAGTAGAAAATGCTTTAGGAAATGCTTTGCAGCCCCTTCTTTGCCAAAGGCCCGATCTGCTTTAATTAGGAATGTTCTTCAAGCACGTTTGGATGAAGCCAGTGAGAATCACATTACAGAAGGACCATCAATGGTCCGATAAAGACATAGCACTTTCAAACAGGCTACTGGGACTTAGAAAGATATTCGAATTCTGTTGACATGCAGTTCCAGCAGTGGAAAATTAAATGCTGTTAGACATGCCTGCTTCCCAAATTGGTTTTGCCTGGATCCACCTGCCCTGCAGCACAGCCTTCTCCCTTTCTCCTTACTGCCCTCTGCTCAGGATCAACCCAAACCTGGGGTATTCAAATTCCTGTAAGACACAGTGCAGCTGATGGGCAGCAAATGCAGTCTTCCCCAAGTGGCTGCCGATGACCCAGCTTGCAGAGAAGACTTCAGGGAGGAGATGGCAGTTTCCTCAGTGGCTTTTCATGTCCTCTCTTTGCCATGCAGACGATGGTATGCATCCCTACGACTCTGTTTTGGCAGTCAGTCCTGAGGCAGGGCTGTGGTGAGGACAGGGTGAGCTCTCTCCTCCTTGCTCTGACACCTGGGCTGGCAGCGATGACATGGTGACCTCGTCGAGCTGATGCTGCCTGTGCCATCACCAGCTTGAGTTGGTCTGGGCAGCACCATGGGGAGATCTTGATCTGCTCGTGGGCTCAGTGATGACCCTGAGACTGTCTGAGCTGGTTGGAACATGGTGCTAAGGATACCAGGTTTGTGGGTTTGATCCTGTGTGGGCCATTTGATGATCCCTGTGAGTCCCTTCCAACTCAGGATATTCTGTAATTCTGTGATGGGATACTTCGTACACAGCAGGAAGCTTTGGCTAAGAAGTCAGTGCTACCAAGGCCTGGGGGTACAGGTTCCTGCTGACAGATACCCAGGGTAAGCCTCTCTCTCAAACAGGATTAGCACACAGACATTTGTTTTCCTGGCCTATTGCGGTGTGATGTCATGGTTTGCCTCAGTTACCCTGGGGCCCTCCCCTGAAGTTTCCTTCCCCAGGTGTGTCAATCACCTCTCCTTTCCCCCACCCAGACCTCTGCAGAATACTGTCTATCAACCCAGGAATTCCAGAGGACCGTCGAGTGATTGGGCAGATTCAAAAGATGGCCCCACCCTTGGGGAGGCATTGGAGCATCCAAGTGTCTTTTTCCCTTGAGACCTCCTCCCCCGTACTTGGATTGGTGGTCCCTGTATTCCTTCTCCTCCCCCTCTCCCCCAGGCAAGCACAACACACGGTCTGAAAGTTCTGTTGGAGCTGTTGCTAGATTCAGGGGCCTGCGGACCAGAATAAAATCCCTGGATTAAAACCCTCCATCAGAACAGACTCCTTCCTTCACCATCGCCTTAAAGCTTCTCCAGCACAGGGAAGCCTGGGGAGTGACCCTCTATGAGAGGAAGCTCATCCCGCCTTCACCGGAGCTCCAGCATGCCTGGACTTGTCTCTACATGCTCAGCTACAACTCACAGCTAGCCAAAGATGTCTCGGGTGAAACACCACAGTTGCCGCTATTTGGTTCAGCAGCAGGGCCAGACAAGCTAAGGCACATCCCATTCAGCAATATTGGTAAATTCCAATACTGGCCCAATTCAAAACCCCAGTGATGGGGGGTTAACAGTTGTCAGAGAGCTTCAGTCACCGCCAAAAATCCACCTCCCTTCAGATCTCACTTTGTACCATCTCCCATTATGGTTAAATGCAAAACATCACAAATAAAAATCTCTCCTTGCTTCTCTGCAGTCATTTGTCCTGCAGGAGACAGAGAGGAGGAACCCTCTGACCTTAAGAAGTTTTGCAGAAGATTTGTACACTAACAAAGTCCCTTCCTTTCTGTTTCTGAAATTGGAGCTATCAAAATCACACCACATGTTGACTTTTGTTTGTCTTTTCTCCTGTTTGAATAATTTCTAACATTAATGAGTTCTTAAAATTGGTATGGTTGGAGAAGTTGATGGATATGTCCCACCAGTAGACCATTCCCAGGAATTGCTGGTGAGCCCTTTTCAGCCAATTTCCAGGGCACCAACCACCCATGGATCCTGTGATGGGCATTTCAGGTCTTTGGGGTTTTTTATGTATCCCTTTCCAAAGGCTTTTCCCAAGACTTGCCCCTTCCCATAGGCACTGTTTCCTGCCTTTCCTGTTTAAATGACACAACACTCATGGATGTAATTACTGCTGAGAGCTCAATGCTTCCAGCAAGCGTGGTTAACACTCGGCAAAGGATGCTGGAGTTTTTAAGGAGAATCTGATAAAAAGGAAAGGCAGGACAACCTTAAATAAAGAGCCAATTGTTTTCTTTCAGGGAATAAGACTAAAAAATGGTTTGTTTTTTTTTCTGTACTAATGATGTCAAAGTCCATACTTCACCGCCCTGAACGATGGGGTTTAGGGAAAGAGCCAGTGAAGGTGTTTTGTTTCTTTTAATGCAAAGAATATGGGTAGACAAAAAGGATTTTCTAAACACTTTTTTTTTTTTTTTTTTTTTTTTTGATGGAAGGTAGTGCATCAAACTATCTGTGGGTATTAAATAAGGGAAACTTTAAGACATATGTGCTGTTAGTCTTCTTTTTCATCCAAAGGATAATGAACCCTCAGGTCCTTTTTTTTCAAGTTTATAAATAAGGTTTGGAAGTGCATAGAGCATGAGGGGAGTCATCATTCTAATGTTGTTCTGCAGTGCCAAGACCATGCTGGTAAATTAAACCCCCTTTCATCAGTCCAGGGGAGCAATCTGCCACTGAGTTATCTCCCATCCTCTTTGAGGGACAGATTACAGGGAGAAAAACACAGCCTTCCAGGGAGGGATGGCTCTTGCTCTTTAAAATTGTGAATGACCTATCACCACAGTTCCTTTTTTCCCATTTGCTCTGAATTTTGCAGTAGCTTCTTGACCTCATTAGAAGACGGAAGTCCTGTCTTGGGACTGAGGTTGGTGAAAAATTGAAGCAGACCCAAGGAATATTCAATTAAAACAAATGGATCACAGAAAAGCCCACAATACAATTAAACCGGAAGATAACTCAGTGGCTGTGAGGAAGCCAGCAGTGTTGCAATGATGCTGCCATTGCAGCAGGATGGATTTGGGAGCACTGAGAGAGCAGGAATTCATTTTTCTTCTTTTTGTCAGCATGAAATCTTCTCCTGGGTAACACCAGCTGCAGGAGGAACTCCAAAGCCAAACCTTACCAACAGGCAGGGTTTAGTTTTTTCCTTCCTGAAAATTCAGAGAGCAACAAGGCCATGAGATTTTTCCTGTAGGTGGTCATTGAAACTTGGCCATGACCAACCTGCCCTTCTCATGCTGCACACAGATAGAGGAGTTTGCAGCACACAGCTCCCCACAGCCCATGGTGATCTTCAGAAACACGTTTGTGTTATGAGTAAAAAGTTATCAATTTTTTTTTTTTCCAGAGGTTTTTATTCTGTCCTGCAGGCCTCTGAATGTAGCAACAGCTCCAACAGAACTTTCAGACTGCGTGGTGTGCTTGCCCTTTTACGTGGGGGAGAGGGGGAGGGGAGGGAATACAGGGACCACCAACCAGGTACAGGGGAGAAGGTCTCAGGGGAAAAAGACACCTGGATGCTCCAATGCCTCCCCAAGGGTGGGGGCCATCTTTTGAATCTGCCCAATCACTCGACGGTCCTCTGGAATTCCTGGGTTGATAGGCAGTACTCAGCAGGGGTCAGGGTGTGGAAAGGAGAGGTGATTGACACACCTGGGGAAGGAAACTTCAGGGGAGTGACCCGGGGTTCTGAGGGAAACCATGACATCACACTGCAACATTCATGAATGCAGAGAACCACAGAATGGAGAAAGTTGGAAGGGACCATGGTGGGTCATCTCCCAAGTACACCCTGGAGTCACAGAGCTGGTTCACAGGCTGCTTTCACCTGCTCAGTCCCTTTTTTGTGATGAAGCAATGGCAGGGAGCGGGATGAGCTCAGCATGGGTGGGTGCTTGGCAGCCCCAGGAACCAGTTCTGTCAGCGGTGACCATTTCCTCAGAGCACAATACATCCACAAAAAACCCACAGCAATGCTCAGACCACCTGGGAAAGCAGAGACAGCTTGTTGTCAAAAGCCTTTTTTGGTATCATTCAGGTGTGCCTAAATGGATAGAGAGCTGTGAGGGGATAAATACAGAACAAGCCATTGAGACCATGAAGTCTGCAGCAGCTCCTTCTCCTCAGCTCTCACCAGCTGAAGTGTAGCTGTCCTCAGCTACTCTGAAGTGTAGAGTCATCTCTGGGAATTTTTCCAGAATTATCTTGTATTTCCCCTCCACCATGAGTAGCAATAGACACAGATAAACCAGCAGAGCCCATGCCCTTGTTAACCAGCCGATCCAAATGGGAAGTTTCCAGTTCCAACATCCTCTTTCTGAGTTCTTAGACAGCCTTGGTTTTACAAACCAAGGTTCTGCAAACTATTAGCACCTACTTGTTGAAAAATGCTACCCAGCTTCACTTCTTAGCTCCCAGTCTCTTACTTGTTGGAGGTCTCACGTTTGCCTCAGGTCTGCTTAGGCCATTTGAAGCATCCCAGGTCATTCCCTCCCCAGAAGCCATGGTTGGGATGAGTGTGGGGCTCAGAGGTGCTGACACCCCTGCAGCAGGAGCTGGATCTGGCTGCCTGTGCTGTGCTGCTCCCAAAGCAGTGACATGTTTCCATGCACTGTTGCTCCAAAGTTAAAAGCTTGTCATAACATGTCAGGTGGCAAGGCTGAAATGCGAGTCTGATGAGACAACTTTCAGTCCAGAGCAGACAGCCTGCTCCAAGTGCCAAAGAGTGGGAGAGTTGACATCTGAGCTACTGGGAAAAGGCCTTTGTTTGCTTATGGCTGGTCTTTCCCCCTCCTCTTGCTGGAGGAATGCACCAGAGAAAGAAACCAAGGAACCAGTTGGGAATTTGGAGAAATGGTAGTTTTAAAAATTTTAACCATTCATGAGCTGTAAAATATTTCTATGACCTTCAGAGTTGGGTGAACAGCAGGATATGATTTCCATCCATCTCCCTAAAAAAAAAAAAAATAGAAAAAGAAAAAGCAGAAAACACTTGAATTCCTCAGTACAGGGAAAGAATTCATTTTTCAAGTGCTAGGCCAGAACGTAGAGAAATTTGGGCATTTCCCACTCCCAAAATAATGTGGCCCAAGCCCAGATCCCTTAGAATTTGGGAAAGGTGGAAGCAAATTATTAGCACACACTAGTTACAGAAACAACACTGGCACAGGTGTTGCCCAGAGAAGATGTGGCTGCCCTGAAGATGAAACAGGAAAGCTTGATAAATATGATTGCCTGGCAAAAGATTTTGAGAATATGGAAACTATAAGCGAGATTGAAATGAATGCAAGCTTTGAGATACTTTAGTTACTGAACAACTGGAAAACAGCTGAAGGTAATCCCCTTTTGATTAAACAATACCCTCTTCTTGCAGACAGGTCCAAGGGTCAGAGCAGACCCTACTAGCTTGGCAGAAGGGGTCTTTACTTCTCTTGGGCCTGCTCCGAGCTGCGGCTGGCAGCTCCAAGCAGGGCCCCTGCACTCACACCCTTTGCAATAAACCGCAAGTTCCAAGACCTGGCTTCAGAGATCTCTTGTCTCCATCCGTTCCGACCGTCCTACCCACTGTCGCTCCTACAGCCTGGCACCCAAAGGTGTTTAAAGGGCCAGTTCAGCTTTTCCACCTGTGGGAGACTTCTCCATGGACGGTAACTAAAAGACCAGTTATAGCTGCCTGAAAGGTGTTGTGAGCACGGCAGACTGTTGCTGCGCAGCATGAAAGCCGGAGCTCTTAAATTTTGCCCAGGCAAACCTTGAGCATGGGGAGTTGTTACTACGTAGCGATTACCTGGAGCTCTGGGAGTAAATTGCCTGGCAGTCCTCGAGCACGGGCGGCTGCTGCTGCCCAGCAGCTACCTGGAGCTCTTTGAGGAAGTTTGCCGTGGCGTCCCTTGACCACGGAGGCGTTGCTAAGCAGCGCCTGCAGTGGAGCTCTGAGTGCAGACCCGTCTGCGAGGTCCCGAGCACGGAAAGCCGTTGCCAAGCGATGCCTCAAACCGGAGCTGTGAGTAGGGACCCGAAAGCAGCGTCCTGAGCGCCGACGGGAGTGCCTGGCCAGCCCCCCATGACGGAGCTCTGATTGAGGACCCTGCTTCTGCGACATCGAGGTTGGTAACACACTGGTCTAATAATAGGATGTAAAAAACGCCAACCACTTATTTTTAAGATTTTAAAAGTTTAATAGTAATACAATGGTTATAACAATAGTAATATAATTAGAGTAATAAAAATTTGGACAATTTGGATTAAGACAATAAAAAACAAAGAGTTGTGTATGGTCGGGTACCTCTTTCTGGGCAAAATAAGCCCAAAAAAGGACACCCATTAACAGAGGATTAACCCTTAAAAAGGATAGCCTGTTGCATATTCATACACCTCATACATGATGCATAAATTCCATTCAAACAAAGGATTCTTCCTCTTAATCCTAACGGTGTCTTCCTGGCTGAGCAAGGCGGGAAGAAGTTAGTTTATTCTGATAAGGGAGCAATAAATTCTCTTTCTCTGAAAGATTTACGTGTCCTGTGGCTGCTATCTCGGTGCGAGTCCTCTCTTTAAAAAAATATCTTACATAGCATAGTTTCTATTTTATAACCTAAAACTATATTTAACACACTACTTAAGAAAATTAATACAGCATAACTTTCTAACATAACACATACAATATTCATTTTAATATTTGCAAAAAGCCAGTCATAAAATACGCATTTTTCACATGGGACAAACTCACTCTGCCCATGACAGAGATCTCTATAAGCAACTCAAGCATTCATTAAGTTCCAGTCCAAGTAAATTACTGAAGCAAGACCTAAAAAACCTCTTAGAATGGACTTTGATTAACTTCCCAAATGCTGACCGTTCAGCCGTCTTTACCAGAGACTTTTGGGACACAGTCAGGATTAAACTCTTTAATAATATCTCACGCTGGGACATGGCTGCCGCAGAGCTGGTCCCAGTTTGCACGGCGCTGGTGGAGCTGTTTGCTGCAAAGGTGCTGCCCGCAGCAGTCGCCCCGCTGAGCCCCGCTTCTGCTGCCAGTCCGCCCCTTGCTGCTGCGAGTCTACAAGGGGGCACAACACCCACCTCCCCGCTGGACCTTGCGGCTCCCACTGACACCTGCCCCCTTCATGGTCCCAGCACCCATTCCCCCAGCCCCAGCTGCCCCACCGCACCCGCCATCCCATTAGTCCCTGCTGTCCCGGCTACCGCGGCCCTGCCCCTTACTTCCACCCCTACGAGCTCGCCCACCCTCGTAACCGCGGCTCCACCCCCCGCTGCTGGCATCATGGCAGCTCCACCCTCCAATAGCCCTGTGGGGCCAGCCGTTCCCCCCCTGCTACCCGCGGGTGCGACCGCTCCTCCAGCCACGCCTCTTATGGCCGTGGCCGCCATTACAGTGGGCTCCCCGCAAAGCCAAGCAGCTACCCTTCTTACAGCCCTATAGGTCCCCCCCGCCGCCGCCGACACGGGGCCGGTGGTGGCCAAAGTCCCGTCTGCATCCGTCGCTGCTGCGTCTTTGCAGTCTCCTGCCGCTCCCGGATCTGCGCTACCAAGAACGCCAGTCGCGGCCGCGCTGGCGTCCCCAGCGCCCCTTGTGCACGTTGCTGCGGGAACCCTGCCTCCCTACCCTGGCATTCAAGCACGTGCAGCATGCCCTGAGCTGCCTCCCGGCCCCGCGGCAGTGCAGATACTCATTGCTACTCCCGTCCCTGCTGGCGTTCTGGTGCAATTCTGGGACACGGGGCGCCTCAGCCCACCCATGCCGGCACCGTGCCTGCCGCCACTCCAGCTCAGTCTCCCGGCACCGCCACTCTGGCAGTGCCATTCCTGCCCGCCGGGCCAGCAGCCACCCCAGCCCAGCTTACGAGCTCCCAGCAGCTGCACGCCGCGGTCCAGCCACCGACTAGCCCACCGCTTGCCATGCCACCCCCCGCAGCAGACTCACGCCGCTCCTCCTGCCTCCTGCCACCCCGAGATTATCTCCTGCTGACGGGGCCGCCCGCCGGCCACCCTGGCCCACCCCCCTGCTCCTGGCACGGCTGCGCCCGCACCGGGAGCCGCGGCCACCCCCGGGCCCGCAGCGGCGCCTCAGCCTCCCGCCCCTGGACACCCCTGTTGGTCGCGGCTCTGCTGCCGCTCGCAGCCACGGCCCCGGGCCAGGCCGTCTCCACCGCAGCCTTATGCTTCCGAGCTGCTGAATGGCGCGGCTCCGCCGCCTCCTGTAACCACGGATGTCCCGTCGTTCCCTTCCATGACCGCGGCCGCAGCCCTGGCTCCTGTTTCCGCAGCTCCGCCACCTTCTGCACTCCCTGGCCCACCCGCCATGCAGCCAACCGCCATCATGACTCCCCACGTTGACCTGGTGACGCAACCCACACATGCGCGATTGCTACAATCCCCAAGCCAGCAATATCACTCCGCGCTGACTCATCCAACCACAGCACTGCTTCCCGGATCAACCGCACGCACCAGTTACCGCGGCCCCGCCGCCATCCCCTACTGCTTTCACCGCGGCTTTGATACAGCCTCCCGGTTCCAACCCGCTGCATGCCGCGGTCCAGCCCCAGCCGGCATCCTTATGCCCTCTCACACCACTTCCGCCGCCACCGCCGCCGGGTCTATACACGGCATCACAGCATCCAGACCCTGCAGCACCTTGGATGTTTCCTTCCGCGTCTCTCCCTCTGCCGGACCTTGAGGACTCTGGCACAGCCACATTACTGAGAGATCCCTCCACAGCGCGCAACCCTGCACAACCGATACCTGATATGCCTCTGCTGCCATGTCCTGTACCTCCGCCGCCACATCCCACAGCCGACCCAAGCAGCACCGGGACAGGCCCGCACCTCCTCGAACACCCAGCCGCGTTTTCGCCTTCCGCGCTCCTGGCACCAAGTGGGACTACTTTGTATCACGATTGGTCTGCACAGCCACAGCCAGGCACACAAACCATGCAACGAGGAAGGGGAGGGTGGAATATGACATCTACTTTAATAAATACAGGACAGACAGAAAACTCTTTTGCCCCTGCAAATGCCAACCCTTTGATCCCAACACAAAAAAAATCTGAAAAAGAACTGTTCCCAAACAGCTCCAGAGTCCCCCCAGTGTTTATGACAGATTTCTCAACCCAAAATGAGACACTAAACCCTGAAAATTCGCCAGCATTAATCCCAAAATTAGAAAACTCACAAAAATGTTTTGATAATTCTCAACTAACAGACTGGCATGAAGTCAAACGCCAGATTTGCAAAGAAGAAAGTCTAAATCCTTTAGCTATGCCTGTGCTATTCAGCCAGCAAGCCGGTGGTCCTAGAACATGGGTAGCTATCCCTCCTCATGAGATGTGAAAAACGCCAATCACTTGTTTTTTAAATTTTAAAAGTTTAATAGTAGTAATATAATCAGAATAATAAAGTTTGAACAATTGAGGTTAGGACAATACGAGACAATAAAAACAAAGAGATACGGACNCTGTCTGAGCGAGGTGGGAAGAAGTTAGTTTTCTGCTGATAAGGGAGCAATAAATTCCCTTTCTCTGAAAGATTTAGGTGTCCTGTGGCGTCTATCTGGTGCAAGTCCTTTCTTAACCAAATATCTTACATAGCATAGTTTCTATTATAACATTATGTTATAACCTAAAACAGTATTTAATAGTTAATTTAATACTTAAGAAAATTAATACAGCATAACTTTCT